>VWZZ01003585.1:282597-430479 GCA_013399095.1 Psophia crepitans | reverse complement strand
TCCCTGGGCAACCCCTTCCAATGCCCGACCACCCTTTCAGTGAAGAAATTTCTCCTAATCTCCAATCTGAACCTCCCCTGGCACAACTTGCAGCCGTTCCCCCTAGTCAGTGGAGGGGGGGAAGTCAGTTGGACACGTGTCATTGACTGCAGCAGTAACACCACTAAATTCATTATGTGTTACCCATGACATGTACCACACAGCACAGTTATGGCATGAGGACCTGGTAACTTGAGAAGTGGACCACCAACCTGTCCCAGGTCCCATGTCCTTGGTGACCCACATCCTTATCCATAGCACAAGGAGAGAAGGATGCTGAGTAACACGATGGACTTGTTCCTCCAGAGACAGCAGCATCTACTGCTGGGGACTGCAGGGTGATGAGTGTGGGGATCAAGCAGAAGAAGGCTTTCGGGGTAGGTCGTCACCTGGCTCCACAAAACCTGACCTCTGTCGGTACTGTGTTGACCTCTTCTCAAGAAATCTTCACAAAGGCATAGAGTGCATTTCCTCAGCTGGACTAGGGCATCAACAGCGATCACACCTTGAATACTGTGTGCAGTTTTGGGCCCCTCACTACAGGAAGGACATTGAGCTGCTGGAGCATGTCCAGAGAAGGGCAACAAAGTTGGTGAAGGGTCTGGAGCACAAGTCTTACGAGAAGCAGCTGAGGGAACTGGGGTTGTTTAGCCTGGAGAAGAGGAGGCTGAGGGGAGACCTGATCGCTCTCTATAACTATCTGAAAGGAGGTTGTAGTGAGGTGAGTGTTGGTCTCTTCTCCCAAGTAAAAAGTGATAGGAAAAGAGGAAACGGCCTCAAATTGGTCCAAGGGAGGTTTTGGACAGGATATTAGGAAAAATTTCTGCTCGGAAAGAGTGGTCAGGCAATGGAACAGGCTCCCCAGAGAAGTGATGAAGTCACTGTCCCTGGAGACGTTCAAAAAGTGTGTAGACATGGCACTTCAGGACATGGTTTAGTAGACATGGTGGTGTTGGGCAGATGGTTGGACTTGATGATCTTAGAGGTCTTTTCCAACCTTAAAGATTCTATGCTTCTATGATCAGGATTCAAAGGCATATGGGTTGATGGGTGCCACTGAAATCTCTTTGCTGGCCTGATCTTGTTTGTTTTTCTTCACTTAAAGAACGTATCTGGATGTGCTTTTCTTACTGGAACAACCTCTGCAAAGCATATGGTGACTCCAAACAACAAAATATCTTTTACTAATGTACCATGGGTGATTACCAAGAATTGGTTGCAAGTTTGGAAAAATCTGCTCTTATTTAAATCTAATAAACTAGTGGGCTTGATATTTGCAAAATCTGTTTAACAATATTTCTGTCTCTGACTGTGCATTTGTTCATGCTGATAGACATGAAGAATAACTTTAGGGAAGTTGTACTGAAGAAAAATGAGTGTAGGAGGAGAACTAAAGAAATGAATCTGAGGCAGAAACCACAGCCTCGTGGTACAGGAAAAAAGGAAGTGTCTGTTCTGACTTGTACGGGAAATTTATCTATTGCACTGACATTTTGAGGCTGTAGTTGGGGGTGCTTTGAGAGTAAATATTATTATACAAAGAAAAGGAGGCTGTAGGGTCCTGACAAAGCTGGATGCCCGTGACTTGATTCATTGCCTTGAGTAATTCTTACATGTAAACAGAAGCCCCCAAACCCACTCCTACATACTACTGAAAATGTTCAATGTTTTGTTTTGTCAGCTGGATGAAAGTCATGTCATAGTTTGTTTAAAGAAAAAGCTTTTTATTTCAGAAAACGTATTCCCCAGTAAGTCACAAGAGACCAGTCTGCAGAGCAGAAAGTGCAGCAAACTGAGATCCGGGGCAATCCGCACCCTGAGAATACAAGGGTAAACAAAATACGTTTTCCAACCTAAGAAATCTCTGCCTTCCTTGGACATATTGTGTGATGAAGCCACAATGATGTGAACAGAGTTCAGAAAAGGAAGAAAGGCTTCCATTAACGCTCCTCCTCCTGAGTCTGTCCCGGGGGTGTTACTTATTCCTTGTGTTGCCGCATCCACACCAACAGTGTTTCAGTGATACTGGCACACAAAATTCAGTGATACTGGCACACAAAATGCATCTACCTTTCCTGAGAACTCTAGATATCTGTCACAAATGTACTGGTGCCATTTTCATGGGGACTTGTGACATTTTGGCCTTTAAACCTTCTCTCCTCCCAATATTTAGATTCACACGGTCTGTGGGATCTGCTATACACATTTCAGACACGTCCTTCACCACTTAGTGGTGATGGTAAAGAAGGAAAGACACATCAGCCAGAAAAGTCCAGCTCATCCAAGAGAACAGTAAATGGGACAACTCAACTTCAGTTACCCTGGTGTATCTTGGGAGCATTTTGAATACTCCTGGCTTGGTATTTTCCCAAAAAGTCAAAATTATTCAGACACACTAATAAAAAAATAGAGAACAATCAATTTAATTTCTAACTGGAGCAGATCAGAAAACACTCTTGCGTTTATTTTTCTTGTCCAAGTCCCAGACAACATCCCTCAACTCTGTTTTTGTTTGGTGAGACTGAAGTCAGACAAAGAATGAAAAGCAGCCAAATATTGAATAAACATTTCTCAGGGAAGGTGACTGAGATAGTCAGTCCCTGATAACTCCCTGGCTTACTCTCTTTTTAAACTAAGGGGAAAACCTTATGTTACATAATAATTTTCTACAGATTTTTTAAAAAGTAATTTACAAAGCCAGTAAACATCAGTCTTCCACAATTCTATCAAAATTCTGTAATTCTTAAAGAAGTCTTAGATAATCTCTGATTAGCTGAAAACAGAATCACTTGAATATTTTTTTTTTTAATTAAGATGTGATTTTTATTAAGAACTGATGTTTCCATTAAAATATTTTAAGTTTTCTCTCTTTTTTTACAGTTGGCTTAATGCCTGAAAGTCTGTGTGTCTGTGGGCTGCACGGGCTATGGCCAGAGGCAGAGTTCTACCAGTTTATTATTCTGCACTTCTATTAAAATATAAGGTACAGACAGGCAAAAATAACTTTATTTTGATGTTTCTGGGGAAAAAAAAAATTGAGATGACAAGTCACCCAGGCTAAAGAACAATAACCAGAGTGAAAAGACTACAATTAGAGAAGGTTTCTCACCTTTTCATCTGGCAAAAAGTCTAAGTTGGCAAGGGTTTGCTTTCATCCGTTTCATCCGAGTCAAAGCACACTCAGGTCTTTTTTCTTTTGCAAAAAAGACTGAATGCTTTGCAGATGCTAGATTGGAGTCAGCATCTTGCTAAGCTTTTTTCAACAGCAGTCTTCACCACCATGTACCAAGAAGATGTTTCAGGTTGGAGATGAGGAGAAATTTCTTCTCGGAAAGGGTGGTCGGGCATTGGAACGGGTTGCCCAGGGAGGTGGTGGAGTCACCGTCCCTGGGGGTGTTTAAGGAAAGGTTGGATGTGGTACTTAGGGACATGGTTTAGTGGTTAATAGGTGGTGGGGGGTCGGTTGGACTAGATGATCCTTGGCGTCTCTTCCAACCTTAATGATTCTATGATTCTATGATTCTCATTGCCAGAGAAAGCAGGAGACTGCTACTCAGAGCGCTCTCTGCAAAGGCACTTTGAACTCTTCACCCAGTGATTTGTTCCTTTCTTTCTAAACCTGACATTTACACATTTTCCCCTTAATTTACCCACTGGAAAAATCTCCTGACTGTTAAAACATTTTAACCAGAGGATGGGAGAGAGAAGAAAGCGGAGGCAGAGGGGGGAAAAATACTTTACCTAAAGCTTATTCATTACTTGAGATGGAGGCTAATTGCCTCACATATTCACACCTTCATGCCATGTGTTTCAGCAAGATCACAGACTTTCTCCCAAACCACGCCAAAGCATCAGTCAACAAGCACAAGGTTGCTGGTGGACGTAAAGGAATATTATCTGCACATTGCAAAACCCGTGCCCCTTTGACAAAAGTTGCTATTTTCTTTCAGGCTGGCTGATGCTAGAGAGTCCCTGGAGCCTGCTGGTTCTCCAAGCCGGTGAGCTCATGATACTTTCAATAATTAGAAGTTATTCCCATGTGGCTGGGCTGATAGACAGGCTGACAGGATCTACCTGCAGGCTAGAAATTGCTCTGAAACTGCAACAGCAGCACTGAGGGATTGATGAGGAGAGGTGCTGAGTTTTCACGGCTCTCCCGGAGTCTGCAGAGGTAAGATTGCTCTGTGCTGGTGCAGGATGAGAGGTGGGCAGAGAAACTGAGCTAGAAACAAACCCAATGTTTCTATTGTTTGCTTTTTTTCCAGGAAGCAAGCCTTCTCTGCTAGGGGCTTTTGCTGGAAGGGGTTCAAAGCAATGAGATTATTTCATATCTTTCTTTTAGTTGGAGGATTTTGGGTGCTTTAAGTCAACTGGACCAGGTTTGTCCCTGTTACAGCCACGGCAGTGCAGCTGCCACGACACGGCTCAGCAGTGACAGGCACCTTGGGGCTCACGGCGGTATCCTTTGGGGGTCTGCAAACTACCATGGATTAGACGATCCTTGAGGTCTCTTCCAACCTTAATGATTCTATGATTCTAGGGTAGCAGGGGAACCATCAGCCCTGCACACTGGGCACCAATTTCAGACGCCCCAAGAAGGGGGAGCGTGTGATCTGCAGCCAGGGTGGCTCACAGACAGGGATCACAGGGTGGGGGGACACTGGTCTCTCCTCCACCCCCTCTGCCTTTGTGTCCAGCACTGGCTGCTGGAAGCACAAACTTTCCTTTGTCCATTTTGGTCCTAATTTCCACCATTTTCAGCGTGTGGATTTTACTGTTAATCGTATTGCTTCTTTCGCTATGCCGGTTTCTTTTTATCCCCCGAATTCCCTAGGCTTTACATCCTGGCAGGGTGGCTGTACAGTTTGCTTATGCTGGTAAATCCGAATTATATTCCTTAGCCCACTCCATTTGTAAGGAAGATTAGTAACAAAGCCGATTGAAGAGAGGTGGTAAGTCAATCAATGAATTAACCTCCTGGTTAAATGCCATAGCGTGTGACAAGACAAATGCATCATGATCCCTTTCTGGTTTAGAAATGAGAATGTCAGCAAGGGAGATTAGTGCAGTTTATAATGACCTCGAATGTTTGCCTTAAAAAACGATACCCCAGATGTTGGCTGGCAGACAAGGATTCAGCCTCTAGAGTCTCAACAATAAGCTCACAACATGAAAAATGTGCTCTTATCAAGGAGTGGAGACTCCATGCTCAATATTGGTTTAAATTTATGAGCATATTTCAAAGGCAACAGAGGGTTTATTTAGTGCAGGCAACTGGCTGAAAACAATATTTATATTGCTTCCCAGGGCTGAACAGAGAGGTGCATGTGCAAAGTTGTACATGTAAAAACTGTTCCCACATGGTACAAAGGGGGAAACCCAAATCCTTCCGTCCAAATGACGGAGAAGACAGGTCACCTCTCAGCCGTGAAGGAGCAGCTCTGGCACAGAAGCTTTGCTTTGAGTACACCTGCAGTACTGGGGAGTTAGCTGTGGTGACAGCTGGAATCTGGGCAACTCTGGAGTTTTGCATCTGGAAGGAAAGACGACATCTGATCCCTGGTGGCACCTAGATGAGCTTCTTGCTCATTAGTGAGGGCTGAAGGGCATCCTATCCCTTTCCTGCATTCTTGAAGAAAAGACATCTTATGAGAATGACTAGGGATGATCAAAGATTTACTGTAAAGGTCCTAATTTCCATGTGGATTGGCGAACCATGGCAGGGAACTCTTTCTGAGGACACATTCTTCCATAATTGTCCATCATGGATTGTCTCATGCCATCCTCTTTGGCAGGCTCATACAGTTTACTTTGGCTGCATGTAAACTCTGTCACACGTCAACATGACAAGAAATTAGTCTAAGGTAAAATCTTCAGCTTGGAAAAAAAAACAAAACAACAAACCCCTTAGTATTTTACTATTCATTGACTGTCCCGGATTTCTTATTTCTATTTTAAAGTGAATGTTATGTATTTTTTAGGAAGGAATTCTAAACTTAAATGCTGATTGAACCTTATATATTCTTACATATATTGTTAAAGGTTAGTAGAGAGGTTTTAGATTTTCGTTAAAAATTAGAACCTTTTCTTTTTACTTTTCAAGATCTTCAGCTACTGCTTTCACCAAACTCAACTTTGATGTTGCTGAGATGTGCTCTATTTCTCTCCATTAGATGATATATAGCTTTATCCATGATAAAATACTGCAGCTGAGTTCTCAAGGATTAATCTGACCATCTTTTTTTCTCTTTGATTTGCATTTTCAATGAATATATATATCGTTAGGATACTTTTTAAACATCAGAAGCATTATATGCATTTTAAAATGTACAAAGATGTGCACTTGTATAAACAAAATGACTAAAAGTTCAGATGTCTTACACTTTGTTCTTTACATAATTCACATTGGACAAAATTTAGAAAGGTGGCCTTGATATCTGAGCCTATCCAGGATAGACAACTCTAGATGGATTTTAATAATAGCCTCACAAGTTTTCCTCCCTCACCCAGATAACTGAAAGGGAAAGAGAGAAATGAAAAAATGGAATTATAGAAGACAATGAATATTCTGAAAGAAAAGAGAGAAACTGTAGAAATAAATTATTAATGCAACAGCCTTGCTAAAAATTATACTGTCCTTTAAAACCATAAGGCAATTTTCAGGAACAGAATCTTGGCTTTTAGAATGAGATTACTATTATATCTAAGTGATATTGAATTAGTCATGTTATAAAACTGGAGATGTGTAAAAAGAGATAATAACTTAAATGAATTCAGTTCAAAATGGAGTCTTCCCAGAGAAGAAAAGAAAAAGAAAAAAAAAAGTCTAATCTGGCCATAGTGAGAGCCCTGGCATCTACAGGGAAAATTGCCTGAAGGAGTCCAAAGCTAGAGCTTAACCACAGCTGTACATCTGCCATGGACAGTCCTCAATATCCAAATAAAGACATCCATCCCAAACCACAGGAAACCAACCATATCTAGAGTAGAACTAAAATTAAAATTAAAAAACAGTACAGTAAGAATTTTTGAAGAAATTAAAGAACATTTAGGGGGAAGCTTAAAGACACAGTGATTTGTGTCTTTACTCTTGGCAAGAGTCACTTGCCAGGTAGCAAGGTGAAGAAAATAGTAGTGAATAGTAATCTGGTAACGGAAAAATGTGGTTGATGATGCCTCATACCTAAATGAAGACTCCCCTACTCTGTGCTTTTTGTGAGACTTCAAAAGGTGAAGCTTTTATTTGTAATCACTTTGTCTGTATTTACATTGCCACACAAATCATCACAGAAGTTCTGCCTGAGGCTTTGTAGATTAAGTATTTCTCAAACCTTCTGCAACTCAGAAAGCATCAACTAAAATTTGTCTTCTGGTCTGAGTGGAAATCCATGGAGGGCTTGTACCTGTCCTGTGTATGAGAAAAATTTCAGCAGCAATAAGTGGGAGAAAATACAGGAGAAAACTCATTATTTAGACCTACACTTAGATTCAACATCTGGTGATTTAACCTAAATGAAAGCTTTTGGAAAAACAAAACATTTTGAGTAGAAGGGCTAATGGCTTTTCTAAGTTTTTCTAGATTATTGTATTAATTAAACAAGTATTTATTTCCATTACTTACAATTAGGAAAAAAAATAAAATCTGGCATCTTTTTAAAGGCATATTTTCATGTTGCAAATGCATCTGTAGCTAATAAAAATCAAAACCCCCACAGAATTCTTCATGGCCGTCTAGGGCAGATTCAGAGAGGCAGACAAATTGAGCTTAAAAACATGGCATAAAAAGTTAAACTTGTTGCTTAACAACTTCACAATAATCTTTGCTGCTCATACGACGTTCACAAGCATGGCTTGAAAATACAGCTCTGTGCAGCAGCAAGCACAAAGGGTCTGTATTTTAAGTGGGGGCCATTCTCTTCACCTGGAAGTGTTACAGCATAGACACTCCAAGCTGAACTATGCAGAGATAAAAGAAAAAGATACCATGTTTTGCAGATAGTCCCTTGAAGAAAGAATTTCTCACTTAAAGGGAGACTAATTATATGGCCTTTGTATTCTGAGGATCCATCTGGAGAATTTTAATCACTCAGACAGCATGAACGATTCAAGTCAGCTCTACTTACAATCAATTACAATACGTGAGCAGTTTTATCGTTAGCACAAGCCAGCAAAAACGGCACCTTGATAGAAACAGTGCTGTTTATGCTGCATGCTATAATATGTATTGAGATTTGCCTTTTTCCTCAGGTTAATCAGGAAATCTGGGTACCAATCCAGATCAAGAGATAGCACTAGGGACAACATTAGAACAAGCTGGAACTGAGAAGCAATGCAAAATATTTTCCAGTTTAAAACCACTGACTTCTACTGACTTTTTAAAAAACATTTTGTGCGATAAGCTGTGCTCTTTTACACAGCAGTCCAGTATCATAAATCTTTCCAGCATCCTTAGTAAAATCATCCTGTTACTCAGGCCACAAAAGGCAAAAGAGCACAAGGGAGCCAGAGCTGAGTAGTGCACCTTGAAAAGGAGGCAAACATGTTCTTTGAGGTTTGCTCTGAAGGAGCTGGAATAAAAGGTTTTGTAGGGTCAGCTGTCAGCTAAGACAGATCTAGGCATCCTCCAGGCTCTGAGTTACACAGAAGCATTGCCTTTCGGTCCCCTTTGGGCAGAGAAACATAGTCAGGTGAGGAAGGTAAAGAAGGAGATGAGATGCATAGGAAAGGCATTGGATGGAGAAATCACAGTTTCGTTGGCAATAGAAAAGGAGGAAGATAGAAGACATTAGTGGAAGTCTTACAAAATGCTTTGGCTACCTCCAGTCTATGGAGACTTCATATGCAGCTGTGCATCTCTCACAGTCATTAATAATCACCAGCATCAGAAGAAAAGCTTTGTATGTCTTTTCATAGGCTTGCCAGCTAAAGAGAGCACTAAGATCACTTATCCACTTTCTAAAGGTAGAATAGATTAGAGAGAACTTGATCATCTCTGTAACTTGCAAAGACGTTTTCAATGCAGACAAGAGAACCTCAATCTTCACTCTGTTAAGCAGAACAAACATGAAGTTTCTCATTGTAAGGAATCTTTTCTAGGCTTTGGATTATGTATTACTCTTAAAAAGCTTTTCTTCTTTTCTTTTTCTTTGCAGAACTTGCATTTTGCTATGGAACAGCTGACTCCTAATTCCCATTAAAATTAGAGCATCAAACTGCTTTTGAAGATCCTCACTTAATAGCTTACAGGTTTCACCATTGACTGTTACATTCCTCCTGATTCATCTTTCCCTTCTGCTACCTCACATTTGATAATATCCAGCTATCTCAGCCACATGGTCCGAGATTGATTGAATGATTGTTTAGGTCATTAAAAGGTATAACAGATACTGTTATGGCTACTGTTTAACAATAGGTTATCATGGGCTTTCTGTTCCATTGCCCTGCCAATAGTATTTCTTATTAAACTGGTGATGTGTAGAAGGTAAAGAGCTTTTTTCACCATCTGAAATGGGAAGCAGCTGCACTCATTTCTGGTGGACGAAAGGCTTGACATGAGCCAGCAGTGTGCGCTGGCAGCCCAGGTCAACTGTGTCCTGGGCTGCATCAAAAGAGACGTGAGCACCAGGGCGAGGTGGGGATTGTCCCCCTCTACTCTGCCCTGATGAGACTCCACCTGGAGTACTGTGTCCAGCTCTGGGGCCTTCAGCACAAGAAAGATGTGGACCTGCTGGAGCGAGTCCAGAGGAGGCCACAAAGATGATCAGAGGGCTGGAGCACCCCTGCTATAAAGAAAGGCTGAAAGAGCTGGGGATGTTCAGCCTGGAGAAGAGAAGGCTCCGGGGAGACCTAATTTTGGCCTTTCAATACTTAGAGGGGTCTTATAAAAAGGATGGAGAGGGACTCTTTACTCAGGTAGATAATGACAGGACAAGGGGGAATGGGTTTAAACTAAAAAAGGGGAGATTTAGATTAGGAATAAGGAAGAAATCCTTTCCTGGGCGGGTGCTGAGGCCCTGGCACAGGGTGCCCAGAGAAGTTGTGGATGTCCCATCCCTGGCAGTGTCCAAGGCCAGGTTGGATGGGCCTTCGGGCAACCTGTTCTGTGGATGGCGGCCCTGCCCATGGCAGGGGGTTGGAACCAGATGAGCTTTAAGGTCCCTTCTAATCCCAAACGTTCTGTGATTCTATGATTCATTTCTTTTGGAGCACTTCAGTAAGTTTCCCTAAAAGACTAACTTGTCTTCCTCATGTTTATGAAGATGAATAGATTTTACTATGAGTGTTCATTACTAGAACAGCAAATACTGACTCAGTACTGACTCACTGCTAAGAAATGGCCACAAAAGAACAATTTAAATCTTTGGCATTATTAGTAGCTTCAGACACAGAAATTCCTGCATTACTGTTGCACTAATGAAGAATGTGGGTTTTAGGAAGCATGAGACACGTAGGGCTGTATCTCCAGCCCAGGTCGATAGCGTCTTGAAATACTGAAATTGAGCTCAGCTCAGACATGGCAGTTATCTCATCTTCCAGACACAGCAGACTCTTAAACCTGGGCTCATGTGATGCCTTTCCTCCTAGATGTATCTAAGACCAAAGGGAATGTATTACACAATTCTGCTTGGACCATGGGTCGTGAATCAGATGAATACCTCATCACTGAGCTTTTAGTAAAATATTTTTTTATATACATCATATTACCAGCTGATTTTGCAAGAAGTCCTTTGTTATTTTCTCAAATATTAGTTTGGCCTTAAGAAAAAAAAACAAGAAAATATTTTGGAGACCTCATCATAATTATTTGAAGACTGAATTGCGATCCCAGTATCTGGAGCCGAACAAAAACATTTCTCTTAATTATAACTCCATGCGAAGATACTTCACGTAGATAACCTGAGACAGAGCCGCAGAGTCTCTACCTCTGCGTATCTCATGTTTCCTGCTTTTCTGATGAAAACATGATGAAGCAGGGCACTAAGAGATACAAATACCTACAGATGCTCTCTGAAACTTCACACACAGGTGATCTAAAGGGCTACTTTTTTGTCTTTCTCCCCATTGTCCCCTTTGCTATAACGATTTTCCATGGCACATTACAAGGCTTTTACCAGCTCTGCTACAATGATGGTGATCTGTAGTGGCTGTGCAGCCAGCACATATGGGGGCCCTGCAGGGTCTGTAGGGTGGAATTCTCTGGGAGTCACCCAGTCCCAGGTATCTGCATAAATATGGGGACACCAGCAGCCAAAATGGGGTGTGAGGATTCCCTGTATCGTGCATCAAACTGGCTCAAATCGAAAAAGATAAGCACTTCCCCTTATCGATCAAATGACTTTGATTTGATCCACTTCTGCAACCAAACTTAAGACCAGAAATTCTTGTTATGGGCTTAGGGATGTGTGTAGTAGTAAAAAAATAGTAACACATTGCTAATTTGAAATACATTATGGTTTCATTTCCAGAGACAGACTCTGCTATCTAATGGCGACAGACGTGAGTGAAGCCGGTAGGTGGTTAAAAGCAGCATTTGTGGGATAAGCGTTACCCAGGCCCGATGCCCCGATTGCTGATCATGTTGAAAAACATGCTGGTATAGCTGGGGGCCTTATAGGAATTTGACTCTTCCATTCTTATAGGGGAAAATTAAATAAATAATTTTCCGTTTCAACAGCTGTAGGAAATGCTTAGATGTACCCTTTAATTTCCCTCATCAATCAGTTCAGATTGTTTTTAAATGGGCATCATAGGGAAGCCATATGCCCAGAGATATTCTTAACATATTGTTCAGTTGAACAGAACTGAATTTGCTCCTTAGGAGGCTAATTTTTCACCGTAATGCTGTATTCTGATTGAATTTCCTAGCAGTTGGTGGTCCGCTACATTGTACGACAAGTAATCCCAAACGTAACTCCACAATAAAGTGGGAGAACAGCTCTTGTCTTGCTTTCTTCTAATTGCTTAAAACATCTCCATATACAAATGGCAGCACAAAGGTTTTGCAGTGAGCAGTGACAAAGATAGCTGATCAGATCAAAGCAGAAGATTTTTGTGAGGTAGTGTATTCATTGTTTGAAGAAAATCTTTCCTTTGTGACAAAGACTCACAACTGTGGCTTGATCTGCCTTTGGTTCTCAGGGGGACAATGGGTCCTTCTTGGGTGGGAGTTCCCCCTTCTCTTTTCCTTTAATCTGTAAGCTCCACTTCTGTGGAGTTCAAGGTCTGCAACATTAATAATTTGAAGGACATCATACATGCAGGTCCTGCCTCGGATCCCTTTGTGTGTGAAAAACTGCGTGCTTCCAGAAGGAGCAGTTAGCTCTGAAAAGCTGCCGGCATTGAAACGCCCACAGCTGTTTTGAGAAAGAAATTTATATTTATGTTTTTTCAGTCTTTTATTGCCTATGGAGGAGGCCCTCGGAATCAGAAGAGGAAGAATCTTTCAAGACAATGGCAAAGTCTCCAGCTCCGTTCCCTAAAGCCGCTCTTCTGTCCTGGGTTGGATAAGGACCAGGGCAGACCTTCAGCTGCCGCCAGGCTCAGCAGCTCAGGCCACGGATGCGGCACAGGGGCGGCAGCTCCACAGTACATCAGGAAGACGCAAAGCGTGGTGTCAGGTTGGATGCAATGAAATGCCTCGGAATGGAAAATTTTCACTTTTCCTGATATTATTTCTTTGTGTGAAAGCAAAGGAAGTGAGTTCAAGAACATATACTGAAAGAATCCGCAGCAAAGGCAAAGCTTGTGTCCCAGCTCAAGGCCAGTAACTTGTTTTTGGAGAATGTTAACGTTACCCTACCCTGTTGCCTGGGCAGGGTAGCCAAGGAGGGGGAGGAGAGCCATCCGCTTGCTCTTGCTCTTGAAAGGGAAAAGGTTTCTGCATGGGCCTCAGCTCAAGGGCTGGGAGCTAAAAGGTGATGTTACCTCAAAGGAAGAGGAGAATGAGCAGTCTTCAAGGCCGATGGAAATGCGGGCACTGGGCAGTGCATAAATACAGCCCGGTTCTTCTATCAGGAGCGTGTAAATCAAGACTGAATCCATTCTGAGTAAGAGATAAAACATTATAAACTGGTGTACAGAGAAGGAAAAAAAGGCAGGAACACTATTTCTTTTGCTAGAGGCATGTGCTCTTTGCAGCCTCAAGTAATAGCTCTCAGCATGGGAGATATTTTATATAACAACATCTGGTTACATAGTGCAAACAAAACAACAATTTACACAAGGGCCTGTGAAAAGGTTTGACATATGGTGTTTATGAATTTCAAAGAGCTGCCTGCATTTAGTTTCCATCCGAATATTCCCTGTGTCTCACAAAGAGACCTCACATATAGGCTGTATACACGATGAGATCGTTTTGGTGTATTTATGCATGATGCTGAGCTAAAGTAACCTCTAATCGGCAGACTCAGATTAAGCAGAGATTGATCACAATTTCCACACAGTACAGAGATGCAGCAATGTTTTCTACAAGAAATGTCAGTAACGAGTTCAGAACTGAGGAAAAAATATCCTGATTCATAAAAAAGGGTTATGCACCAAATACATGCTGTTTAATTTGTTGTAAGAAACTTCTTGATGTGACATCAAGCGTCAAACATTAATACCACGTTTTGATCCAGTAGTGGTGTGGTGTCCCATTAAGTAGGACCACTTTTTATTGTTTAGATGAAATACATACCAGAGCACTTCCCTAATGCTTGCCCTGCTAAAAGAAGATTAAATGTGCCTAATAATAAGTCATAGCTATGCCAGTCGTTTGGTTGAGGTCATGATGAAATCAGTCTCCACACGAGTATAAACGTCCTGTACCTACATACACATCTGCTCATTTCTGCTCTTATCTTCAAAGATCCTTAGTGCACGAAGTGACCTCAGGAATAAAAGATACATGACTAGGTAACTTCTATAATCTCTGCTTCATAGAATCATAGAATCATTTAGGTTGGAGAAGACCTTTAAGATCATCGAGTCCAACCATTAAATTACCACTGCCAAGCCCGCCACTAAACCATGACCCCAAGCACCACATCTACACAACATTCAAATACCACCAGGGATGGTCACTCCACCACTTCCCTAGGCAGCCTGTGCTAGTGATTGGCAACCCTTTGGGTCAAGAAATGTTTCCTAATATCCAATCTAAACCTCCCTTGGTGCAACCTGAGGCTGTTTCCTCTTGTCCTATCACTTCTTACATGGCAGAAGAGACTGACACCCACCTCACTACTTCATGCCCTTATGAGAAAAAAGTATCTTTTTCCAGTGATCAAGAACCCTAAGTTAGCTGATTTCAACTACTTTACCCTGATTTCCCTCCAGATCTCAGGTGGTATTTCCAAACACTTTGTAAACCTATCAGGCTGGTGAACTTTTATAACTTTTTAAAACCCAAGAAAATGTGAAAATTCTTTGGACAACATTTCCATCAAAACATTTTTCTAGAATACTAATATATAAAATCTAAAAATTAGAATCACGTTAACCATCCCATCCTCAGCTCGTGACATTTTCCATAGAGGAATGAGAAGCTGTAAATTTGGGATGGATTTTTGTGGTTATCCATTTTGACCTACTACAAAATACAGACTAGAAAGGGAGTTTTATTAGGTTATTTCTACAGCAGAATTCATAACTTTTAAAGACATTCTTACTTCTCTTCACATCTGTCACCAGTTAAGTTGTTCCAATAAAGCTTAGCCTTGCTGTAAAATATTTGCAGCTCATTTCTGTTCTGCTTGTTATTTGTTTTATCAGTTGGTTTCAGCTACTAGAGTTGATAATCCTGTCATTTGCTGAGCCAAAAGAGCCCTCTGCTGTTGGAAACTTACTTCCACCCGGGGGACTTCTAGCCCACAGTCAAGTGTTTGGTTTCACAGTGCAGAAAAACAGAGGTTTTTAGTTTTTGGAAGGCGGTATTTCTTCTGCTGGCAGCCTTCTTGTAGCTCTGTTCTGAAACGTTTCTAAAATTGCCAACAGTTGCGTGGGTTGGCATTGCAAACACTGACATTTGAATTGTGGTGAAATTCAAAAATACTTTCTCCTCTGTCTCCCTTTCTCACATTTTTTTAAGTCTCCAATTTCCCCTTGAAATGGTTATTCTTCAAAACAACAATGAGAAAAATAGCTCAAGTTGAGACATTGTCTTTAGTGTGAACCAGGCAGCCACAAGTAAAGATGTGTACATGACACTTCGCTCTTATAGAGAAGGCATCCTCCTGGGGTGCTGCTGGTATTGTTTTGAACTATATGTCACCGCAAAACCCCTTCATCCACAGTAGAAGAAAGACACAAAGTTTTAAAAATGTAAGATGATAGTATCTGCAAACACTGTCAAGTCTAGCGACAGCCCAAAGGCTGAAGCTTTACAATATATTTTCATGGCTCTCATTAAAAGTGTGGAAATGGGCCTTTAACAAAAGCTTTGCTTCTGCAAAGTGAAAGCAATTTGTCGGTAGAAACTTTGGGTTTATGTTCTACGAATGTTAGCTCTGAGAGTTACTTCCATTCCAGCTGCTGCTACCCTCACCCTGATGGGTGGACCTCGTTCCCCTTGGCCTTCTTGCATCGCCGAGCTGAACTGCAGCTCGTCCTGCTCTAGAGGGTTCCCAGAGCTCAGTTGTGCAGAGCAATCCATGGTGAAGTTTGTGAGGAGGTGCTGAGGAGACGAGGATCCTTTCTGACAGGCAGGAACGTCACAGCCTGTTACAGCCCTCTGCCCACCCCAAGCGTTAAGGGGCATATCAAGGAAAAGAAAGGAGGAGTGGACAGGGCAAGCACCTGCAGACACATCGCTAAGGACAGTCTTTCTTCCAACAGCTTGGAGAGTCCACGTTCACCCAGTGGAATCCAGGACTGGGTCATGTATTCCAGAAAACCTAGGCAGCCAGAATGAAATACTGATTTTCTCTGCACCAGATTTACAACAATTTATACCTACATGTGCTTTGGTCTTCCATGACCATTTCAAAGCAACACGTCCAGTGTAGGTAGCTGTGGCAGCACTGATGGGTCTCAGCGTGACTGGAGGCTGGGCACATGAACATGCATGGTCCTTGCAGCTGCTTTTACTATTAATTATAATGGGCATTTATGTACAATCTGATTTAAATGGATCCATCACCTTTGAGATAATTTCATGGAAATGTTCAAGAAGCTGAAAGCAAATAGTCTCCCTTGAGCCATACAAGCTGACCTCGGTTCAGTCGCTGTCACTGGTGGCACTGCAGAAATCTCCATGGATCTTACTTTATGGTGACTCCTGGATGCACTGATGCCCAACAGTTGGTCTAAACAGTGACCCAGTCACGAGATGTTCCTCACCTTTTCCTGATGTTCAATGGCGACTCCAAAGTTATAATCTGTTGGCCCAAATCTTCACAGCATGTAAATTGTGCACATGTGATTAATTTTACTAGTGCTCTGGATATTGTTACCAAATCCCAGTTTGATTCTCTAATTAGCCCGTTTTGTTAATTAATTAGGGTTTTATATCCATACTGTGAGAATGTTTTCTCTAGTAACTTTTGTTCCAGTTGGCCTCACTTGGTGGATTTTGACAGAGAATATGGAGGCTGCACAGATTTAATGTTACTTCTGATTTCCTTTCCCACGTTCTTATTTCCATGAAATACAAGTTACTGGTGCTTTGGGTAAGGAACAGCCCAGAGCTTGAACTGGCTTGTTAACAGGCAACAGAGAATTTATGTGGGGAGATACATCGGAAGTAGCTCGGTCACCCTGAAATGTTATTAATTGTAATTTTTATTGCAGCAGGTTATTATGTGATGTAAACTCTCAGAGTTTCTGTTCTGGTTTTGAGGCAGATATTTGGCCTGATCTTGGAAGGCAGCAACTGCTTGGTGTCTGCCCACACGTGTTGCCCACGGGAAAATCAGGGAGGCTAATGCATCTCCAAACCACTGATGTCCACATGATGAACCCCCAGAGAGCAGAGGGCTGCACCAATAACATACTAATAGAAGAAAAAAAAAAAACCAACCAAACCTTCAGCTGCCACCATTGATTGCTCTTGAAACAGTCAGGAATAGTGACGTGGTCTGAAATAACTGACCGTGACTCTCCACAGCACATCTGCCCCCAAGCAGGCACCAAGGTCCTGCTGAAAGCTTGGCAGCGTGATGGGCAGACAGCACTCTCGGGGAGGCCGTCAGAAGCAGACAGGTTTTCACACTCCTGCAGCTATTGTCGCATGAAGATGGCTTCTGGGCTCTTCACGGGACTGATTCACTGCCCAGATGGGGGATACGATCGTGTTTTCTGGGCATCTTCTAAAAATTCTATTTACAGTTTAAATTAATCCATCATCCCTGGGTTTGTCACGGGATACACGCTGGGGGATCCAGGGACTCAAACAGGTCTGGACAGGAGGGATTTTTACCACAAGCATCGATACAGTCAAGAAGCAAGAAACCCTCTGAAACAGCATCTACCCGTGCAGAGGAGACTCACACCCTCTTACTAACGACCCGGGATCGCTATTTGTACTGAGCTCATTTGCATGTTATACTTAAAGGTTGGCTTGGCCGTTGCTGCTGTTTATTTGGTATTATGATCCGCATTTATTTAGAGATGCGACAGTAGCAATTTGAGCTAATCCCTTCTGGCCACTATCATGTGATGGAAGTGTTAATCATTAACTATCCAGGGCCGCACAGAAAGAAGAGTTAATTAATACTGTAGGCACCCACACATGTCGCCCTTTTATTAAGAAAAGCTGCATGATGACATCAGCCTTCGAGAACGTCAACAGACATTTTTAAGAGTTTCTGCTGCTTTTGTCCAAGAGCTTCTGTAAAGGGAGTTAAATATCCAATTATAACAATTTTTACCATCCAGATCATGAGCCTATTCTTCAGAATTAGCCTGAATTAATGATAAGTGTGGAGAAAGGAGAAGTTACACATCATTATCAGCTGCATGTTTTTCTGGACAAAAACAAATCCCTGACCTCATTTTAAACCCCTCATTAGCAGCACTTGCGAAGGAGGTCAGCCTGCTCTGCACCCAGCCGGCAGAGCCCGTCCCAGCAGACGGGGCTGCGCTGCCCAGGGCGCACCGTCCGTCAGGCTCGGGCAGCCGGTGGCTTTCGCTGCAATACCTCCTCCTGATGCCGGGCAAGGGCGTAGCAATCTGGTTTACATCTGACATGGCAGGGGTTCATGGCCAGCACCTCCGAGAAAACAGCCCTGGCCAAGGCAGGTACCTGTGAGAAGTCCACAGATGTGGTCCTCTTGGGATACTAACCCTGAATTCAGGAACCGTGAGCCTTTCAGAAAACTAACTTTTCCTTTCTCTTGCCTGTCTTATATCCACCCCTTCCCTCTCCTGAGGTCTGCCAAAGAGCCTCACTTTCGACAGCAGCCTCAATAATGTGATTTGCTGGCAAACACAGTCTATCTGCGTGCTCCCACCTCCATCCATGCTATTTCGTACAGATGTGTTTCCTAATAATGTGTATTATTATGGTATTATATATGGGGCAGATAGTATACATTACAGTTATAAATTTACATACATATAAAGTACAGCCAGCAATATACAATTAAATGTTTAAGAACATCGCACTTCAGCAACTTTAGAGCAACCATGTAAAACCACCAACTAATCCATACCTTTCTATGAAAACATATGCACATAACACACTTGCTATGTGCAGAAAGTTGTTCTTTCGAGTATAACTCAAAAATTTTCTTGCCAAATTTCTCTAATTTGGTAGTTTGCGTGTCGTAGGTTCTTCAAGAAATAATTTGGCGAACAGACCACAATCTGGTGGTGCTAGCTGCACAGACGCCACAATTTTTCCTGCCTTTTCCTTGTTAGGATGGTGGAGCACTGTTCGTAGTCAACTTATTAATGTTCCTAATTGAAATTTCCGAAACCAAAATTATCTGGTAATATTGCGCCTGTGTTCAATATACAACTGCACATGAAAGTACAAGGGAATAACTGGTGGGTTAACTAATAACTCGTATCAGCTACGTAAAAACACCCTTCTTCTAAGGAGACTAAGCAAAGAAAGTGAGTTACAGACAGTTTAAGCAACATGGTTCAGGTTCACGCAGTGAGTCAGTGCCGGAGTTCAAAGCAGCACTTGGCTCCGCTGTTCCTCAGCTTTCTGTGCTACTGGCCGGACCTCGTGTCGCTGCTAGTGCAAAGAAGCTGGACAAAGGGAAAATATGCGAGGAGCGCTTCTGTGCCTGGGGGAAAGGCAGGGACTTAGAGGGAAAAAAAAAGTTTTCCTCTCTTTTAAGTCCTAGATGTGATTTTGAACGAGTGCAGTGTCACTGCTTAGCTGTTTAGAGATGAACACGCACTTGTGATTCTCCAGAATTAACAGCTTTTGGTATTTTATTTGTAGAAGCACAATTACAGTTCGCTCCGAAGAGACCAGAATCACAACTGCCCCATTTCAAACCTTTCTTTATAGAGCAGACATTTATTTTCTGACAAGGAAATGAAAGACACTGACAGACCAAGCAGAAATGTCTGTCTGCAAAGGCAGCGTTACCTCTGTTGATTGTTGTCGGACTGATAATAAAACGTTCTTGTTTCATCCTGTTTTCTTAGGAAAAACAGCTATTGGAAAAATTTGAGGCGCTGAGAACACCAACACTGTAATAAACGGGGTAAGGAGCCACGTGAAATGATGGCACAGGCATTAAGGACTGAGCTACAAAATAACTGGGTTGCCTGAAAGGCAATTGAGATAGAAATACAGGGGATTGTTAATTGATGTGGCCTGAAGAAAGTCTTTTTGGCGCGATGGAGCCCGGAGCTGGCTGCACGCCTCGGCACCGCGGGGCTGCTGCCGGGCAAGGCTGCACCACCGGCTGCCGGGCTCCCCGGCACCGCTGACACGCACAAGCAGGGCTCTGTAAACACCAACTCATTAGAGCTTTTTGAAAAGAAAATTGTTGTAAATTAGAGCTGGGAGTGATGTTTGCACGAGGTTTGCAGCCAGCGGACTTCGCATTCCCGGCAGGTCATAGGCGGGATGAGGTTGCGGTTTGCGTCTGAACCCTCGCACGTGGTTCACCCCTCCTGCTGTGGCTGCGGGAGATGAGCAGGGGCAATGCTGTTTATGCAGGAGTAAGTATTTAAATATTAGAAAGTTTAAATCAGGGGCAACTGACACCCCCTTCCAATAATCTTAGAAATTGCAAGGATTTTTTTTCTAGATTAATGATTATCTGTGGAATTTGGCTGGCTGGCTGGAATTTACAGCGTCTTGGTTTGCCTTTCTCTACCCTACTGTTTTGTTTTGAGCTTCTGGTGTTTTCCGGGGCATTTTCAACATTCTCTTTTAAGTGGTTTCTTCCGTGACTGTCTTAGACAAGTAGGCAGGAGGAATTCACCCATGATTGGGCAAAATAACAAGAAACAAATATTTTCCATTGCAATTACAAGGTTGGCCCTCTTGTACAAATTCTTTATGGAAAAATACCCTTAATACCATTACCCAGATTTTCCAAGATAAAGGAAGATGAAGCCACAGTTGCTGTTGCACTGTAATCCATTAGTCTGGTATGTATGATGGGTCACAGCTAGAAGCAAACTGTGTAGAATGTAGCTGTAAGGGATCCTCTGCATGACCCGAACTTTTTGAAGCTGATTTTCCACTACCAAGGTGAAGATACATCTACTACAGCAGAAGAAAACTTTCTAGGCACATCATGCCCTTCCCTGCTGTGCTGGCCCTCAGGTTGTTGAGACACGGTTCACTGTGCAGCCCTGGAGGCAGTAGATGTTTGCGGATACGGGAAGGCTCATGACATGGAGCATTTCACATAGGAAAATATGACACTGGAAAACCCTTATTCTGAGTGAATTCTTGAGTGTCTTGAATAACTAACGCTGCCCTGCAGTGAATTGCTGAGGTAGGCGAGGAGGTGTATGGGCATGTAAGGCAGAGGACCACTGATGAGCCTCACATCTACCTGAGCATTCTCCTCCTCGTGTCTCGGAGCCCTTCACCTGTGTGCACAGGCTGCCAAGCAGCTCAGGACAGGGACGGACTTTCCCACCCTCCTCAAACGGTACTCACCAGGGTCTTGGAGCCAAGTGCCTGCTGAATCAAGAACGAAAATAACTGCAAGTCTGGAAGTAAAGAAAGAAGTGGCTGACAGCTTGGCTTATTGTAAAAATTCAGGGAAGATGATCTGCTGCCAAAGTCTGTATTCTCAGTCGTGTATGAAACCAATCACGACGCATACTCACAGCTGCTAAAAAGCCCAGAAGTTCTTTGCTGTAACCTGAATTCCACATATGGCATCTCCATTGGTAGGACAGGTATTGTGAGTGAAGTTTCCTTTTTCCTCTGCACTTACGATGAATATATGTGATTTAAATCCCATGTAAAACTCCCTCCTGTTTGGTGATGTGCTGCCTACATGTCTGGAAGCTCACTCAGGAAGAGCTGGGAACCCCCCTCCTCTGCCTGTTAGCCACGCGAGGGGTCTGGAAATCACACACCAGAAATGTCGGTGCAGAAGTGGGAGCTTTGGACAGTTGTCAGCTCAGGCATGAAAAGAGCAGCAATACCTCCCCTCTACAGATGGTGCATTTTCCCACAGGGGGGACCTGTGACACAACATTTTGGCCAGGGGCAGAGGGATTGGAAGACCATTGCAGCCTTTGGGGAAAGGGAGGGTGATCTAGAAATAAGGAAAAAAAAAACAAAAAAACAAGCCCTGAGCTTGCAGCGAGTGTCCTGTGGGGACTTAGGGCACAGGTAGCATGTGCAGGCAGAAAGGATGCTGAACCTTTCTTCTGGATGTCCATTCTATGTCCCCTATATGGCTCTTCTCTAATGACTTGATGCCTACGGCTGCTCATTACAGTGAGTTCAGTTTTCCTTCGTATCTCCTGCTCCCCTGTCCTGACTGAGTACCTTTGGCTCTCTTCCACCCCCCCAAACTGTTCTCTTGGCAAGAGGGATTCATGTGCATGGGTTGGTCTGAAGCTATCTGTATGTTGAGAAGTCAGCTAGCTAAACAGAACAGAAAATCGTTAAATTCACAGTGCAGTTTTCCATCTCTGGGATTACTAATTTGCTCATATTTTCGCTATCCAGCCAATTTCTGTACTAAGGGAATTGCTTTGCCATCTCGATTTTTCTCTTCCGTTCAAATGTATTCCGTCAGGGATTCCAGCATCACTAGCGATGAGGGCACTGCAGATGAACAGGCAGCTTGGTGACAGTGCAACACAACGGCACAGGCGTTTCCAAAGACCCTGCTAAATAAATTATTTTCCATGGGGCTTGAGGGACTAAGGATGGAAGAATGATGCTTCTGTAACACCCTTGGCAGTTTGAATTTGTTAGATAATTCAGATGTGTAGGAAGGGTGTGACATTTTTGATATAATCACAGATTTTCAGATGGGTGTTTGTAAGTGACTTCTACAATTTATAAGACATCATGACCTCATATGACTGTAATCTCATTTAAAATACATGTAAAGTACCCTTAAAACCTAAAGCTGTCACTCAGCATTAAATAATCAAAATATGTGAGTGCATGATGGAGTTCTCTGGAGAGAGAGGAGCTAAGTTTCCATTTTTCCTCATTTGCTGGCAAAGAGGCCTTCGGTAATGTTCCCTGCAAATGATCTGGAGCCTCTTGTGAGTTTCTGCCGGGATTTTGTCCGAAGTGAATAAAATACGGATGATGAATGCATTTGGAAATGCTTGTTTATATTCAGAAAAAGCATCATATTTAATATAACTTCAACTAGATGGGAAAGATAATTAAGGTGCAGTGTTATGCCTACACAAATATCAGGCCAACCTCAAGGCTCAGATCTGCAGATGTCCCATACCCCGGGCTGCCAGCCTTGCAGGAGGTCTGCTGATTCCATTCCAAACCCACCACAAATCTTTTAAGACTTCCCATGAAATTAAGGCCTGAGACTGTGGCCACTGAGAAGCAGAAAGGAACGATGAGGCAGAACACAATCACAAGTTTGAAGGCAGGTCCCCGTAGCAATATTTATATTAAAATCTGGAAAAGTGACACTGATGAATCGGGAAGCCTGCTTGACTATATAACACCTCACCTTCTGCAGAAGCAACGTGGTTCTCGCTGTGTCAGCCTGGTGGGCTCAGCGTCCCCCCGATGTGCTGTGGTCAATGCCATACAACATCACAGTCAATGAAGAGGCCCATCCAAAGATGGGACCATGGGCAGGAGAGGAAGAGAAGGTCATAGGCAACAGCAGCACCTAAGAACGTCCTTAAAAATGCTAGGAGAATGTTGAAATTGCTTTGTACCAGTTATAGAAGTAAAAAAGAAGTAAGAAACTCACTTGTCTGGATACTGTTGCAAAGGAGACAGCAGCTCTTACTATTAGTCACAAATGATTTCCTTTAAAAAATAGTATTATTGTTATTATCATTATTTCTAAGATAAGCCATTTAAGTCCTGACGGATGCTTCTGGAAATGAGTCCCTACTCAGCTGACAAGTTTATCTGGCCTCAAGTGAAGCCGAGGTATTTTGCTTGGACTGTGTTTGCCATAACCAGTGCGAAGCAAGCAAAACCCACCTGAACTGCACTATGGGGTGTATTTGGTTTCCAGTATTTCCAAAACTCAAATTCAGTAACCCAAACGTTAATGATACTCTTTGTGGTATAACTGTGGAAATCAATATAATCTCTGACAGTGTTGGTCCCATTAGTGAGTACGATATACAGCCACACTGTGAGAAATAAACTCTGTCGTAGAGATAGAATCATAGAATGGTTTGGGTTGGACGAGACCTTGAAGATCATCCCAACCCCCTGCCATGGGCAGGGTCACCCCCCACCAGCCCAGGCTGCCCAAAGCCCCATCCAACCTGGTCTTGGGCACTGCCAGGGATCCAGGGGCAGCCACAGCTTCTCGGGGCACCCTGTGCCAGGGCCTCAGCACCCTCCCAGGGAAGGATTTCTTCCTAATGTCCAATCTAAATCTCCCCTTTTATATATCTTACACTTAAAACATTCAAAGGAGATTAAAAAAAGAAAATGGTGCTCTCCCAAAGGTGCCTTTCAACCTAAGCTGTTCTATGATCCTCCGAAACTTAATACTTAAAATCGATTAAAAAATGTAAGGCAATTTTCACCATCCCACCTCCTTGACATAATTAGTACCAAGGACCTATTTGGAAAAATATATTAGTGGATTTCAAACAGTTGGACATTTATGATATCAGATGGCAAAAAATTCTCTGGAACTTTATTATTTATGTTATGCCACATATTAGCAAACATCTGCATAGCCTTAAAGCTTCACTGTGTCCTTAGAGACTATCGCTTCACCCTTCGAACAGCTTCATCCAACGTGCCGGCACAAGTCCTTTATTAATGGCTATAAGTCAAGTTCAAACAAGTTTATTACACAGCTGTGAAATTATATTGGCATATCCAGCAATGTAAGTCTGACATGAATCTTTGATGCCTTATGTATGACAAGTGAAAACTCATTGCAGAGTTTTTCTTTCCCATAAATTCTTGCATTTTCACTGTTTTCATAAGTGAATGCATTATGGGAGGCACTTCCAGCATACTGTCAAAAATATCTGATTATGAAAGTAAAGAGAATATTTTTTCCCACCTTCAAACAAATACCTTATCTAGAAATAACGAAACTTCACTAAATTACATTGAATCTGCTTGGATTTGGACATAAGCTACGCAGAAACAGAGTTATCATATGGAAGCATCACATTATGTATTTATTTGCTGAAATGAGTCACAGCCACGAATACTGCTTGTATCTGAGAGGAATAATTCCTTGCTCTTCCGTCTTCATCAACGCAATCCTCAAACACAGAGATTTTAAGGACAGCTCTCTGACGGCGTTGCACTCGCCAGCTCTGTTGCACTGAGCAGAACAAAGACGGCTGCATTTATGTGCCATCTTCAGTCGATGGCACTTCAGCCTTCCCACCAGACTTTTGCCCATGGCCCCTCAGGCTACGCTTAGGCTGTGGGCATTGAAGAAATCCCAGGAAAAATGGTCCTTGAGCAGAAGTCAGGCAAACTCCGCACTGCATTTCCCTGCTGCTGCCTGGGGCGTGTGAAACGCACCGCTCACACTCCGCGTGGCACACGTACAGCAGCTTCGGTCCAGGAAATACCAGACTGAAATGTGAGAGTCATTACTTTTTGAAATTCAGATGTTGGCAGGTAGGGGATGTCCATGGGAATTTGCTGGAAGTGGCTGTTCTCACACAAGTAAACCGAAAAGGACGTTCCAGCCGCACATCACCCGCAGCCTGGCTGTGTGCGCAGCCGGGGCATTTGGTCCCATCTTATCCAACTGCTCCAGAAAAATGCTGTCATCCAGTCATCACTGCTGTCTTAATGCTGGCTCAGTCTTACAGTCAAAATAAAATGCATATAAAATTTGGCCATTTTTGAACAACGCAAAAATCTAATCCGTTGACTAGTGCAGATGTACAGCCTTTCAAGTGCTGATAAATCAACCCAAAATAAATAGTATTCGAAAAAAATGCTGATAGTTCTCCTTTTTGTACTGCTAGCATTACAGATTTTGTAATCACAAGGCAGGCTCTTCAGTCCCTTTCCTAGTGATAATCCTGCTGGCATTAATTCAGCAGTGGCCAAACGCCAAATGCCAGGGCAGTATGTTGTCAACATAAAATCTATGAGCATTCTGGGACATGAAGAAATGTAGTTCCCATCATATTTAAAAAAAAAAAAAAAAGAAAGAAAGAAAGGAGAAAAGAGACTATGGCATTCTTTGCAAAAATGCCAGAAATTCCTTTGGGCTTTGTTTATGTCAATTTTAAGACATTGTCTGTCTTAACATGCTGTTCCTTCTCCTTTGTCCAGCACGGAAGGAAAAGTAAAGAAAACTCTGGAAAAGAGTCCATAGAGATTTTTCACTTCTCCAGCAGAAATAAAGGCATGCAGATACATTTGATGTAAATATCTGTAAATAATAACGATGATGGGTGCAGTCTCTGCTCCACATTGAAAGTGTTTCTGCCATGAACCTAAGGTGATGAATCTGGGACACTCGAAACACGAAAATCCGACAGTTCCATTTCTTGCTAAGGCAAGAGTTCGTATAGTGAAAACGATATCACAGCACAGGGAAGTGTAAGAGAACAAGGAACTTTTGTTTCCATGGCAATCCTAGCTCCTTATTCAGACCCAAGCACAAAGGCAATATGTTGAATGATCATCTGAAGGTCATGTTGTTCTTACGAGAAAAGTTAAAGAGAATACACTGAGCTGATTTCCCCAGTTAGGATGCAGGCTGCATTTCTAACCAGTTAAAATAAGCAATTGCTAAAGAAAATAATTGCCTTCATTAATGTAATCTGTTTATTTCAAAATCTGTTTGCCTACAGGGAACAGCAGCCTGCTCGTGAGGGGGGGCTGTTCTTCGGGGTCACTCGTGTTTGGTATCATTGTTTGATACGCTCGGAGACAAATGCTAAGATCCCACATATTTTTGGGATCCCTCACCAGGTAAAATAATGACATTCCCTTAAAAGTCAAATGTCTCCATATGAGGTCTTGGGTTTATTACCAGTCAGGGTTTGTTGTTTTTTTTACAGTAAAAGCCATTCTTTCGAGGACCTGCCTTGCAGAGATGCAAGCAGGCTTTTAAGTGCCCGGATACCCCAGAGATGCGTGCAGTGCAGGCAGGTGAGCAGGAGGACAGCTAGCTAGTATCTGCCTCTGTTACATATGTAAGAAACAGGCATCCAAGAGATGCAAAAATCTTAAATGCAGTTTACTTTGTAATTCCCAATGTCACTTTTAGGTTTCCATTTCCTCCAGGATGGTTTGACCTTGTTGACAGCAGGAACAAGCAGAAAAGAAAATTACTGCTTATAAAAAGTGTAATTCTGTTTCCTCCATTCCATGCTTCATGATTTACTACAGATCTGAAGCACAAAGGAACAGAAACTTTACTGGTGTTCGGAAGGAAAGTTATTTTTAGCGTTGTTTTGTTGCCAAGGCATACAGAAACCTTACGCGCTACCTCAGAAAGTTACCGTGGAATGGCAGTGAAAGAGGGGTGCCTATTTCTGCCCTTTCCATCCACAAAGCTTTTCTCCAGTTAAAACACAATGCACATGTTCCAAAGGAGAGACTGCAGGAGTAACCAAGCAGTTTGAAGTTGAATTAGGCATAAATGTGACATCATTGATTGTGTAGTGTAAATGCAAATGCGCTCACACGTACGACTCTCCCACTCTTCAGTAAAAATGCATTCTTGAATCTGAACTCCATGAAGTTATGGTTGTTGAGAACCAGATAGGGAGGAACAGGGCCCAGAGGTGGGAGGGCAAGAGCACATCAGGTAGAGCCCAGTTCTCCCAAACCTCTAGTTCCACTAAAGCCACACCTTGTCAAAACGGTAGGTGTGAAATAAGAGCTGGGAAACACCATCTCGAGGCATAGGGAAGGCACGAAAGGGTGGCTTATGAATGCCCTCCTGCTGCTGGGACATGAGCATCTCCATCTCGGGGGTGACATGGGAACTGGCCAGGCTAAGGATAACTTTTTTCCTGTGGCTAAGAGCGAGGGGGAGCTGGGAGGGCCTCTGTTTCCAAGCATGTTGTTGAAACTGGCTCAAAATATACAGCTTGGGAAGTGTTAACTCAGCTTAGAGG
Organism: Psophia crepitans; assembly: GCA_013399095.1. Classification (NCBI taxonomy): domain Eukaryota; kingdom Metazoa; phylum Chordata; class Aves; order Gruiformes; family Psophiidae; genus Psophia; species Psophia crepitans. The sequence continues at coordinate 402,780 of VWZZ01003585.1, read as the reverse complement.
GTAAACCATCATTTTCCAAAGAAATACTTCTTGGGAACAGAGAGGGGAAACCCTGCTCGTTTGCAGATAACAACATGTTGTGTTTCGCTTCAGCAGGACAAAGATTTAAAGCAAAGCGTAGAATGACTTACACATTATCGCTGGCGTCAGGCCAGGAGGGGAGGCTGATGCTAGTTACAGTTGTTCTACAGAAATATTAGTTTGCTTTATCTCCGTTCACATCGACCGCAAGTTTTTAAAAGCTATTGTGGTACTTCACAGGCAAAAATAAGGAACAGCCCTTAGGCCAATAACATCTGAGCCTTCAGCAAACTTAATACTCCCATGCCATTCTAAGAAGAAAAACATCTCCTTTCCTGTAGGTTGTATGTTGCTAGGATGCTGACAGAAAATAAAAAAATGGTAAAAACATCATACAGCGAGGAAGACCAAAATTCTGCCTGGAGACAAACTTCTGTGGGGTTCCCACTGGCTGGATGCATGCACACTCCAAAAAACACAGGAGGTCTGGAAGGAGCGGCAGCGCATCCATACCCACACCCAACGTAAGTACTGAAATTCAAGTCAGAAATACAGGAGAGCTGGTTATTGACATAGGTCAGGACCCAGGACTTGGGTAGGTACGTTTGAGTGAATAAATCTTTCTTAAGGTAAGTACACAAAGAATGAAAAAAGACTGCAGGAGTTGCAGGAGTAGGCATGGCACTGCTTGGAGTTCTGCAAAGCTCTTACCTGCAGAAGAGGAGGTGTGCAAGCAAACCTGCCCCTCCTTGGCCTGCTGGGTACATCTCTGTGGGTGACTGCAAATCCTTCACCAAGCTTCTCTTCTGGCTCAGATGTCCCCAGAGGCACACTTGGGCATGGCTTCTCCCGTTTCTAGTAACGTGCAAGCTCATGTGGTGGCCTTTCACCTCAGATCGCTCAGCAAGGAGGCCCTTGCAGGGACTCTTAGCTAGCTGCAGTGCATGGAAAGTTCACAGAGATCTTCAGTTCTGATGAACTTGGTTGTAATCTGCCAGTGAATTCAGAAGATATTGGGGGGAGATGAAAGAATGAGGTGAGACACTGCTGGCACATGATTTGGCTCCTCACCAACACCTCACTTAAGCAACATGAACATAAAGCAGCCAGTTATTTGGTACATGGATAATAACGTGTTGTGATGGATGATCTGGGTAATGTTTGAGTTGCTATTTGTGTCACTTAAATGCGTATTTCTTACATATATTAAACAAGTACAGGTCTAATACTTGGCAGGAGAATATTTTTGCTGCTATACTGTACGGAGCTATAGCCACGCATTGACATACATACAGCTACAGCACATGCTCACCTATTAAAGAGGTCCAAATGCAATATGATGCCTTGCTATGATATATAGTATAAATAAAAAAAAACTCCGAAACCAAAACACACTGTTGTCTCTTCATAGAAGAGATACTATTTTATAGAACCAGACTGTTGTATGTGATAGAAAATACATGATGTTTACAGACATACATTCTTGAAATGTAAACATGTAAAGTGACCAAAAGCAAATAATGCAAAATACCCCCTCAGGTCTTTAATTCATGTAAATGTGACTATTTTTTTATGAAAATACTTCCTATTATGCTTGGAAATGTAAATCCTCTTCTGTTTTTATGTATCCTTCATTCACTGCAATGAGTTTAATAATTCGCAGCTAAAGCTCCTTTAGCTACCAAAAAAATAGGTCATTAATGATGTCATGGAAAAGTCTATTTTTCCATTACTTCTCACCACATATGTGAACATCCACAATATTTGCAAGAGCGACTGTTCTGCAAATGGTGACAAAATTATACACGTTTTCTGCAGCTTGTGCTCTGCCCTCGTAAGTTAGGACCAAGGGAGGAGAGGAGTGGATGCTTTGGAAAGGAAAAACAGCCCATCTGCGAAATCACTGAAAGGGGGGATCCAGGTTATTCAGCCTGCCACTGAACAAGCGGTCCGGTTCACAGCCCACATCCAGCAGGTCTTCGCTCCCGCACTGCACCGGCCGCTGCACGCCCTGTGCCAAAGGTGACAAAGCCACCTACTCCGGATAAAACTATCTGACAACCGTGATGAGAAGCAGTTTTCCACTCAAGGATTTAAAAAAAAAAATTAAAAAAAATAAGAATTCAGTAAAGCAGTGAAAAAGCAACAGGACTTTTATTCTAGTTTTAGAAAATGAAAATTCCTATCTTTAAAAGAGAAAAAGTCGTAGTTTTCAGAAATGAAAAAAAATAATATAAAACTGAAGAATGAAAGTAGAATTTCTAGTGAAAAAGTATTTTAATTTGTCTAAAAGCAAGGACAACAGGCACCATACAATCACTAAATCGCTTTTGAGAAAGCAAGGATGATCATTAAATATATGGGACTGGATCACTCACAGTCTGGAAACCAGATATACCAAAAGACATAAGTACTGAGATATGAAATTATGCTTATTGTGGTATTAAAGTTATGAGAAGCACATGAAACGTGATGGCAACGGCAGAATAAAGAGTGAGGTAACAGATGTAATACTTTCTCCTAGATGACTGGACAACAGCGAGAAATACAATATACACGATGAAAATATAGGCTGGTATTTTCAGCACAGGAATAAGGATTCCTATTTCACGCGAGCCAACTGCCGCACATTTCCTTCGGCGCTGAAGGTTACTTCAGAGGTACGAAAAAGATGAAAGACACGATTTTATTTGCAGACAAATTGATTCCATTAACAACACCGGGTCACAGTTGCTAGCGATACACATCCCAATCTGTTTAGAAGATGTTTCAGAGAGAACAAAAGTCAGGATCATGGCAAAAAGGGTGGGAAAAAGGGTCACTGATGAAACATGCCCCTCCTGGTTTTCAGCTGGGCTGACTCCGGGGGGGCTCCCATATACCCTAGGAGATGCCTCTTATAAGTTGGCACATGCTATGTGTTGAGTTATGTTAATTATACAGAACTTTTTGATATATATAATACGTATATAAACTAGTGTAAGTTATATAGGAATTATATTTAACATGTATGTATAAACTAGAATAAATGAGGGAGCCTGAGATTGGTGCTACAACAAGATCCTACATTTGTAAAAGTGTAAAAGAAAAAAAAATACAAAGAAAATACCATGAAAGGGAATATAGCACAACATGGAATGAGAATTATTTGCCAGAGACCCACATCACACATATCTTCATGTATGCCCGGTGCCAAAGCCCAGGCAGGGTCCACTCCCGGCTCTGCGTGCCCACCCCCATCCGCACGGCACCTCCTGGGGGAGGGAAACACTTTTGTACGCAGGCTGGGAGGCAAAGGCTGGCTGCCAAGTTTACTTTTCTTTGAATAAATGCTCTCTTGGATCAGCTGCGTGCGGGAAGGCTAAAGAAGCTGTCAGGGAATTTAGCTGCAACTGTCCTGCAACTGTGTTTTTTGGAAGAAAGCGGCAAAAACAAANCTAACCGCGCTGGAGATCACACCTGCCAAACGCCGGCAGAGCGGAGCGCTTGTCCGTCTGTCTGGCTGGTGAGCCCGACGATCACATGCATCCCTGTCCTGCCCCCTCCCTCCTCAGCCCTCCGTCCCGCTGCGCTCCTCGCAACTTTCGCGAAACTAGCCCAAAGCGGAGGCTCCTTTCGCAGGCAGGCTCTGTGCCTCCTGGGAGGGGTTCGCCAGCTGCCAAGGCTCTCCGTTTTCCCTGTTTCCAAATAAAGTTCTGGGACTTGAAGAGGAGAATTCTGCGAAAGCAACTGATAATGATTGCCCTTAGCAGAAAAGGCTCGTGTTCTCCTCAGCTCTGCCTCGCTCTCTGCGCCGTCGGGCTGGCAGTGCTGGGGGATGTGTCCCGGGCTGTACCCATGGACGATCAGGATTATTACCTGCAGGAGATTAGCAACAGGGATCATTATTATTCCTTTCCGTATCCCGGTGAAGAGTTTTTTCCTTTCACGGAGCAACCCGGAGAGGAAGGACCTATCCATGCCGCAGAGACAGAGGAGCACCCAGGGTTCAAACCGAGCAGGAAAGAGTTAAAACCGAAGAAAAGCAACAAAAAGGGGAAATCCATTCTTGAAACTCCACCAGGTAACTTTCCACCTCCTCCTCCAGAGCTTGGAGTCTGCTGAATCTCATGCTGACTGACTTTTAGCATTAATGACTATCCAGTTAATGGCAGTCTTGGTAATAATAACAATAAATGTGCTTGTGGTGATGACGATGACAACACATTAACTTTTAATATCCCACAGAATAGATCTACAGAACTTTTATAGCCTTTTTAGACCTTTCCTCATCAAGTAAGGAGGTTTCAGAGTGGTAATGGATTAATTATGCTGCACTCTAGCTAGTATATGGACTTTTCCTTCTTAATTCCACTTGACAACTGGCTTGCTGTTAAAGCTGCTGTTCTGTAAGCAAAAGAAGAGACAGATTCCGTAGTAAAAGCTGATTTTATATGGTGACATCTTACTTTGTCCCTTGTCATTCTGACCTAAGAGAGGTTCCTGAATTAATTTTACTTATAAACCTGTGAATTTCTTTGGGATTTCAGTTTAAAGCCCTCCAGAGGAAGATATGTAAGCTAACATCTTTCTGTAAAAGACTAAGCCATAACAAGCTGACCTGTAAAATAAAGAAATTAAACAGCAACAAAAATACCTTATAGTAGAAAGGCCACCCTTAATTTTATTTTCTGTTTTCTGCATTCGATTGGATGAAAATATGCAATTATTAAAGTCTGCAGAAACCTGATCAGCTTTTACCATCCAGTTGTTCCCATTGAGAGCTAATTGCACCACCCTGAAAGAATAGTAATTTATTTCTGTTTCCTGAATGTATGGTAGGTACTTTACTGTTTTAGGACACTTACTTGTGAGTTTGGCCCATGAACTTCAGAGTTGTAAAATTTGGGGCCAAATCCCACTCCCCTACAGCTGAACTCCACTTTACTTCAGAAGGAATTTTTTAATGTTAACAGCTGGAGCATATGGCACAAGGTTTGCAATTTAGAGCCGTTAATACATAACGTACAGCAAAACAGAGGCTCAAGGGTTATAGAATGGCTTTAAGATGTAACTTTTCCCCATTACATCTAGTAGACAGTAAACAAAATATTTTCAATTTAATGTTAAGGCTAATAAAAGTCAATTAGCCTTTGACTAGCAAAGATATAAGCTTTTATAACAATAAAGAGTGATAAGAAAATACCGTTCCTGAAATCTGGAAAACCATTTGTGAGGCAGGCGGTTTGGACTGCCTGTGTAACTCAAGGATGACAGCAAATATGCCTGGTCCAGGAGAGCAGAGACATGAGACATCTGTGCCCCTGGCTCCCCCAGGGGCCAGCAGCAGCTTCCCAAGCAGACGATACTGCCTGGCCTGTCTCAAGAACTGGCTTACTAGGTTTATTATCTAACCACTGGCAACACATGGTTCTTGAAGCTACCTGATAGGTCCCAGGCTTTCTCTCCTTGGGTGTGGTGGAGACACTGTGGATTTCCAGCCTGTAGAGGGATTGTTTCAGGTCACCTTCCCCGTTGGCTTTCTCCCAGTTTCCCCAGCACCGTGACTTCACACATACTTCACCAAACATGACAGCGATGAGGACAGCATCCAGTCTATGAGGGCAATGTTCAGTTGTCTTTAAAGACAGGCATCTTCCTTGTTCCCCACCCACTGCACTAAGGCACAGAAGGCAACAGTCTTAGCAATAACTACCTCCATCATCGTGGGACACTCATCCCTTCTAAACCTCATTCAATTTATGTGCTGTAGACACAGGAGTACAAAATTCAACCTATGTTACACTTGTGACCTACCAGGGGAGCACACCAACGTATGACAGGCAGTCTGAGTTTGGTCATTTCTTAAGAATGTTTGATTTTACAAATGGATTTACAATCATTTTTCTACATACAAAATTATGGAATAAGAAAGGGAAAAACAGAGCTCCTCAAACCTCTCCCAGAAAACACTCCATTGTGTGACATGTGCAGGATTCATCTTCTAACTTACTGCTTTTTACTTTCCACAGTACCTAACTCTCTGAGTCCAGGGTGTCATTTTATTTCTGCATTCAGGAATTATATTTCCTTCCTCAGCCTCCTCTTCCTCAGCATGGCCAAGCAGAATGTCAAGGGGAGCACAGGAGAGTCTCACAATGCACCCTCAAAAGCAGCTGGAAATAGCTCAGTCCCTGCTTCCACAGCAGGCTCGTGCTTTTTTTGACACAACTGACCTACCAAGCTCCAGGCTTTCACCAGCCACGTGCAATAAGAAGCTTTAAACCCTATGAATGTTAAAAAAAAAAGTCAGAGATAAAAAACCCCCAACAGATTCCCTCCACCAAACTTTCACTCCTTGCTCCAGCACACAGAGCCTTGACACCAAGTCAACAAACAGGCTGTTAGGCTTACTTTAATATGGGAAAATGCAGTCTATTTCCTTGGGAGCAGCTGAACTATTTTAACTGAAATAGCCATAATAAGCCCTAAGGCAAACACCCAGCAAAGAGAATGGTTCCCATTTGTTAAAGATGTAAGTGAAAACAGGAGGTTTTTAGCAGGAAGTGTCAGGCAATTTTAACTGCAGTGTTAAAAGTTCTGGCTATAATAATTGAAATTTCTCATTTCTTCTATCCCAAAGGCAGGCAAGGGCCAGGTCCTGCCGCGCAGCGACTCCTGTGCTTAGTGTCATGTCACCAGGGATCGGTTTGAAACAAAGATCTGAAAATCTGGCCCCTCACAGTGGTGCCTAAATAATAATACGTACCTATAATTTCTCACATTTGGCCTCTTAAGAGGATAGCTAGAAATAATAACAGCAGTTGCCAAACAGATATCCATGAAAAACTGTAAATTGGATTGTGTAAATATGTGTGTTGTGTATACATGCATACATATTTATACGTATATCCAGAACTGGAATTCATTTACTGGACATGCAATAAATAAAAAAAAATCACTTTTTGCAAGGCTCGCTGGCAGCCGGGGCATGCGGGATTAATTAGTTGTAACAAACAATAGTCTGGCTGGGAGCTGGGATGAAGAAAGCGGAGGAACTGGGAACGTGTGATCTGCCCTTTGGCTGAGCAGCTGGTACTGATCAGCCCTAGCCTGGAATCAAAGCTGGAATCAAACATAATAATCTAAAGGACACAGCACATAACAGATGACACGGACTCGATCTATTTAAGCTAATTACTGAAGGTGGTGAGAATATACATACGTTCAGTCGGTGAAATATTCATGGAGAAAGAAATCCTATTGATGCCAGTGGGTTGCAATTTAAAAAAAAAAAAAAAAGGTATTATTAGACTCAATATTTGCAAATACTTGATTCAGATAACAGCTAAAATATCAGCCTGCCTTCTTGCCCTTTAAATGACTCACAAATGAAGAGGTACTAGGTCATCCTTGGAAGGTAAGCACTTGGATTGACAGGTTTCTGTACATACGTATTTCCATTTTCTAATTCCATCCCTGTTTGTTTAGGCCTCTATCCAAATCCCATTCAAACCGGGGGAAAGATTCTTGTTAACATCAATGTTTTCCTTTTATGAGGCCTTTAATAGAGTTTAATATACATTGTCTCAGCTACCATCTGTGGGGCAGACCCTTTGGGGGGGTCTGTCTGCGTACAGCCAAAATTCATCAGTGAGAGGTTTATGGGCCTGAGGTCCCCACGAACGCTGCTCAGTGTTGCACATTGCCACAGTTAAATCTGCAATTATTTTTATTTGATTTACAAAACACACTTGTTATAGTACTTCTCATTCCAGCCATACCTCAATTCTGACTGCCTTTAAAAAAAAAAGAAAAAAGTAGTAGTGTTTATTTATATGGCAGCGCTCAGAGTGGGTTTTGGTGCACGTTTATTTTGTATTTCACAGGTCTTACTGTGTTTGATCTCTGCACAATCCAACGTGTGTGTGTGTGTAGTAATCATGATATCTTGGTCTTGTCTTTGTTGCTTTCTCCAGTCTTGATGAAACTCTTCAGGTGCATCACTGTTTACTTGCCCATATTTATTTTTAGGACATGTTGCCACCTGTCCAACAGCTAAATTCTTATGGTTTGGGGTTTTTCTAATTTATGTAGTGCATAGGAATCTCTTGGCTGGCCCAGGATCTCACTAGACCACATATGTGGGGAGGAGTCAGTAAGGGAAGGCAAAAGGAGGATACAATGGCCAATGCAAGCAACCGTGAAAACTACCTTGCAGAAAGAATTTGAATGTAGAAAAATAGACTGATAGTACAATAATTGAGGCGTTTATCAAGATATGAGATGACGAAGGCTTGGAGACAGATCAGTGAGTGCATGAGGAGGAAAAGCTGAATCATAGAAATGTTATTCAGGAAAAACTAGAAAGGTTTTGGTGCAAAATGGTGATGAAGACCTGAGGAGGGTGTGAAGTTAAAAGCATGACAAGTTTATGGTGTTGCTAGCATATGAATGGTGAATTTGTTCACTGGGAAGAAGATACGAGAGAGTGATATATAAGGCATCAAACTGATAGCTGAAAACACTTTAGAAGAAGTCACTAAGAACAGCTAGAACAGAAGGAACCATAGAAGGAAAAGGTAGCCTGTGAATCAGCATTGCTTGCCAAAATTGTGGTTTTGGGTGGGATTAGCTAGAGGAAAGATGGAAAGGGGGGAGACTGAAAACAGACAAGCAGCCTGAAGGCATACCTAGAGTTAGGAAGAAGTCTAGGACCAAAGAGAGTCGTCAAAGTCGAAGTTTTCCAAAGACGTTTGAAGCCAGACGTGTTGAACTTTGCTGGCACGTTGAAGATGGGGTAATGCCTCAGACCTCTGACTAGGAAGAAGTTATTAGAAACATTGGCAAGGTGTCTTTGAGTGGAACACAAGGGCTGAAAGCCAGACTCGGGGGGGTGACACAACTGGCGTGGGTCTGGCAGGGAGCAGAGCCAGCAGTGGCTTTCGGCGGCGTGTCAGGGAGCTTAGAGGAAAGGTGTGAAGGGAAATGGGACAGGAGCTGGAAATACAAGAGATTCGGGGGTTACAGGAAACAGGCTTTTGGGCTAGGGAACTGAATGAGAGGGTAAAATGAAGGATGAGGATGACTGCATACATGGGTTGGTATGTAAGTGAAGGCTCTTCAGTGATAAATGACTCATACAGGAGCTGAGAAGAAATAAGCACCGAATTACCCGTATGCTGCTGTTTTCTAGCCCGTTGGCATCCTCTCTCCTAAACCCTGTAGCTGACTTTCACTCCTGAGAAGCTCAGAGCAAGCAAAGCACTCCTGTGACCTAGAATGTAGATTATAATTTTAAAGCTTTTGCTTAAACCTCTTACACTAGCAACTTTTAAGGATGAACTCATTGGCCCTAGGTGCATATCCTGTGAATTTTAATATGACCTGTATCACATCCTAATTGCCAGATGTGACAATGAGACAGGAAAACATGTGGCTTTTAATGAGCTTGCTTTCATGTACCAGCTTCTATTTTCTCCTCAGTGCTTCTACAAATACGTAGAATAAGGAAACGTAACATAGCCATTCCATTTAAGAGCCCATCCTTTAAAGAATGTCACAGCAAAAGAGGACAAAAGATGAATAAGAATGAATAATGAGCGATGCATTCAAAATTGGCCAAACTTTTTGGCCAATTATCATCTTTCCTTACCCATGGCTTCAATGTATAATTTAACATGAGAAAGAAAAAAAAAATCAGAATAAACACATTTGATTATGCTAGAGGAAACCGTTTTCTACGATAATTCTCCTAGCAGCCTTTTCTGAATTCAAACTAATTTTTAAAGTGAGAAAAATACCTCTTTTTTTAAAGACAGTTAAAGACAGTTGTGGTTTTTTTTAAAGACAGTTTCACAGAATAGATTTTAGTAGTATGAGCCTGAGCGTAGACTCGTTTCTGAAATGCCAGCAGATTACAAGTCGCTCATTATTTGAATTCGTTCTTGGTATTTAACGTCGTTCTCTGTTCAGTGAGCTGGCTATAAAGGTCAGTCCAACGGTTCACAATCAAATCGTACTTATTTCTTTCTTATCAAATTGCACTTATTCTTATTGGCTTTGGAATGAAGACTTCTGTCAGCTATGTGAACTCAGAATCTGTCAAAAAGGTGAAGCAGGGAAAGGTATGACGGAGAAGAAGCAATTTCTTGAATTTTCAACATCTGAGCCTTTTCTTGCTGGGAGTTTTGAGCCTTGCCCGATTTGTTGTCTGTGTAAAAGGAAGACTACTGAAAGATTTGCTGTCTGGGTGTGGAGTTGAGGTTTGATTGTCATCTTCACATATAGTGGTTGCTTGTGCTTTTGTTATCATTATTATTATGCAAAGGATCTGGTCTTCTTGTCTGGCCTCTGGCGAGGTTATGCCTTGTGGTACTGCTTGTCTTATAAAATAAGGCTTTTTGAAATGAACATATAAATATGTGCCTTTAACACTAGGCTTTGGGTACTTAAGGAAAATGGGAACAAGCACAGCTCTGAAGTAGCCAAAATCATTTGCCTTTTAAAATCTATCTGTTACACGTGCAAAACGCTCCATAGCCTTTCCTCAGCTCAAACAGCCGCTGAGAGAAAACAGGGGTGGTAGGAATAATCACTCATGTCAGAAACAGACAATTACTTTTAGTCTTTCTGTCCCTCAGACCTACCTTAATGGCCATTTTGGCCCTTTTTAATTCAATAGGCTATGGATCAAAGGCAGCATTCAGGTTTCCTTCATTTTCGCACGGGATTTCATTCAGGGATGGTCACGGCCATCCTATCTGTGCAATTACAACTCCAGTGCAGAAGCCACTTCTCAGTAACCTGCCTGAACACACTACCCATGCCTTGACAAGAATAAGGTGAATGGGCAACGGAATAAGGATGTTCAGAGGACACTGTGGCCAGCCCCAAGCTGGGTCTCTAACACTGCTCCTGTCTGATTTCTCCTCCTGTGGGGACTACTTTTCCAGAGCCACAGATGATGAGCCATGGAGCACCGCTGGAAACCTTTCTCTGGCTCTTTGTGTTGGCTTCAAGAGCTGTTTGGTGGGGATTTTTGTGTATCTGATCGAGTATCAAAGAAACCTAACCGTTAGCAAAATACACTGCAATGTTAATTCCTTACTTCTGATGCAAACACATTCCTAATTTCCTTGTAGTACAGCAAAAGGAGCATTTGTGATTTCATTCCCCTGCGATTTTATCATCCCAGCATGGGGAGGAACAGGGTTCTCTGGGTGTCTGCTCAGTGCTGGAAGGGACACTGTGAGAGAGGAGCAAGGCATTTTATTCTTCACGCAGTCACCAGGCAGTGCTAAATCAACTTGACAGGTATGAGAAGAAAACTGTTTCTCTTTTCTACCCATAGCTAAAAATGGCAAGGAAAAAAAAGGTGAGAAAAACAAGAGGGGGAATGAAGAGTTGCCAGATGGTGACTCTGAGAGTCAGAGTGGCTATGAAGACATCAGAGGTAGTGTGCAGGGATCATTTAAAGCATCTTTAGAGTACTTGGGTTTAGCAGTTAATTTCTCTAGCCCTGTTTGAGTTAAATTGCAAAGAATGTTCTGGGGAGTCTGCTGATAGATATCTCCGTCCTCTTTCGGACATGAGATAGTTCCCTTCTGCTGGACAACATACTGGCTTTGGCAAGCAAGGGTTTGTACCTTATTGTTACAGGTTAAATGGAGACAAGGAAAGATAAGGGGTTTGTTCCATACTTCCACAGTGATCTGCAGCATTTTTCTAAACAAAAAGAGAATTTGAAATGACTTTCTGATTCTGGAGGGGTGTTTAAAGGAGCTGTCTTGTAAAAGGGAATCAGACCCAATACACTGTACGGTATATTTTACAAGAATGTCTTGTAAAACAGTTGTATGAGATCCTACTAATAGGTCAGAGCTGGAGGAACACATTTTTCTCTTGGGTTAGGCAGAGTGAAAGATTTCCTATCCTGACCCACGACTGAGCCCCAGACATGCGGTGCATGGTCTGTGTGGGGCTGTGACACAGTGCGTCCGCTGGGATTTGATATTGCAGGGAATCACACAAAAGCTGGCAAACTTCAGCAGACCCTAGTGACTAGTAAATATTATTCATGGGTGAAGCTGAATATCAGATTTAGTAGTGAAAACACCCAGATACAGGATTAATTTTCTGTTTATTTGGGGTTATTAACAGTATGGGAAGCCTGTAAATGTACAGATCAGTAAATAGTAAATAATACAGTTGTTCTGCTCCTGCTTTCACACAGCATTAGCAGGATACCCTATTTGCAAAAGTGCTGCTGCATCCAAGAGTCCCAGCAAGGAATGTAAGAAAAGTTGTGTACATAAGTTAAACATAGTTCACATACTGGCAGCCTACATGTCTTTTTACTTCTTTCTGCTGCACAGTGTAGTTTCTAGCTACCGATGCAGAAAATATTACTTTCAATGTGAATAGTGTACTGATTAATTGAAGTTTTGGGGTTTTTTTTGTTAATCCTTATTTTGTGAATTATGTGAGGTATGTACCCAGCAATAATGTGGTACTCCTGTAATCAACATGATTCCCAAGGAACGAGTTCAGCTAAAAATGCAACTTAAATCTTCATGAAGCCAATATTAAAGGGTTATGTGCATTTTTATATTTATAAAATAAATATAAAGGGGGCCTACAGGAAATCTGGAGAAGGGCTGTTTATCAGGGAGTGCAGTGACAGGACAAAGGGGATGGGTTTAAACTGAAAGAGGGGAGATTTAGGTTAGATATTAGGCAGAAATCCTTCCCTGGGAGGGTGCTGAGGCCCTGGCACAGGGTGCCCCGAGAAGCTGTGGCTGCCCCTGGATCCCTGGCAGTGCCCAAGGCCAGGCTGGATGGGGCTTTGGGCAGCCTGGGCTGGTGGGGGGTGTCCCTTCCCATGGCAGGGAGTTGGAATGAGATAATCTTTGAGGTCCCTTCCAACCCAAACCATTCTAGGATTCTATGATTCTAAAAATAAAGGAGTTTTGAAAGGTGTGTGGGCTTATGTCAAGACAACAGATTAAAATCTGAGAGAAGCTCTGTCCTTAGATATATGGCCACAGGTAGTGATTGTTTTGGTAGTGGTGATCGAAGCCGTAGTTGATATTTCTCTACTTCATCCACTGGGGATTAATACAAACATCAAAAAAATTGTCGGGGCAGGATTTCTCATGTCCCAGCCCTTAGGCTGGAGAATCACGCTCACCTTAGTTCTCCAGACCCCATTACACTCCTCCTAAGCTTTATGAAGAGAGAAGTATATCCTGCAGCGTGGGCTGAGAGCACCTGCGTGCCTCAGCAACGTGATGTTCAGCAGCTTTGCCTACAAGATGTGCGTTCACATCAGCAATGAGAGAGCTTTAGCCATCTGGGCACTCGTTTGAAGTCAGATAAAGGGAAACATCCTGTTCCATTGCCGTGTCCGGTGGCCGTGTTTCACCCAGGAATGTTGGACATGTTTGCAGTGTACTGGTCTGTTCAGGAAATGTGCACAGCCAAATGCTTAGTTTTCATTCCTAGTATGCGGTAGACAGATCTTCACCATACAGGAGATACTACTGGATGTGCCCCGAAGCTGAACTCTAGGTGCAGGGTTCAGCTGTTCTATAGTGGGACTCTGCTGGGCTTAACCTCCAGAATCCTGTGTTCAGCTTGTTCCTTTGGACATCAACAGTTCATCCAGACAATGTCTAACAGAGCTTCCTAAATCTGTTTGCTTAGATTATGGGGCTTGAGCGCTTCCTGTAGTCCATTTCTTCCTCACATTCCCACGTATCACAAATCTATTCGTTTTCTTGTCATTTCCCTTCTTTTTGACCCTACAAGATTTATCCTCCTGGATGGGATCTAAAAGGAACCTGAGGGGGAACCGCAAATGTCCGTGCTTGACTTCCAGAGTTTTATTGGCCTACAGAGATGCTCAGGAGGTCTGCGGTCCTCATTGTCCCCAGATATGCCTTTTACCTGTTTCCTCACATGAACTTTAGAAAGCAAAACAGTCTCCCATTCCAAGGGGAGTTATGTTTGACAAGAGAGCACAGACTGAGACCAAGTATCTCCTTCCTCTAACACGTGCAGGATTTATTGTAAACTGCCCGAGCGCATTAATCATCGCGGTGTGCTGGGAGACGGTGGTGTTTGCAATGGGAGCAACTGAAAACCCTCTTTCTCATTCTTTCCCAGAAATTAGAGTATTTTTATGTTCGCCTCTTCAGAGATACAGTGTTTTATGGTGACAGGTTTATGGCTCCTCTCTACTGTCAGGATCCTCCTAAAACATCTGTCAAATGAAGGGAAAAGTTCAAAGTATCTTTTAGAAGAGCTGATCTCAAATCTGGGGGTAAGCACTCCCTACCACCACGATTATGAACGCCCCATATGCCAGATTTGACTTTAACACCCTCTTTTTTTCCCCATGATAATTTTCAATAGTGTAATGAGTTTGCCCCATATGCATGGCAGAGGATGTCTGAAGGCAGGACCAGATTTCAATCCTCCCAAAGATTCGTCATTGGCTTAGAGCAGAAATTTCCGTGTCAGCCAAAGAGCCTTTCATATGTGATCGTCTAAAAGTAGGACTTAAGACTTCAGCCTTTGACAACATGATATTTCTCTTGATTGCTTTTGTACTGAGAAGTTACAGAGAACATTTCAGAAACAGTTAGAAAAATATCTGCCAAGGATACAAGTATCCTACCCCAAAGGATAGACCCACTGTTACTTAAACGGCTTTAAATTCCTAGCAAAAATTCCATCGAGAACTCTGCCAAAAGTATGTCTGGGTTAAATATGGCCTATATACACGGCTGGAGGGAAGGCTGGAATTTCCCATAGTAAATCTGGATTTGGATCTGCTCCAGCATCCAGATGACCCAACAGCATGGGGACATGCCCCAGTCTTCATTGCATGTCACTGGAGCAGGAGGCTTCCCCTAAGGTGAGGCAATAGCTCTGGTGCTGCTGGTGAATGGAGAGGAGAGGAGAGGAGAGGAGAGGAGAGGAGAGGAGAGGAGAGGAGGAGGAGAGGAGGAGGAGAGGAGAAAGAGTAGCCAGGGCCAGTCATAGCCATGGCCCAGCACATACCCCGGCTAAGATAAAGAGAAAAACTGCTTACAGCTCTTTTGGCAGATATTTCTTTTCCTCAGGCTCCTCTGGATGCTTCTGGATCCCAGCAGAAGACAGCAGTCCAAAACTCTTGCAGGCTCCTCAGATGAGTGTCTCATATCTGGTCCAGTTCCTTTGTATCAGGTATTTCATTAGATACATAGGAGTGACAAAAAGGGTCCCCAAAAAGACTTGTTTTCATCTCATAGTGAAACAGATGATTTGGGATCGTAAAAAGAGGCAGAAAGCTATGAGTCTTCTTCCAAAGACTTTGAAAAAGCTGACAACCTGAGCTCAAGTACTGCAGAGGCCTGGAGATGGGTGGAATGCACAAGGGTCGGAGAAGAAAATGGATAAATTCCTCAGTTGCCAAACTTGCAGCCTATGAGAAATGAGTTTTGGGGTATCTGGTCACTGAAATCAAAAGGTATAGCATCTGTTCTTTGTCTGAATGACTGAATTCTTTATTTAAGAACAGAAGACAATATGAGGGCTAATATACTCTTTATCTAATTTTTCTGCAAAACTACTGCTGGTTGCTGAGGATCTGAAAAGTCTTCTACAAAAAAAAACACCCAAAGCAAAACAAAACAAAAGGGTGATGTCTGTCTGCGAGCAATAGTTCAAGTCCATGATGAACAAAGAGCAGAGCTCTCACACAGCAGCTTGAAGGCGTTATTTTAAACTATTAAATGAAAAAAAAAAGGGCGAGGGGAAGTCTTGTAGGTCTAATTTCTAAATAATCCGTACTGTGATGAAGGCTGGTAACGCGGAGTACAAAATATTGCAGACACAGCTGAATTGTTGGATATTGCTGATGTGCAAACGGCAAATATGTACGTGGGGTTTTTTGGTGTTTGAATGCCAGTCGAATGGCAAGCGTACTGACTGACTGAGGGGGAGCCCCTACATGCTTGCAAGAGGAATAGAACAGGAAGCTTTTCAAAATATGATTAAAAAAATGCCAGTATGGTGTTATACAGCTAAAATGCCACGGCGCTCTTTGAAAAAGTGGAGAGAAAGTAGCACAGAACCATTCCTCTGTAAAACTGCTCCATATTTCTGTTCATTAATCCTGAATCAGATTTTTTTCCTCCCAGTTAGCAAGTGGAAAATGTGGGGGTTTTTTTATGCTTGAGGACACTTGCCTCGAAGCTTCCTCTATTCCATGGCTTTTCAAGTGCAGAATACCTACGCTTCCCAAATACTTCCAGCTCCTGTGGGTGGGAAGGAGGACGGGCTCTCCAAGGCAGCAGCTGCGTTAATGAGAAGTCCCAAATCGTGGCCTGCGCTTTCCACATTAGCACATTCAGTGGAAACAAGGGCGATGTAGGTGCCAACATGGCTGTCGCTAGCACGATGCTATTCTCCAGGGGAAGGATGTCAAACCTCCCTGGGCAAGTAGTATGACTTAGGGTTTATTATAATGCGTTCCTGAGTGGTTCTCGTGGGGTCTGCAGGCTGGTGAGCGCGTTGCCTTCAGTTTGGATCTTTGGGCTTTCAGCCTCGAGACACCAGACACGCGTGCGTGAGATTTTAAACTCACTAATAACTCACATTTCACATCATTTGAGGCTTGTGACACACTTAGCTTTGAATCAGTGTAACCTCTATGTGCTAAAAGTTTAGCCTGTGATTATGAGCCTTTGCTGGACCAGGACTGAATTGTTAAACAACACAGAAAAGATGTTTAGACAGAATGAATGTTGGGAATCTTTTGCGGGCTGCGTAGAGCTGCAAGATTGCAGGAAGCTGGAATAAGGAGGAAGGACCTCTGAATACTCAGTCATTTGAGTTGGAGAGGTGCCCACCCTTTGAGATATTTGTCTGAACCTTGCTTGAACTGGAGCAGCTCCTTCACTCTGCAGCACGGAGCTGGAGCTTCGTAAGAGTTTCCCTGCTGAACCTCCGGTCCTTCCCTCTGGTCAGCTCACATATATTAACAGCCACGTCTTTCTCACGGTATTTTTAACATTTCTCTTTCTACAGGCAGGAAGTTCAGAGGCTTGTGAAAACGATGAGTGCTCAAAATTTAAAAGTTATTAACTAAGCTTTTAAAACCACAGAATCCTGGGGCTTGCTTGGGCTTGGGGTATTTTTTTTTTTAATTTTTCTTTTTTTTGTTCCCTAAATTGTCTTGTCCACAACCAGCTTGAGGGCAGGTAGAGAGGGGGAAGTAAAACAGGTGGGCTGTGGTATGTGCCATTGCCATTTTGACAATGAACATCTGAAAGCTAAAAAGTCATCTGGAAGCTGAAATCCTTCGGGAAGATGTGCAAAATCTCATGGGGAGCACAGCTGGTGAAATGTGGGAAAGGGGGAGCCTGATTTTTCTGTGTGGGTGTTTTTTCTCAGCTCCTTAAAAATCATGCCTTTTTCAGAAATTACTTTAGTGAATAATTAGTTGCCTGTGCAAGCTGGGCTCTGTCCTTAGATTTCTTCATCGACAGTGCATTTTCCAGTGGGATTCCTGTGATGCCCTGGGGTTTGTGTCCCTGCAGTGAGCCCAAATGGCAGTCACAGTCCTGTTCCCAGGGGAGGCATCCCTCCTGCAGCCCTCCTTGCACCCCAGCAATCCCACTCCTCTGCTTTTTTACTCTTTTTTTTTTTTTTTTTCTTTTTTATATGGAAGCAGTCACATTTCATTCCAGGTCTGCATTTTATTTTCTCAAATCTTTGAGATTTAATTGTTTCTTGAAGGTTTATTTCCTTTTGCTTTGAACTCTTAAGTACTCTGCTTTCAGGGTGCTTCTCAAGGGTGCAACAGCTTGGACATAGGGTGCTTTAAAGGAAAAAAAGGAAATCTCTGTTATATGAATTCCTAAATCTGTTGATTTTCAGGACTTTTGTTTATATCCAAAGAATCTCTGGTTATGTTCTGTGCACTTGGCCAATTTTTTATCCCTTCACCAAAAGAGTTTTCCACTGTTTCGGACTTTAAGTGTATTAGAATAGAATAGAATAGAATAGAATCATTAAGGTTGGAAGTGACCTCAAGGATCATCTAGTCCAACCATCCCCCCACCACCTATNATGTATTACCCACTTCTGATTCTTTTAGTACTGTCTTAGAGCTGAGCTTGAATCAGACACACAATTAAAAGAAAAGTCCATTAAAATTAAATAATTAAGTGTAAAGCAGACAAGCCAACTAACTTATTTTTTCTTTTACTTTGCTCTAAAGAGTACAAACTGATTCCTTTTTCAGGGCTGGGAAGGACCGCAAAGTTTGAGTTCAGGTTAATTGTAACCACACAACTTTCTTCTGAAGTCATTGAGCAATAGCTCCAGGCACTACAGTGACTTCTACGCTTTATGAGAAGTGTTTGTTTTTATTCATTCCTCTTATTATTTCGTATGAAATAATAACAACAGATGTGATTTTAGAAAAAAAAAAAAAGTATAACTATCAAAACTCACTGCTAGAGCAGACACACCAGGTCTCTGTAAAACTGAGACTTACACTTTATAAAAGGTTTTAAAACCAAGTTGGATTGATTTTAGGTATTTCCTGTCACAGGCTCTCTATATAGGTCAAGTATTTAGCCCAGATGTGCAACCTGGAGGAGGGTTAGGCAGCAACTGTGCAGGATGACGACTCACAAATAAACTCGGAGGCTTGAGCAGTCGTTGCCACCCTCTCAGTGATGCTTCCAAGTAGTGGGCAGCACGATTACTGCTGCTAGAGGAGGAGGGATGTTAATTGCAAGGGCTGTAAGCGCAGTTGGGTGCTGGGGTATGGCTGGCTTGGCAATCTCTGCTGAAGTGGTCAGCCCGCCTTTGAGGGTCTTCTTGCTTGTGCATGGAGGTGTGTTTGCAACTATGCATTTGTCCACATGCAGAGGAGGCCAATTTCAATGTCACTTTTGATTAGCATAACATTCTCTGGAAATATTTAAAGTTGGCAAAGATTAGCTGTTCACAAACCAGCAGGCAAGGAACGACTCTTGGAAAGATGATCCCGTACTATTCGCCTAGGTCTAACTGCAGGTACAGACTACTATTCTGTTGGTAAATGTGTATTTTTAGTTTTAATCATGAAAAAATGAAAGATGACATTTCAGTTCACAGCTGACTAATGACTGCTGCCTAAAGGCACAGCTCATACTACTTCATCATGCTGGCTCTGAGGTTTGCTGGCTCCCATCAAGAGCTAAGTCAGAAAGCTAAACTGGTAGCAAACAGCCCACAATGAAGCCCAAAAGTGAACAGCAGAGTGCTTGTCTTCATCCCTGATTTAGTTGTGTTAGGCTTTGGACTGCTTCATCAAAGGAAGTTAATTCATCCGATTCAGCATCATTTTTCAGCGTGTTTTCTACCTTTTAGAAAAGTAAAAGGAATATAGTTGGGTGTATGCTAGAGCTTAACTTGATTAAAAGTTTAATAATGTCTGGCACTGACCGGGAAGTGGCTGATTTCAGTCTTGCTCAAGTGTAAATTTAGTACTTGGGAGTGGAAATAACTACAGGAGTGGCGATAAAATTTAATGGCTCGTCACTACTAATGAGATCTCCTTTACAATCTCTCAGGTTCTTCCTGCTCTATGTGTGTGGGCTTCACGGCCGTGCTAGGGAGAGTGAAAGGGTGAAAACTGTGTGATATCATAGTAGTGCCATCTATTTCAGTGATTTTAGGTGGTTTTTAGAAAATGCTGAAGCTGTCCATGTGTATTTCACCACCAGGTGGGCAATTCTCATCGTTATGATGGAGCATATTCAGCCCCTTTCCCCTGTCCTCCCACTGGGATACTTCCCTTGCACCGCCTGGAATCCCTGCTTTGCTCCAAAAGCCTGGCTTTGCTGCAAAATCCTTAAAGCTGGCAGAATTCTTGGTAGATGTATATTTCCAGCACCCAAAGTGATGGATATTTTCCAGGTTATTTATGTTTAAGGAAGTTCCTGACTATGCTGACACAGTACAACTGCACAGTGAGCATGCTATACCTAGCTATGGATATATTTATTTCTGTATAAAGTTGCTACTACAGCTTTCATAGAGGGGGAGGAAAACAATTGCATCATAAGCCAATTTTATACAACTGTTTTTACGCTGTTGTACTATTTTTGGTAAAATACACTCAAATGGAATTGCTAAAGTGGTTAAACTTCAGCACTTTCAGGGTGTCTCATTTACTGAGCCAGGGTTGTATCTTAAGATAGTAGCTATTTTCTGTCTTAATTTTGTAGTTGTTACTAGTATTCCAAGTTTCAATGTTTATTTTTAATGGCTACGATTAATGTTCTTATTGTAGAATATTTGATCTTGCAGTACACCTCAGTGATTTGATATTTTAAGCTATTCTGGCATGAAAACATTGGACAGATATGCATTTTTAATGCAATTTTTGTCCTATAGCCAGCCACTGTGTGAGTGATCTGTCTCCATTTTTTTTCTTCATTGTTTGGCGAAGTCTCTTTTTTTTTGGCTTGGAAAATAAAGGATGGTTCTCATTTTTGATGATTGTACTCAGTTTCGTGGCTTTAGCTGGAATTATAGAAGGTCTTCATCCCGTGCCTCAGAAAAACATCAGAGGAGACACTTTAAATTACTAGCACAGAAGTCAGCCTTAGTCAAAGTTCATAATAAAAAGTTAAGAATTTATATGATATTTTACAGGCTGTATTTTTTTTTGGCCATTAAAGGGAATAATATGTCTTTTTCAAAGCAACTAAATACACATATTCCTTTGTAGAGAAAGTGGAGGGCTTGTCAGGTTTGGAAACAAATGAGAGGGTGCCTTGCACCACAGGCATCTGGAAAGCTTTCCCGGGGCTATGCCTACAGTAATACTTAATGCATGGTCCACACTGTCCAGCTTGTCCTCACATTGTTAATGGCCTGGATGCCATGACCAGGTTTGCAGTATGATTCCCACCCTCATCCTTTCCCATGTCAGGTCAGCAAGGTGGTGGTCCCATGGCAGCAAGGCAGAAACTTTGAGGTGCCTGCCTGCACCCCCTTTTCCTCTGCCTTTCTCTTCTCTGAAAGAGAGATGGAGCAAGTTTAATACAGGCAAGAGCTATGGACAGTGTCTCCATACCTACCTACCTCTCCACCTGGAGGAGCCTGCTGCCTACGGGCGTGTATGGGTATGGTTCCTTCTTCCCCCTGAGCAGAAGGACCACAGGCATCAAGAAGCAGAGCCAGGAGAAAAAATAGGAAATGCTTAGAATCATAGAATAATTTAGGTTCAAAAAGACCTTTAAGATCATCAAGTCCAACCATGAACCTTCTCACGGCCAATCTGGGTTTTGTGGCTTCTAACCAAAAGTGTTTGTGGTTTGGTTTTGTTTCGTTTTTTTAATCTTCAACAGCAGCCATAAAGAGAAGTGTGTGTTTCAGTGCTGTGATAAACATTGCCCTTTCCATCTGAGGGAAGTCCCTGAAGTCTTAAACCCCGGTGCAGTATTTGCTGCTTGGCCTAGAAAAATATACAGCTTTGATGCAAGAGTAGAGAACAATTAATGTTGTCTTAGGATAGAAAATTTTGGCATCTATTTAATTCTTTATTTCATCTTTGATCTGGGACTAAAATTCAGTATTTTAACGTCTATGCAGGGGATTTGTTGTAAGTGCACATTGCTTGCTTTGTTCTTTTAGTGCCCTGGGAATGGATTTATAAGAAAAAGCAAATAAAAGCAAACTGTGTGTGCTTAAAGGACCTTCATCTGCCTGTACTGCTTCAATTAATCTGGGGTGCATGGGGGCTGGTGGCCTGAATTCAGGCCAGAAAAGAAACTAGTATGTATTGCTAGCAACATTTTGTGCGTGAACAAAGTCGGAAAACTGCTCAGACTGAAATGCATGGACCTGTTTCCAGGGAAAAGCTGGGCCATACCAAGTATAGAGTGTGACTCATGAACATCTGTGGAAATTTCACACTTTCACAATCACATCGTCAAAACAGCAAAATTTAGCGAGACTGCGTTCCCCCACAAATGTCCTAAAACTGTAAATATAACAAATTATATGAAAATGGAGATCCTTTTTCTGTTTAATTCAGCCCAGGAAAGCAATCAAAAGGTATTTTCAGCAAGAAGCCAATCAGCAGAAATGTGCTTTTACTGTTATTTCACCTTTCAGGTGCACTGCAGTATTAAAACACTTTGCATACCTGTCACCTACGAATTACTTGAGACACAGGAATTAGACTGCCAGAGTTTCCATTAAAAGTTTCTGCTGTTGGAAGATGAATTATCAACCGTACTTTTTGTAAGAAAGACTCTAAAGTTAGCTGTTAGGGCAAAATTTAAGAATTTTCGTCCAAGAGCATGAAGATCTAAGAACAGCATGAATAGTATAATACGCATTAAAGTCTACATCCTCCAAAATACATGCTTAATTGTGTGCTTAACTTACCTATATCAGTAGCTTCACAGGTCTGCATCTTCGTCATTAGCTATATGTGTAATTGTTTTGCTTGAACGAGGCCTAAATTCTGCACCTACCCTGGGATGACCCGGAAAAAGAAACAGAGAATTAAAACTTAAAACTATATCTGTCTCATGATACGGGATTTTGCCATGAGATACCTGCCCATTCTGTGTTGGCAAGATATGCATTGAGTTCTCAGAGAACGAGGTCTCCAGAGAAGGGATGAGTCTGTAGCCAAGTCTGATAGGGAAGGGGGTTTACAGAAGGAAGAAACAGGGATTGATTACAGTAATAGGTTGTTACTAGAAATAGAAATAGCACACTAAAGCACATCACACTGGCACCGTTAGCTGCAATGACCTTCCCAGCAATGACAGATCATCTCCATTGCTGTAGGCACCTGGTGGTCACTGTCATCCCCTGACTTGGGCAAACTCTGGCCAGTGTAGGGTCGAGATGTGCCACAAGTATTTTTGACTCTCTAAACTGACCAGCATAATTTTAGAGATACTTCAGTGCCCTCAGTTACTGCTGAAAGGAGTGATAACTTTGGATGTGCTGCATTACTGAAAACCATACTGGCAGTGCATGTTTTCAAGGAAAATGCACCACTTAAAGAGACCAGTTACACTGGGGGGGTGATGAGATCTTCATAGTGAAAACCTGATCCAGCTTCTATTTGAGTCACTGGGAGTTCTGCTGCAAGCTCAAGCCCCAAATGCGAAGCTACAGATACCAACAGCACGAACAAAAAATCCTGGCACTAAAACCACTCTTTGCACAGAGAAAATTCCGTCAGCTTTGCTTTGACTTCTTTTCTTCTCTGAACTGCTGTATCTCTGAAGTGTAACATCCTTTCTCCCCAAACAAATGTTTTGAGGTGCAAGGGGATTCTTACGTATTTGAAAACGACAAAGCTGCTGGAGCTAAAACACATTTAGAATCATAAAAAATAAATAGTCAGAGTACATTCTGCCTACAAATATCAAGGAGACTGTCAGACTGCACAAGGCTGGTATTTCTCCATTTCTGGATCTGAGTATCACTGTGCGTGAGGAGTCAGACAAGAACAGACTGGCGGGAATCGGAAAGGATTGTAGGTATGGCTCTTAAAAATATAAGTGAAGAGGAAACATGATGCTTCTTTTTCTTCTTCCCATTTGAAAAACTGAACATATTCCTAAATTGATGGAAATTATCCTTTAAGTGAAACAATAATTTGTCTGCTGTACCTCTGAAGGAACAGTACAGAATGACTTCCTAAATGCATCCTTATTAGATACAAGAGCTATAAAGACAATCTGTGCTTATCTGAGAATCTTTATTTAGAGCAGAAGAAAGTAAAATAAATGAATAATTTAGGCAACAATTATCTTCTGCTTATGGAATTAATATGTTTCTAAGAATGCCTGCTAATACAGTTTTATCATAAAGAGCAGCTAATGTTGCAGCAGAGCAGCTGTAATTATACTGCAGGTGTGAAGACAACCGAGCTGGCTCTGCAGAAGGTGTTTTCTTTGGCCAGTTTCAGTGGAAGATGCTGCATCGGTAGAACACAGCCATAATGAGGTTGAAACTGCTTTCAGACCTGGGCTAATATCCTTGCCCAGAGCCATGCCGGTTCAAGTTGAGTAGATGTGGGCTTGAGAAGGGAGCTCAGTAGCTCCTTCAGGTAGTGCTCTTGGTGTAGGCAACCCCTGAATTATATCTGGTAAGTGGAGATGTACAGAGTTGAGGTTGTGACTGAAGTAATTCTCAAGTGTTTCCCCCTCCTGACTTCTAGAGACAGTGCTGAAGCACCAGAAGTGCCTTGCTTAGCTGGGGTACAACCATCTGTCTGGCTAGCAGAAGCATAACTGAAAAGAATGGACACACAGATACAGCCTTCTAACACAGCTAACAGGAAAGCTATTTTGAAACGGAAACCTCACAAGAACAAAGACACAAATGTTACCAAGTCTGAATCCAAGTCCCATCTCTTTTTAGGTCTTGGAATTAATTCATTTGATGCAGACATCTTATTAATGTCTTGTTTCTAAAGTGGATACCTATTCATGGTTGCAAATCACAGACAAAATCATGGTTGGATATGGGCCAGGAAGAGAGAGATGTCAATAACTCAGCCTTTTCCCTACACCTGCAAGCTTAGCGCTTGCTTTTCGGTCACTCTAAAACATAAATACTCTAGCTGCATTTTGTTAGTAAGTCATCATGTACATAGTATGTGGGTTTAGAGGACTTTCAAAGCCATAGTTGAATTTTCTGTATTTTATATAATTAGTTTTTTAACCAGTTAAAGAAATGACTGAATAACTACATCATTTCCAGTTAAATCTCGTATAAGATACGAGCTCCTCCGATTATTCATGCTACCCGATTCCTGTAGCTTCTGCTAGTGTTTTACAAACTAGCATGGAGAATACAAAATTTTTAAAACAATCTTATTGATTGTGTGGCAATTTTCATTATTATATGGAAGATTTTTTAAATAAAATATATTAAAGCAATACTTTAAAAAGTAAAGTGTTTATGAATGCCATAAATCAGTTTCTTTTCTGGTATATTTTTCAAAAATAAGTTGTCCTGACACACACCAACAAAATAATTTGTCTAAAAGTAAATTCACAGTATGACTCAGGATTTATTTTTTTTGGTACTGAAATGGCATCCTTCGGTGGACATCCTTGTATTATTTAGAGCAACCTGGAGTTAATCAGATCAGGTCATACTGAAAAAATTGCCACCACCACCTCTGTACATTGCAGACTGATATTTTGGTCTAATATGTTCCTCTTTGCATTGCTTTATTGACACTGGAATTCATATGCATGTGGAAAAAATTAATATTCCTGATGTGTTAATCGTCAAATATTACAGCTATAAATAGAAGACATAATTTCATTTCAAAACAAAATCAAATGTCTTCTTTTGTGGAAACAGCACAAATTCCATACATCAAAGCTACTGCAAACAATAAGCTTGGTGACTCCAAGAATATCATCCTGGTGCGGAGCTGCACAGATGGAAACACCGAAAGGTCAGCAGTCTTTTCTGGAGAATCCTGCTGCTCTGTTCCCGCTTTGGGATAGTCACTGAAGAAACAGGGGCCAACTGCAAGAGCAATGCTTTTCGTTAGTTTTCAGTCAAGTCTTGGAGCAAAATACTTGATTTTTCTTACCAAGTTAAAAGAAAAAATAATTAATCTTTACACGATTTGGTAAGTTAGTGAAGTGACAGCTTAAAGTTTAGTTCACTTTGAGAGAAAGCTAGTGAGGTGTTCTACTGATTTACATAAATCATGGTTAAAAAAATTAATTCCTGGATGCTATTGAATTGGTGGTAAAGATCCTAATGATCTCATCTGAAATATCGTAAGGCTTGAGAACACTGAGAAATGACAGTGTGTTGCAAACAACTTATTGGACAATTTTCATCTAAGGTATCGGCATTGCATATTAGTAGATGGCTCCTGCCTACTCTTAGAGCCTAATTTTGCTTTCATGGAAAACTCGCATTAAATTGAGCGTTTCATAATATTGGCCCATTAGTCTGATAAGTTCACAGACAATACAAATAATTCATCCTTGAAAAATAATGAGCAGTCAGGCATGTTTAACTCAGATCCATATGAACATTTTTTGAGTCTATTATTAGGCTTCAGTTTCTGTAGAAACAGAGGTAATACACACAAGCATACGCAGGCAACGTTTTCGGCCTGTAAATACCCATCCTGAAATTTAAGAAGCCCTCCCTGAAATCCACAGTCAACCCAAGAATATTGCAATTTTATAGTAAATCAGTAACATTTCAGCCTGAATAAAACCAAACGCACTTCTGGTACACACACTGGCAGGTGTATGTCACCCCGGGTAACTTCAGCGGGTCTGACAGGCAGCTGCCAGACTCAGAAATAGTGCCTTTCCTACAGGCTGCATGAAAATAGGTAACAGAAGAGAGCAATGGTGAGGAAGACAACTGCAGATCCTGTGTCCTATGTGGCAGCAATGTGCTGACTGCCCCCAGGGCAGCTCCGTAAGCCCTTGCTCCTGTTTGGGAGCAGAGGAGGTGCTGTGAAATGCGGTCTGGAAGAGACTGAGCTTCAGTGGATCCATTGCTGATGGAGCTGGCTGTTCACTTTGTGGGAAATAGTCTACTTTTTTTTTAAGTAACTCCTAGTAGTACCTGTAGATCTCCCCTTAGCCTTGTTAGGTACGGTATAAGCATCAAATCAAATTGAGCTGCTGGAGCGAGTCCAGAGGAGGCCACAAAATTGATCCGAGGGCTGGAGCACCTCTCCTATGAGGACAGGCTGAGGGAGTTGGGCTTGTTCAGCCTGGAGAAGAGAAGGCTCTGGGGAGACCTAATTGCTGCCTATCAGTCCCTAAAAGGGCTCCAGGAAAGCTGGAGAGGGGCTGGTTCCAGGGCAGGGAGGGACAGAACAAGGGGGATGAGTTTAAACTGAAGGAGGGGAGATTTAGATTAGATATTAGGTCGAAATCCTTCCCCATGAGGGTGCTGAGGCCCTGGCACAGGGTGCCCCGAGAAGCTGTGGCTGCCCCTGGATCCCTGGCAGTGCCCAAGGCCAGGCTGGATGGGGCTTTGGGCAGCCTGGGCTGGTGGGGGGTGTCCCTGCCCATGGCAGGGGGTTGGAACTGGATGAGCTTTGAGGTCCTTTCCAACTCAAACCATTCTAGGATTCTATGGTTCTATATTTTATGAACTGAGCCTGTAGCATCTTGCTTTTATTTTCAGCTCAGATCTGGCATGGGGACTTTTGGGTGGCTTTTGAGTGCCTGGGAACAGCGAGAGCAAAAGTGCAAAAGAGTCTGCAGGTTTGCACCATGAGACTGATTTCCAAACCTGTCTGGAGGACTGAACTTGTTAAAGCAAGGAAGGCAGTTCCCAGCTACATAATTTACTCCCAGAAGAGATCTGTCAGAGCCTGAGACTTCTTCCAGTCAAAGTATGATGAAAGATGAAACACTCTATAAGAAAATGTGATTAAAACAATCAGCCAATGAAACAAAAATCCTCTGAGCTACTTCTTCCTCTAGCTTTCCTTATACATCCTGTCTCTTCTCTGTTTTGGATAATTAGATTGAAAGCTCTTCGAAATGAGGAACTGTCTACATTTTGTCTCTTGTGTAAGACTAAGATCACTGATGGTACTCTAGAAAACACATTAATATTTAGCATTTGTCTGTAGTGCCTCTGACAGAGACATTTAGCCCTGGATTTGTGTAAGAACTTTCCTGAAGATGAACAAAGAAATACTAGTGTGAATTGACAGCACGTAGCATTTTTCCTGAGGGATTTTAGGTTGTTATGAACTGAGGAGGAGCATAGGAAATCTCGTAGACGTTGTCACAGTAATGCAAAACTACACATGAAAGTTAGACACGTCAGAATGAGATTCTCAGGTACATACCCTCACAATATTTTGGTGACTGATGAAAAATATATACGTAAGAGGGATACAGACATAGTGCTTGGGAGTGAACTCACTAACAATTCTCCAGCAACCATGGCACAAGGAAGATCACAACCCCAGGCAGACAGTGAGGAGGGATGGTTTGGGGACAGGATGGGTAGCCTGGGGAGTGGAAATGTGGTCTGGGCTTCACAAACGGTGCTTGGCTCCTGTCTCTGTCACAGCCTGCTGTGCAAGTTGCAGCAAACCTCCCACACTCGGCTGCAGGAAAAAAATCTGTCCAAAATCTCTATCCAAAACAGAATGTGGTATGGCCACAGCAGTACAAAACGTAGTCTCACCTAACAAGTACCTGATCTAAACTATAAGTATGTTGCTGCTTTCCACCTCTGCCCCACGCAGACTTGCCAGCTCCAGCTGGTGCTGACTTCAGGGTCTCTGAATTGTGCTCTATTGTACAATTTAGGTGCTCCCAAAGGGTCTCTCTGGGCTTTTGTTCACCTCCTGTGAAACACTGAGGGTGCATCTTCCCCACCTCACCATCGTATTTTGAGGATAAATATGCCAAGCATTGTGAGGAACTTTAATACTGTGGTAGCTGGGGTCATTTTAGAGCAGAATATTTTTCTGAAAATCATGAAGTAGACTCTTTCCAACACATTACCTTCCGAAGCCAGAACTCCAGGCTCTAGTCTGCTGCATTGCTGGCTAGCTGCTAAAGTAATAGCATCTGCTCTTGTTTCTTCAAGGCTTTGCACCATTTGAGGCTTAGAGAGATGGACCCTTGTTTCAGAATTGCCCTCTCTATGCTTAGTCATTACCTCTGCAGAGCTGGGCTGTCCAGCCTCCCAGAGCTCTGTAACAGATGCTGTTGTGCAATATGAGGGGCTGTGATTGAAGTTTCCAGAACAGATTTTAATTAGAAACATAACTTCATACAGTAGCTTGGAATGAATACGGGAGCGGGGGAGGGGGGTGTGCGGGAACCCACAAAACAAGATGAAAAAGAAAATGCCAAAAAAGAAAGAAAAATAAAAGAACATTTTACTGGCATTTTGTACTGAAAAGCACTTGACAGGAAATACTGTGCAAATCCATGAAAAAACAAAGCATATGGCTAGCAGTAACAACCTTCCGAGACCCTCAAAAAGCCAGATCCTCGGCTGGTGTAAATCAGCATTGCTTCATTGATTTTATGAGAGCTGCCATTTCTCATTGACTTCAGTGGTGCTGGGCTCATTTATCCCAGCTGAGGACCCCAGCCAGTTTGGCACAAGCAAAACCCAGAAACTTTTGAGTTCTTGTTTGTTTTGTGTTGGGTGTTGTTTTTTCTTAATTAAATTTTAATCAATCTTTTGTTTTGTAGATTGCCCTCCACTTGGTCTAGAGACATTAAAAATTACTGACTTCCAGCTCCATGCCTCTACAGCAAAGCGGTATGGCCTCGGGGCCCACAGAGGAAGGCTTAATATTCAGGTAACATCACTTCTTCTCCTAAGTGGGAGGATGGCTTAGGGTTGTACTGCCGTATAAAGAGGCCCGATGGATGGTTATCTGTTCTGACTGCTTTGTCAGCTCATGTAATTCAAATGAAGGGGAAACACTGGAATTATAGAAGTAAGGCTGATGGATAACCTTTACATTCATGGGGCTTAGTTCGAAAAAAACCTCCTAACTTAGTGTGCTGAGGGTGCAAATCCAATGGGCCTTGGGGAGTAAAGCAAAGGTGGAGGCAGCCCAGAGCTGCTCCTTCCCAGCTGCCAGACATCATCCCAGCTCCCGGAGATCATCCCAGCTCCCAGAGATCATCCCAGCTCCCGGACATCATCCCAGCTCCCTGAACAATCACCCAGCAGGAAGCTCACCCAGCCAGCTGCTTGCTTTGTAGTTTGCCTGTAGTTAATGACAATGGTTAATTGAAAGTAAGGGTTTAAGTGAAGGCCTTGCCCTAAAGCAGTGTTTCAGAGGCAATGATTATGCTACCAAAAAAAAAAATAGAAAAGCTTCGACTCAGAAGTCACTAGCATACAATCTGGTTTAGCTTTTTTTGCTTAACATTAAAGACGTGCTTAAGTGCTCTGCAGGACCAGCTTCTATTTTCCTGTTTCTTGTGCTTCCATTTTTCACTTTATTAGTGCTATTTTCTGAATTACAGTCTTTTCCAGGGTAAAAATGTTACTTTTGCATAAAAAGTACAACATTTAAAACTAAAAGTCATAAACAGAGTGCTATCACCAAGTCAGCAGTGAAAAAGCTCTAAAGGTTACTTCATTTGATAGATACCTTTCCCTATTAGACCCTCCATTAGATTTATTTTTTCTCCAGCTGAGGAGGTTTACTAGTTAGTGAACTAAGATTGGGATTAGGGAGGATGAGCTCTAAAGGATGATAGGCGGGGGGTTCTGTAGGGATATTTAATTACTTTATTACAGTTTTGTTTATATAGTGGCATGAGACCAAGGGCTGTTCTGGGTTGCATCAAAACTAGTGTGGCCAGCAGGGCAAGGGAGGGGATTCTGCTGTGCTGTGACTCCCCCTCCAGTGCTGCATCCAGCTTTGGGGTCCCCAGGACAGGAGGGACATGGAGCTGCTGGAGCAAGTCCAGAGGAGGCCACAAAGTTGATCCGAGGGCTGGAGCACCTCTGCTACGAGGACAGGCTGAGGGAGTTGGGCTTGTTCAGCCTGGAGAAGAGAAGGCTCTGGGGAGATCTAACTGTGGCCTTCCAGTGCCTAAAGGGGCTCTAGGAAAGCTGGAGAGGGGCTGGTTCCAGGGCAGGGAGGGACAGGACAAGGGGGAATGGGTTTAAACTAACAGAGGGGAGATGGAGATATCAGGCAGCAATCCTCCCCTGTGAAGGTGCTGAGGCCCTGGCACAGGGTGCCCCGAGAAGCTGTGGCTGCCCCTGGATCCCTGGCAGTGCCAGGCACCCTGGCACCCTGGGCTTGTGGGGGGTGTCCCTGCTCATGGCAGAGGGCTGGGACTGGATGGGCTTTGAGCTCCCTTCCAACTCAAACCATTCTAGGATTCTGTGATGCCAACCTCTGAATTCTCTGTTGGGTGTGGCTTCTTATTTATAATGCTGGTGTTGAAGTCCAGTATGGTCAGTCCTCTGTTTAAATAAATTGGTTTAGACTAGCAGTTTATCTAGCCTGTCTTCACAGGTAACACTGCCTTAAAATAGATGAAGTGTAGGAGTATTACCTATGAATGATGTTTCCTCTCATCATAGTCCAGAGCCTCTAGCAGAAGGTGAGGGGACAATCTCTTGCTGTGAAGCAAGCAGAAGTGAGGTATTCTTCCTCACTGAGACCTCCAGGGGCTTGGGTTAGACCAAGTACACTTCTTTTGGTGTCCTTTCCCCTAGGACCTTAGGGACTGCCCTTCTGTCCCACTGTCACCTGCCGGGTAGCCGCCATGCCTGGGCCAAGCCGGTTACAGCCGTAACGCTTCTGCCCAACCTGTGGCAGTGGGTTCCTTTGCTTTCTTGTGAGAATCTCGTCTGCACCTCAACAGCACGGGAGCTGTTGTTCCCTTCCTGGAGTGCTGTGTGAAACTTTGGGTGAAAGGACCTTCTCTCTATGTAAATTGTTTTTTTATTGTTCTTCATTCAAAAGTTGGTGTTTGGGGTTTTTTGTTGGGTTTTTTTTTTTTTGCTGTGAACACAGGCTTCGTGATGTCATACTTCTGCTTGATACAGACCTTTGTGTTGTCGTTATCTTGAGCTGAATGCATTCCATAGGGATTGCTTCTCCTTATAATCCAAAAGCTGTTTTTATTCTTTTCTGTCGTAGGTGCTTACTTACCTGACCCCAGGCCTGTGGGACAACCCCACAGCACCTGGCTTATAGCAAAGTCTGTTTTCAGTGACTACTCTGATTTTTCTTGTTTAAATGTAGTCCCTTTCCCCTGCTACAGCTTCACTCCTAATAGAGAATTCTGGTAATCCTCCAATGAAAAGCTCTTACTATACTGAAAGCTTAGCTGTAGGCTGTAGGTACAGTAATTCCTTAAACCCCTTGACCACTTAAAGTTACCGCTGTGACTGGCACTGTTAAAAGTATGGGTTTGCTTTTATTTTTCTTTAGATACTGCTTCTCTTGGGATTATCTAAAGATTAATAGCACGTTAAAATTTTTCAGAGTCACTTAGAATTTGCAGATCTCTTCCCGGTCACTTGATTTTTTATTTTTTTTCAGTGCTTAATTTTGCTTTGCATTAAGACTTCAGAATTTCAGTAGTATTCAAAACATATATGCTTATAACCAAGAATAGGTACTCCAGGAGACTGACATGTCAGATGGGTAATGAGGTCCCTGGTGATTTCTGTTTGCCACTCGAAAGGGAGGGTTGCAGCATGCTGGGAAAAGGCAAAAGGCACTGGGTTTTGAGCAGCTGTGTTTTCATGCTGTTTAGTACTGTTCGTGGAGGAAAACACTTGACCCAAGTCAGAGAGGTTCAGAGAGGCTGATGTGATGCTCAAGTTTCACCAGAGGACTCTGCTAAATATATGGTGATGAGCAATTTTATCGCCTAGGTATCACCGCAATGCCATCACAATATTCATGTGACTGTTGCATTCCTCCCCAAAGTCAGACCAAATTCACTCTCTGCTCAGTCTCATCTGAGGCAAAGTCACCTGAGAAGATTAGGACTGACCCCGGGTGACAGGCACTACATCGATTCACAAGGAGATCACAGAATAATGTTTTTCAAAGGCTTCTGAGGGTTATTTTTTTTTTCTGTTTACATTATTTGAAGCGTATTAAATTAATCAGGCAGCATATGCTTTACTCCAAAGAAGGACAGGCTTAGCAGGGCTGGATAAGACTTTCTAGGATCTGCTTCTCTTGTGACCTTGCACTGTGTGGGACCTGATGTTGCTCCCAGTCCCGTTTGGATGTGGTGGTTAAGCTGGGGCCTCCTGAGGGCAGGAGCCATGATACTTGGGTTATATTGGAGGTCTAGCCTGCAACTGCAATAGTGGCACAACCTGTGGTAGTTGAACATCATCAGGAAAAATCACAGCATAAAATAATATTTAGTGAGGCGCTCTGCCTTCAGGGATAAAACTCATTAGTATTTGTCACTGGTAAAATAATTAGCGGTGGTTAAAACCTGAAATAATTAGTCAAATTATGTTTTTTCCGCTTCCTCATTTTCCTGCTTGGAGAAATCCAAACAGCATTGAAGATTAACCAAGTACTGCAATCGTGTATGCAAATAAGCAGGATGTATTGCTTTTTGCGCCTTCAGTTTTGTTTCACTAGTTCCTTTCGAAAAGCTCCGTTATAAAAACACATCGAAAAGGCAAAATTATTGAAGTTCTGCTTCCAGCCTGTATGATTTAAACCTTCTCCTCTTTCCTGCTGGCAGTGCTTCTATAAATACCTGTGACGAGTAACACTTTTTTTTTTTTCTCATTTTTTGTCTCCCAAACCTCCTATGGTACAATAATGTTTGTGATCACCCTGCTGGGAACAGAGAAGAATTGAAGCAGAAGCGGTTTAATATTAGGTATATCTTTACTGCTGCTCTAGCTGACTTGTGGCAGAAGACTTGAAATGTCTTTCTTAGTCTAAATACTTCTAGGCATTCTCCTCATTATAAAATAAGGCTTTTGGAACAGTGATAATGTGAGCAAGTGTTTATTCTGACTTGCACATATCTAACTTGGAAGAGAAACATGAATTAAATTCAGAAGTCATATGATTTGTAAAGGAATTGTAACCTTTTTATTTCCCTTTATGCTAGCTTCTGGGTACATAATAAGCAGTTGCTTTGTTTTATTTGAATTACTACTTTCAACATTCACGTTTATAGATAATTTAGTCAAGAGCAACAGAAAAAAATCCCATTTTCCTATATCTAAAAGGTATTATTTTCTTAAGGCACTGCAAGTTGAGAAATGTTTTTGCCTTTGCCTGCAAGTGAAATGTAAGCTTTGTTAGACTTTGAATTATTCTTGAAAATTCAGTGAAGCAAAAAGGGGTCACTTAAGACCTAGTTTTCATTAGCTCCTTCACTCTCTTACTTATGAAGATAATGTGTTTAAAATGTATAGCTTAAAGTTCTGTATGTCATAACTTCAACCAATTATCTCCATTAGTTCAATACACAGTTTTTAAATTCAGGTAAACATCTTACTGAGGAAAGGTGAAATTAATATCAATTTTAACTACTAAATATTTGATTGAATTTATAAGGACTTTTAATAGAAACAATATTTTTAAGTGGCCGTAGGGCAAATTCAAAACTTCAAGTGCCTTAAGAAAAAGTACAGATTTGAATCTTGAGGTTTCAACATATATTTATCAGATTTTTTTTCCTCTAGAAATATTTCTAATAAGGACTTCTTAATGATTAAACTCTTTTTTTTTCCTTTTTCCTTTTTTTTCCCCCCAGGTAGTACTCTGTGATAGTTATATGCAGGCACCTGCTTCTTTTTACCTAATAAAAATATTCTTTTAATTTCAGAGAAGCCGACGTCAGGAAATAAGAGCAGGAAGTAGCACAGATTCTTTTTTCTTTTATGCTCTCTTTGCCCCTATTTAAGGCCATAGTATTTTAAGCTGTGCATAACTGTGAGCATGTCCTTTAGACTCCCCTTATTTGATACACAACTTAAACGCATGCTTAGCTCTATTTAAATCCGGTTGAAACCATGGAGACATGAGTATGTAATTTAGGGGTATTTTGCAAATAAGCTCGTTTTTCTCTTCTCTGCTTCCCTCCTCTCACTGTAATGTAGAGGAGAGTTTTGCACCCTGATGAGCATCACACCGATGGGAAATACCCTCAGTCTGAGTGAGGACCGAGGGTCCCAGCTGCAGCAACGAGAGATATGGGTACTCGGTCTGCAGAAACTGGTGGAATTTTATCAGTGTGAAGGGGATTAGCACGATGCTGGTTCAAGGTGCTCTGCAGATCTTAACACTTCCTGGCAAGCATTGGTTTTAAACCCTAAGGCAACTTCAAATTCCATCTTATTTTAAAATGCATTGAAACCTTTTCTTGAAAAAGGTTATAACTCAGGTCAGTGATCGTATTATCGTGTTTTCCCATTGTTCGCTTCTCCTTGAAGAATTTATCTTCCGTTGTTAATAGAGTTTTTCTGTGCATCTGGTACTTTGACTTTTATATGAACTTCACTTTAAAATATCCGAGTTAATACATAGAAGTAGGTGGCTTAGTGTAAACTT
Source organism: Psophia crepitans (assembly GCA_013399095.1). Taxonomy (NCBI): domain Eukaryota; kingdom Metazoa; phylum Chordata; class Aves; order Gruiformes; family Psophiidae; genus Psophia; species Psophia crepitans. The sequence continues at coordinate 367,685 of VWZZ01003585.1, read as the reverse complement.
GGCAGATGCAGGAAAACAACTTTTAAGCTGCCCTGTCTTAGACTGGAGTACCTGAGAAAGCAAGAAGTTTTAGGAATTAAATTTAAGAATTTTGGAACAAATTAAACTGTTTTGCAGCCCCTTCCTTCAGACGCCACCAGACTCACCTTGGGAAAAGAGATTAACAACTGCATTCTCTCTTTGAGTTAGATGCACCCAATACCCATTTTGGTAGCTGCTGTCTGAAAAAAAATGAGGTAGACAGACCTCTCAGTCTCTGCCATTGTGACCCAGCTATGGCTGTAATATCTGCTAATACTGCCCAGTGGGGAGCTGAAGGATAACTCAGAAAGTTTGTCTCATAGTTGTATTCTTGGGTACTTCCTGTATGTTTTGTATATACACACACCAAGTGAAAATTTACCACCGAGCATAAATTAACTGTGTACCAGAGCTTTAAGATGTGTGTTTAATACAAACTTACATAGTTTTCCAGACTCTTAATTTATATTTGGGAAATATTTAATGATTTGCATTCTTGGAATTCCATGGATGGCAATGATAAATCTACATTAAACACAGATGAAAATATCATAAAAATACATTTATCCTCAGAGGACCATATGGAAAACCTTCTGTACTCTCTATGTCAGTAGCCAGCTTGGTGTCAAACATTTCCTGGGCTTTAGTAACAGGATAAATATCTGAAGATTTCAGATGCTAGGTTTCTTTAAATGCAATTTCAGGTGTGTTTAGAATACAGCTTGCTCAAAATACCTTGCAGCTATTTCTTTGAAAATGTTGAGGAGGCTGCGGTGTTCTTGCCAACATGAATTAGGGTATAGATTGATACACAAGTTGGAGTACAGCTGGGAATTCCTAAGCTTTTAACCTTAATATTAATTTACTTAAGGCTTGAATATCCCTAGTGATGAAAATTAATAATTCTGGGATTGAAAGTTGGTGGAAAATAGTATTATTATTTCCATACACCCTACAGTCTCCTGTGCTGCTTCCAGGGGAAAAGAGATTGCTGCATCCCTGACCATTATTTACACGGGTTGGTGATGGCTTTTTAGAACTTTCATAACTCAGGACCATGTGGATAATTTGTTCTGTATAAAGGCTCTATCAGGCCACAGGGACAGGTGGAATGTTCTGAAGCTCTCTTTATGTTCCCTAACTCTAACTTAAATTTCTGTGTAATGCATCTTAGTTTTTAAAGGGACTTTGCAGAATTCCCCTCCTTGCTTTGAGTAAGAAAATGTTCTGGTCACTCCATATAGCTATTGAGAATGACAGTCTCAGGGGTCTTAAACTGGAGCCAAAGGAGGAAGTTGGATGAATGATGACTTCACCTGTTCTTTTCTTTTTCCCATGAAAGACCTTCAGCTTCTTGGTTCTGATTTATGAAGACAGTTTTCCCTTTTTTTCAGGCAGGTGTTAACGAAAATGATTTTTATGATGGTGCCTGGTGTGCAGGAAGAAATGACCCATATCAGTGGATTGAAGTTGATGCTCGAAGGCTAACAAAATTCACTGGAGTCATCACACAAGGAAGAAACTCTCTCTGGTCGTAAGTACATGCTCTACTTTTCTCCATGAGATTCTGAGCTTTCAGAGCAAGGAATTCATGATGTATTGTGGTTTTGTTCTTCAAGGAAAAAAGACAGACTGGAAATGCTATGTGACATCAAGTAATTCAACGGAGGAACAGTAAAAGGCAAACTGATTACATATGGCATAAAATACAAGTTTAAGGGTAGCAAACTTCTACAGTCATTATCTACATCTGGCAAAGGAACCAACATGATTCCCTCAGATTATACATCTTTATAGTCACCTTCTAAAATTTGCTTGAGTTATTCTTAATTCTTTTACAATATTTGACTTGATTGGTTTACATACTACTTTTTTAGATATTAGTTTAAAATAAACACTTACCTTTGAGATTTCCTGATATATAGGAAATCACCAAATAATTGGTGAAGCTCCAAAACAACATGATTTTTAAATGAGAAGTTAAACCAGATATTATAGTTATACTTTTTTTTGTTCCATATAGGAATTAATAATATAACCAAAACCCGCACAGTTTGTGCTGACCAGGGCTGCAGTGTTTGGTAGCAGGCATGTTGTGCTGTGTTTATAGATGCTAGGAAGATGGCAAGCAGTTTGAAACTACTTGCTAAGAAGCTTTTAGGAAGGAGTACTTGCCACAAATAAGGCACCTGCTGTGCTGCATTGGCCTAAGGAGGCAATCCGGCCACCCAAGGACTCAGCTTTGGTCTGATAGTGTTGCCAACCTCCAATGCTGAAAGCATTCATGAGCTTTTTGGTTACTGCTTCTGTTACAGAATGAGTATGTTGCACTGGGAAATAACTGTTTTGCACAGACTTGGGAGTGTTTACTCATTTGTGACCTGCTTGTGAGTGTAGGTGCCCAGACTGGGCACCCTGGTCTGGTGGAGGGTGTCCCTGCCCATGGCAGGGGATTAGAACTGGATGGGTTTTGAGGTCCCTTCCAACCCAAACCATTCTAGGATTGCTCTGTAATACAGCCAGTGTGAACGTGAGAATTATATACCAGGAATACAGCAATTAGCTGTCACGAATAGGAACTGCAGGTGATGGTTTATTTTTTTCCCTGATCTTCACAGCATTTGTTCAGTCTCTTTATTTCTCCTTGGGTTTCGCTGCATTATGTGAGCAAATAATCCCACTTCTGCTGCTAGACCTTTTGACCAAGTACACAGGAGATGTACAACCTTAGAGCTGTTCTGGTGAGATCTCTCACCTAAGAAAATGAATGTGCTGTGTAATAAAAGGCAATTCAGAAAAATACTGCTATATCTAAGAAAAAAAAAGAGTCTCTTTTTTTCTTCAGTAGTTTAATTTTCTTTTTTTTTTTTTTTCATTTCTTTTAACATTGCTGTGGGAGTAGGAGCCTTTTTGGCAATAAGGTTTCTATATTTATTCCACATTGTTCTGTGTTAGGTAGATAATTACTGTAGCAAAGTCTTATTCTTTTCTATATTCATACTCTTGACATTGCTGTTCCCATCAACACCAGTGCTGCACTGCTTCGACTTGTCATATTACTATTTTTAGTTCAGCTCTATTGCAAGTTTTACAGCAGGACTTGACGCTCTATTTATAGTTGGTATTCACAATTGTCTTTTTACTTGTTCTTTAAATTCTTGAATGTTGCTTTTTCACCTCTTCCCTTGAAGAGTTGGTGAGCAGAACCCTGATGGTCTGCAGGAAGAGCAGAGTTGGTGCTGAGAGAGCAGATCCAGGTTCTTCCTGGGTTGTTGCTCAGATTTGTGGAGAAACAGGCACACTTCTGCTTCATAGGGGCAAACATGGTTTCAACCAGACCAGCTGCACAGTGGGGCAGGCTAATGTCTCCTGGAAAATGCATCCTGTACGACCAAGGTCTGCCCCAGGGAGGGGCCTGAGGAGTGGGAAGAAATAGTCCCTGGAAGGTGACCTCCTTCCTACCTCCAGCTTGCACACAAGGGACTGCCATGGAAGTGGCTTTTCTTGTCAAGGTGTGATGACCTCCATCTCGCTTATTGTCTCTTGATACAGCCTTGACTATGGGACTGCCTTCCCTGGAGTGAACCTCGTCTTTCTCTCTCCCATCAGACGGAACAGATAGAATCAGTGTAGTTGATGTTTGTATGCTCTGCTTCAGCATGTGTAAATCCTTAGATTTTAAAAATAACTTGATACTCCCTGAGGTACCAAAGTAGATGTTCATGTTTTCAAAAGAGTTTAGGCTGATGTATGCAACCCTCATCTGCAACAAGAGTGGTGTCCTGGGGTTTCCAGAGTCTCAGCACCTGGGAACATCATACCCAGGAAGATGGCAGATGCTGCTTTCTGAATTAATTATATTCCATCTGAAAGCTGATCATCTCAGTATGACTTTCTACCCCAATTCCTTCAGCAGTCAAGAAAGTGAGAGAAAAGGAAAAAATATGAAATCCTGATGTGGAGAACTGGGGAAAGGGAAATCGAATCCAGACAACAGTAGAGACCCTGAGGTTGGAGCAGAAGTTGCCCTGGGGTGGGATCTAGAGGCACTGATGAAAGCTTTGGTACTTGTGCCAAATTCAAGAGACCTGACTGTAGCCGTAGGGCTTGCATGCAGTGAATTGCTTTTTGCAAGCCAGCCCAGGACAAACAGGCTATTGGGACTTTTGCTGATGTGGGCAGGTTCTTTCATAACTGTTTCGCTGTATGGGCACTAGAAGTAAAGGAGACTCATTAGCTTCCTTCTCTTATACTTGGCTACCGACTGTGATAGCATCAAAAAAGACTATTTGTTATATGAAAGTTCGTACAAATTATGTAATTCTGTTACCTGAGGCACCTTTCCAACTTCAGGAAGTTATGTGACAAGAATATAGTGCTTTCATAACTAATGGAAACATATGCTGGAGAATAAGCTTATCTCAGGTAGAAGAGCCAAAAAACACCCTTCTGATCTGTGGTGCATTAGAAACAAAAGCCTGCCAAGCTCGAGAGCCAAGGTAAGATTGTTATTTAAGTCTTGGAGACTTTCCCAGCATTATATAAAAAATCAAGACACTAGGATATGTGCTAAATTCACCAATGCTATTATGTGATACTGCTAAAGAACTGGAAAAGCAACCTTTTTTACTTTTTTCCCCCTCTTTTTATTGAGCTAGAAACTTTAGCAAAGAAAAAAATTTACTTAACAGGAAGTCCTCTCTGAGCTTTTGTGCAGATCAGATTTACACTTGTCCTGGTTCCTTTAACTTCCTGCTGCTGACTCGATGAGGACACCTAAAGTGACAAGAGAGGGCAAGTGAGGACACCCTGTTGAATCCTGCAGCAAATAACTTTGCCCCTCGTTGCAGGGCTAAAACATTTGAGTTACTAGCAGTCTGGCCTTTGATTCTGCTTCTATTTCTGATGCTGTAGCCAGAGCTAGTATACCGGTGGTGGAAGCAACTCTTTACTCCTTTACAGCAGCACTGGCAACTGTAGTCTGGTTTTCCTGGTGGCCCACTCCACCCAGAGACAGCCTATTCATATTAGCCTTGCTTGCTGGTTGTAGGCAATGGGAATTAAAGGTTACACTTGACGCAATGCAACGAACACAAAAACACATGGGGCTGTCATTTTCTGTATGCTGGCAAGAACTTCTTCACCTCAATTATTCCTCTCCCAGTCTCACTTGGAAAGTTGCTATTTCTTGCCTGCCTTCCTCTGCCGGCTGCGGCTCCGCTTGCCTGTCCAGGGCTCTTGTGCTTGAGACATGAAAGCCTTGAGGAGGAAGAGGCCAAGGTGCAGAAACAGCCCTTGAAAGAACAGATGACCTGACTAGAGAAAGAAGGAAACCATGCTTGGTCAGTAATGAATACTTGAATTGCTTAATCATTTCCATTTTAAGGAAAACCACTTCTGAGTTAAAGTTTGTGCTCAGACTTCCTGGCTGTGAATTCCATGATAGTCACATGATTAAGTCTTTCTGCTTTTCTTTTTACTCTAACAAACAAAAACAGGCTTTGAACAGAACCTCCTGAATTTGAGGAGTCCTTCCTTTTACTAGTCAAATCAAGCACATGGAGTTAATGGCTGTTGCTGTCCAGGCACCTCAGGCAGTCTTGGGAAGCCTGAAATCACGGCAAAGTGCTCTTTCACTGTCATAAATGGCAAATTCTGCTTAGATTATCCCGAAGATCTGCAGATGTTGAATTCCATGGATAAAATGGGGCCCAGCTTCAAGCACCAGGACTCTTTTTGACTCTTACACTGAAGATACCGAAAACCCAGAAGTACCAAAAGTGCTGGTTGTTACGAATAAAAGCCAACACCTTGAGAGTGAGCGGAATATCAGTCCTTTTGTATGAACTGAGGACATCTGGAGGTCAGGGGCTCTTGGCCGTTCCCACATTGTTTCACAGTGAATGTCCAATAGTTGTCAGACGGATGTCAGTGACAGGTCTTTGCAAAGCTGTTTTATTTGCCTTCTTGGATTAGAGAAACTTGTATGAGTGATGTGACCTTTCAAAAAGGCATGTGAGATCTTCCTCTGAGAGGTAGATGATGCCATAGCTGGGCTACAAGTGGGTTTATGGCTGAATATTTGGAGGAGAAATACAATATGAAAGTCTTTATGTTGCTGCCAATACTTCCTTCAGTTTTATGAACCAAGTATCTTTAAATGACTGTTCAAGGCTGATGGGTGAGACACTGGAAGGATCACTGTGGAATTGTGCCATGTATTTAAAGCAATGATGTGATAGTTTAAAATATGCACTTTCTTGACAGAGGGAAAGAAAATATTAATCACACTTAGCAGTTTGGCAAGAATCTAAAAAACATAGGAAAAAACATGTTTCCCACAACCCAAACAATCTTTTGATAATTCAGCACCATCTTTTATATCTAGAGAAAAGCCACATTTCTAAATAGACTCAGTGTGTACTGACTGTAATATAAAGCTTCAGATCGTTTCAGTGCAGAGGATGTTTTGATTTTTAGAAAAAGATGAAATGTTTCAGTGAGTAAGATGTATTTGTGACTTGATGCATTTTATTACAATTAATCCTTCAACATGTTAAATTATGGACTATCACTGTATATCATGAAATAACAAAATGACAACAATAAGAAGAAGGATGGATTAAATAATCTGTGCAGAATGCTCAAATTCGAAAGCAAAATTCTGAATGTTTAAAAAAAAAACAAAATAGATTTATTTCCAAGTATGTTTTCTTTAAGGCTTTTCAGTCTCATGAAAATATTGAAGATTTCTTACTTTTATACAAGATATTCAGCCTGGAGAAGAGAAAGCTCTGGGGAGACCTAATTGCGGCCTTCCAGTGCCTAAAGGGGCTCCAGGAAAGCTGGAGAGGGGCTGGTTACAGGGCAGGGAGGGACAGGACAAGGGGAATGGGTTTAAACTGAAGGAGGGGAGATCTNAGTGCCCAAGGCCAGGTTGGATGGGGTTTTGGGCAGCCTGGACTGGTGGGTGTCCCTGCCCATGGCAGGGGGTTGGAACCAGATGATCTTGGAGGTCCTTTCCAACCCAAACCATTCTGTGATTCTATTTGTCTTTAAGAAAAGAAAAAAAAAAAAGGGGGGAGGGTGGCAATTTTCAGTCTGATTTGGGTAGATGTTAGTCCACATGCAAATTCAATGAAAATGTCTCAGTGTTTTATCCAAATCATGTAATAAAATAAGTAGATGCGCTGGACTGATATGAATTGTTACAGTGCATCAAATCAGTGCAAACTGTTATTTGCCCTGACTGGGTGACAGGACTGCAGAGATGATTACTGCTTCCCCAAGGTCAGACTCTCGGAGTGAATTGTTCCAAATCCACTGAAATCATATCAAATATATTGACGGGAGTTATAAAGCAAACCGAACTCAGAATAGAAAACCCTCCCTTGATACATTAACATCACTGGTTACATTTTATACTGGTTTTTATGATTGGTTTTCTTAATAGGTTGTATTTTCTGTTAACTCTGGCTTGGTGGAGCTATCTCAGGGCTTTCAGTTGTTGTAGCACTGAGTCGGCCTTTGGCAGCTTCAGCCACGAGCGCTCTCCTTCTATTGACTTAACATCTGTTCCTGTGCCACGTTCATCTTCCACCTCGGTTCTCGTGCCCTGCACAGGATTTTGGCACGGCGTTCATCGCTGCCGATGAATGCTTGCCCGATACTGGAGACCTGGGTTTGTGACCAGCTCAGATGATTCCATGTAGGTGGAGTTCTGACAGCACACCCAGAAATGTATTTATACTTTCACAAGTTTGACAAAAATGTCAAAACTGATGATGTTCTGTTGTAAGTATGATTTGTCATGGTGTTCTTGCTCCAGTTATGACTTTCAGGCCAAAGACTTGGGGACTCACCGTGCAGCACTGGGAGGGAGCAGGTCACTGCCATCCCCACAAGGAGGGTCCTGACTGATTCACCACTGTTTTGCACTGGGAGAGGGTGGTGCGTGAAGAGAACCCATTTAGCACAGTGAGGCTCACAGGGGATGTTCAGAAGATGAAGGAAAGATTTTTTAACTTCTGTGGAAGGGACTGCGATGGGCAGTTTGAGATCGAATGAGCTGAAGCCTTTAGGAAAAGGATATGTCAAATGACTACAGGCATCTGTTGCAACAGATTTATCACACTTATTAATCAGAGCCTTGATTTGTTTATTTTGCATGTGCATTACGACTCTTAAGAAGCGGGGGGGGGGGTGTACCTAGAGGACATCAGGCTCCTTCCCCTCCACCCACACCATGAGCAGCCTTCCCAAACCAGCAACCCTACTGCAGGCACCAAGCAGCACTCGGGCACATCTTTGTGTGCAAAAAATCGCTTGGTAGATGTGAGCCCTTTCAGCATTACTTTAAATACGCTCACTGCTCTGCACATAAACAGCAGTATTTGCTGATTACTGTAAGAGCTTTTCATTTTCCATTACTTCTAATATTCACAGGAAGGAGAGAAAAAGTCATAGCGGGGTACTGGCTATAGAGTTCAAATTTTTCTCCTCAAATAGGTGAGTGATTTACAAAGGTGTGATAGGCACAGACAGGAACGGAAAATTAAAAAAGTCACAAAAGGATGTTTAGAAGAAAAGGAATCACAACTTGGAAAGCCTGGTGTAGGAAGAATTTCAAACACATGCAGATCTCTTTTTGCAAAGAGTGGCCCAAAATGTCAAGCGTTAATATCTTTGGGGCAGAAGATGTCTTTAACCCCACACAGGAGGTCCAGCACCTTCAGGTGTTAGTGTCTGAATGTCCAACAGCAAAAGGAAACACCCACAGCTGGCACCAGATTTTCTAGAAAGGTCAGAAAGTCAGAGATTAAAATTTTGTAAAAACCTGGCTGCAAGTGGCAGCCGTCGGGTGGGAAATGCATTTGCATTTGCAACCCCAACTCCACCTCACTGAGAAGAGAGCTTTGAAAAATCTCTAGTTAATTCATTCTGAGCAAGTGAAATTCTGGCCCTGAGCTTTTCTTCACAGGGTCTCCAAAGAGCCAGATTTCACAGCAGTATATTCATTTAAGTCAGCTAGAAGCAATTTTAAAAATTAAATATTCAAAGATTTCAATTATTAAAAAAAATACCCTTGCTTGCTTTTCAAGCTCCATCTCTTAAATCATATTTATTTTAATTAGTTTGTAAAACTTGCCGGAATACCTGTGGTTAGCCTGAGCATTTTTCGGCTTGGCTTGTTTTTGAAACTGCTGGGCAGTGGGTGATTTAAAATTTATCAGCATAAATATTATCATATAAAATTAATATTAATGGGTTTGCATTTAATTGCATAAGACCACAAATTACTTTTTTTTCAAGCAGAAAGTCATTTAATTTCCAGCATGCTGATTCTGTTGCATGATTACAGATTAATGTTTGCCTAGCATTTTTTTGGTATAGAGATTCCACTATTATAAGTTTTTTGGTTGGTCAATTTATATATTATTGGAGGATACACATTTGTGTGCCCATCTGTTTCTGTTTTCTATTAATTTGGGAGTTTTTGTAATGCAGAAAAAATCAGATTATGGCAGAAAAATCAGATTATCATGACAGCAGAAGAATAATATTGTCAACTGGAGCAAGGTCCATTGTAGATGATGCTAACGTGAACTCTGCCAATGTTTACTAGTCTCATCTCCAGCATTTCTGCCACTGTGGGCTTGAGCTTCTGCTGACCAGCACCTGCCAACCTTCCTCATTTATCTCAAACCATGCAGGGTTTTGGTGATGTGGAATAGCAACCTTAGAGACTAGGATAAGAATATCGGATTTGTTTCACTTGTTGCTTATTCAGCTTTCCATAACTGAGAAGCTTGGCCTTAAAATATTGCATGCAGCAGATGCTGTTCAAACAAAATAAAACCATATCCAAATAGTCAGAAGTCCCAGCTGATGTACTCGCCTGCTGAAAGCCGGGCAGCCAAACGCCTGGCGTCTCTCCACTGCTTCTCATTTAGCACTCGCTGTGTGTTGTGCTGAGCTGGGATTCGACTAATACACATAAAGAAAGTAAGAAAATTATATTGGGGAAGGCAAGGCAGAAAGAGGTTTTGTTGGCCTGGTGCTGTCATGATGTCTTTCCCTATGCTCAGCAGCCTGATGATGTAGGTGGGTAAGGAACAGCTGATCCTCTGGACAGGAATCTGCCACAGCTCCAGGAGATGAACTTTTAATTCTCTTTGATTCAGGTTTCCTCTTTGTCCCTGGGCAAGTCACTTAATCCTAGTGACTTTTTTTGGATGGAAGTGGATAAGCTGGACATTTCCATGCATCACAAGAAGCTGAATATAAAATTGAAGATGTTCAAATAAGCCTCGTCTAAAGCTAATGCATTACAGATAAAAGCCAACCAATTAATAGTAATAACTTCACCACCTTAAGTTAATTTGAATTGTATTTGATTTTTGCATTTACTTTCTGTGAAATGATTTGATTAATTTTGGCAATAGATACTGAGCTTTTTCATATAGGTTCCTCCTGAAGAGATAAGGCTGGCATAAATTTTAAAAAGAATTATTAATGGGAAGCACCTGAATCCAAATGATTCTGTTAAATCTGTATCTCGTGATCCTCTTCTGGCATCGACGAAATTTGTGAGGCAGTCATGTAATTAGCACTTTGTGCTGGAGCACGATGAACTAGAGGTAACCTCAAACACTTTTGAAGATACTGTCACGCAATAACTTCTGTGTTGCCTAGCTTCCTGCCAAGAAAGAGCTCGATAATTAATGCACTGTGTTCTGAATGCTGGCATAGGACTTTCCCCGAATTGTGTCTCCTTGACCCTATAAAACCAACAAATATCTGAGGAGCACAATACTAGGTCTAGTGAGATTTTATGGAGTGAATTCAGAAGAGTTTCTCTAAAACTATGGTAGGGACATCCTAAGTACTGTAAAGCTTTATATCTTGCTTTCAGCTTTCCTTAGATAGCTTTATTGTTCGGTGCTGATGGGCCCCGAAAAGATTTGATGTGACGTGCTGCAGAAATTAATGCCTGCAATCCCCCAGCCCAATGAGATGGTCCTTCCTGCCGTCAGGTAGCAGCACAAAGCAGATCCCATTCCCTGATACTGCTGTGTTTCTGTGATGGATTTCCCTGAAAGTTTTAGGTTTCTGTGTGTGCATGAATAAACTGAGCACCACGTATGTATCCAACTTTTCAGTTCCAGGAAGCACCGTGCTTACTGAAAACAGACTGGCTGTTGATTTGAGCATGTGCAGTGCATCCATCTGCTTCCTGGAAGCATCAGACCTCCCGTGTCACACGTGTAGAAAATCTGCAGCTTTTGAGAAGATTTAGTATGTTGAATGCTCTTCTGCTGGTCTGTATCTGTAGAAATATCTGGGATTTAAAGGCACTCAGCTGCCTGGACACAAGTCCTGTGCATTAGTTTCTGCTAGTTTTCCAGGTACTCTGAGCACATGAATACACGTAGAGTTCCCCTTCCCCACCATGGCAAATGTGGCTTTAAGACAGAAGATGCCGTTTCTGAGAGGAATACAAATTTACAGAAGCCTTCTTAATATTGGCAGAAGCTGTTTCTCTTATGGCATTGAAAAAAAGAGGGAAGAATTTAAGCCCCTAGAGGCAGTTTTGCATTTTTTGCCGGTGGGAGAAGGATCTGGTCATCAGTGATATTTTTATGCTGCTTGTTCCTTACAGGCAGGCACAGTTAATAGGATGTGGTGTGTGATCTAATACATTACGCTGATTTATCTCCTCTCATGACCCTCTGTATTCCTTCTATACTGCAAATGTACAAGACTGGATGTATTCCCATTTGTATTCTAATTGGCAGACTGCCTCTGAAAAGCATGTTACTTGTTGCCAGTCAAGATGGAAAGTGTGTACAACTGATTAGTATACATTTTCCTCTGGGAGAAGGTCGACCCCTGCTAACTGGAGGGAGTGAGAAAATTCAGATATGGTAAATAAGTGTCCTAGCTTGGAAATATTAGTTTAACAGCAACATTTTCTCATGTCAGTAAAGTTGGTTCTTTCAAAAACTTTCTATATGTGGCCTGATTTTCTTACAAAATCCTCAGTCAGTTACAAAGAATGTCCACCATTTTCTTGTTTTTATGTCACTGTGATATTCTGTTTGAATTTCTTTTCCAGGTGTAGAGAAATGAATACGGTGTATTGTGTTTGCCCTCCTAATCTTATTTGTGCAGTTGAAGTGAAAAACGTTCTGTAATACTTCAGAAGCAATAATCTTATTTGGTTCATGATATTGCGTCTTTTGGTCATTTAACCTGATTTTGAAAAATGGCCAAGAATATTAAAACAAAACATAAACCAAACAAAAGAAAAAAAAAATGAAAACCAAACAAAAACCCAATCCAAACCTCACAACAAACAACCCAACACCATATTTTATGTACACTGAATATGTACACTACCACCACCACCCCCACTCAAATCCATGAGTTTTGCTCTCAAGCTTGGGTTTTGGTTTTGGTTTTCAATCAAAAAAAGCTATTTTTCCTCTTCCTAGAGTTTTGATGTTGGCCGTTTCCAAAGTTTCTAATTTCCATCTTTGCGAACTGTTAACCTGCCTTCCTTCAACTTATGGTCACAGAGAAGTTGAGGGAAGAAAGTAAAGTTCTTTACAAGAGTTAATAGAAACTTGTATAGCACACCAAAGTCACTGTCTATTTTGCTGTATATAATTTTACAGCCATGAAGACTTGAGATGTCAGCACGGCACTTCACAGATCTCCGGTAAATCCCCTGCCCCAGGAGATCTTCCCCTGACAGGCAGACAATTACTATTGTCAGTGTGCTAACTTGTTAAAGTTGATTAACAAATGTGGAAGTAGTGTGTGCATTACAGGTGATCGACGTATTCATCTTTTCAATATAATAATAAAACGTTCTGTCTGCTTGGCATCCTCAAGATTTTTCCATTTGAACTAACATGAATGGCAAAGTCTAGTCATTGAAGAAGGCTGGTGAAAGATTTGCAGAGGACTGGTTTAGTGTGTAAAACAGAGTTGGGTTTGTTCAGACATTTTTTTCAAAATCACGTGATGTCTCATCTTTGACTTTCGGAGGTATTAGCGTGCTACATACAGAAGTGCTTTTCTAAATCCTACTAAACACCTAATCGTTGGGTTTAGGTTTCGTTGTACGTCTGGACATCGGTTTGAATCTTCTGTGTAGGTGGGACCACTGTTACTCAGAAAAAGAAATAGCAGGTGGAAATCTAAACGTGTTTTGTGCTGCCATGTGTTGACTTAGGCATTATCTGAAGGTCACTATTTTGTACAAGGCAAAGCTGGGTGATCCTGTGCTGATCTTGCGGCTGATGAACTTCGTCTTGTTCTACCCCTGCCCTGTTTTTGGTCTTCACTAGAAGCCTGACTCTGTTTTAGTGAACACATAAAGGCTACTTTGTCCTTTTGTACATAAGCACAGTAAAGTCAACGTGTGTGTTCATAGGTACTTTGCTAATATTATTTGTTGATTTTAAAAGAAAGAAAAACAAACAAAGGTGTATTTGTATGGGTGCAGTAGAAGGGGAAGTTTTTCTCATGTATGTCTGTCCCTCCAGGTACTCCCTGATCTCCGATCCACATGTTCTGATACTTCTCCCATAACTGTCCAAACTGCCCCTATTCTCTCTGGTCTCTAGAGTGTTCCTTACCTTGGTTTCACTCCCAGCCATCTGGCTGTGTAGCTTACCTAAGAAGCCATGTTCAAGAATAACTTCTCTAGAGGACTGCTGGTTACGCACAATCAGTTTATATACTTGAACATAGAATTTAATAATCCTGGACTGACTCTACAGTACAAAGATACCTCCAAGCCACAACTCTCCTTCAAGTCACTGCCTGTTGAAACCAGGAAGGTGTTAGGGAAAAAAAATAAATTACTGCTGCCCTTTCAGACCAAGAAATATGAGAGGAGAGTCAGGGCATCACCTCCTCCGTAGCTGGATACACATTACCATGGGGAATGCCTAGAGAGTGTAAAAGCTGCATAGCTTTATAGGAAGCGGCATTTTATTTCTCCTCATACTCTTCTTTAGCTGAATACAGACAAGACGCAATTTAAGTATGAATGAAGATTTTGCTTTTTTAGATTAAAGAGGATTTTGCTGTAAATTAGATAACAGGCCAGTAGAAACATCAGCCTACTGAAGATTGATCTAGATATTGTAGCAGTGCACTAGTACTGTGATCGATTGGACTCTGCTGTGCAGAGACAGAATTGTCTCTTTGTTCCTATCCATTGCTAATAAATACAAGAATGACTGCAGGCTCCAGTCATTCTTGTATTGGAAGAAATGGAAATTTTGCTGGTTCAAATTCATGGGCTTTTCATCCTAGATTTATTTATTTTTTTCCCCATTCTCTCTGATAACAACAGCAGAAATAATAAATATTCTGTAGCTGAAAAGGTAAAATTTTTGAATGCTGGATGCATCTGTTCTCGATAAGCCATTTATCCTGAAATCTGCATATAAAAGGAAAGGAGAGCAGTAGTCCCTCACCTCCTGGGATCTCAGAATATTATCTGGGTTTTTTGTTTCTGCGTGCTGGGGGTTTTTAATTACTTGTTGAATATAGGTTTGTATGTCACTTTTTCAGCCAAGTGTTGACATGACTTTGCCAACTGGGATTTCCATTACTAGCAGCCTTACAAGCTTTATTACGTTAAACACAATTTGCAGTAATTCTAAGTTATGCAAAAATAAATTAGATACTCTTTGTCTTTTTCAAGGAGTAACTGGGTGACCTCTTACCGAGTATTGGTGAGCAATGACAGTCATGCCTGGACTGCTGTCAGAAATGAATCTGGAGATGTGGTGAGTATCACAAAACAGATGTTTTATGAGGAAAAGCAGAGGTGGGAAAGTGGGGGCTGTCCACGTGAAGTTTTGATTTGCCAGATTAGTCAGTGTAAGACTACAAGGCAACATCTCTCAGTGGTCCCACTAATTTTAAGAGCAAGTTGTATAGAGAGAAACCCAGAATATCCCATACGAAAAATCTGCGTGTATCTCCCTATGGATCGGAATTCTACCCTGGCAGTGGTCTTGTCTGTGATGAGACATTTTCTTGTTGCATGGCCCACGCAAGGGATAATGTCAGTCTGCTGGTCCCTAAGGACATCTCATGCCCATGAAGTGCCTTTTGTTGGAGAGAGGATGTGGAGCTCTGGTTCCTTTGCACTCCTCTGAGGGGCATGGTGGGGATTGTACCCTTCGAAGAGCAGATCTGGCCTGAGCCACCATCAACCTGGAGCTTTACCGGGTGACTTTATTTGTTTCTGTTACCAAAAGTGCTAAAAGACTTTTTGAAGACCTGATCTTGCCATTTCTGTATGTTTGGCCTACACAGATTTTTGAAGGAAACAGTGAGAAAGAGATCCCCGTTCTCAATATGTTGCCGGTGCCGCTGGTTGCGCGCTACATCCGTATAAACCCCCGGTCCTGGTTCGAAGAAGGTAGCATCTGTATGAGATTGGAAATCTTAGGGTGTCCTTTGCCAGGTAAGAGCCTTTCTCTGTGGATGTTGACATGGCTGCCTGTGCCAAGTCTCATAAATTTTATTTCTTTTGGATGCCTGTGCTTCTGATAAAATACCTGTCTTTAGTGAGTAGAGTTACACAAAACCAAAAATATCTGTCTGGATACATGGACTTTATCAGGATAACTCTTCAAATGTAACTGCATAGTATCTGTAAGTGGCTTTATTAATAAAAAAAAAAAATGGCATGGATGATCTAACAAGATTTTCTCTGCTGTTTAGGCTGACATGCAGTGCAATTAATCTCACTGAGTGCACATGTACTAGGGAGGCAATAGAATTACATATCTGAACAGTCGCTTGCAGAACTCTTAAGCTTCTAAGACACATTACAATTATGTAGTCTGATATTTATTTTTTTAAAATAATATTTCATTGTACAGGCCATAGGATTTCACTGAATTAATTTGAAGGCAAATACCGTGACTGAAGTAGTGTTTATCTGGTAGGGGGAGGGAGGGGTGTTGGGATTGCAAAGAATTTCTAACAAATTTCAAGTCTTATTGAAACCTGCATGATCCTGGTAAGTCTCAGGTGGAGGTGAATGGTCCTGTCCTTGGTAAACTGTGGAAAAGACCAAACCTGATGTTTAGCACATACTTCAGGTGTTAGCCATTTCTTTTATCATATGAGTGCAAAATACAATTTGTGTTTTGCTAAAAAGTGTGTCTGAAGTGAAACCTTATATAAGGCTGCTTTAAAAAAAACGAGCATTCAATACTGCAAATTATGGCAAAGCAATTTTCTGTTAAGCACATTGTAAATAGTCTTATGGTGTATTTGTGTCTACATGTGTCTGTATGTATATAAATATTTGAAAAACTTTCTGTTCAAACCTTTTATAAGTTGCCCACTACTCATTCCACGTCTTTCATCTACTTTTTTTTCCTTTAATCTTCAATTCGGGCACCCTGGGGTTAGCTCTCTCTTTTTTTTGCAGGGGGCTATGAATAGTATTTTCAGAAATACTAGAGCCAGAAAGAGAACTGCCTTCCCATTACTGCTTTAACTGTTCCTGCTGCTGTTCAGAGACTTGCTGCCTCCAATGCCACTGTTGATGTAGGGTCTTCACATACCAAGCAGAGGTAGTCTGATTTTTCTCCTTTAGGTGCTTAAATATTTATGGGGAAAAAAGAAAACAAAGCAAAACAATCTGGGGCATGGAAAGGATAGTGCTCTGAAAAAGAGAAGTATGGGGCAAGTATTGTCCTAAAACTTTGTAGGTGTATTACCATGAAGCAGTGAAAGTTAACACCTAGGCAACTGCTTTTCTAGGGGTAACAAATGCATCCTGGACTTGAATGGCAGTGACCAGGGGTGTCCTGTGTATGTGAATATTCATGTTTTCATAGTTCTGATTTATTTCCACCGTGGGCTTAGAAAACTCCAGCTCCATGAGTTGCTTGTTGCCCACTGCTCCTTTTACGCTGGAGGGGCAATTCCAGAGCCAGTATTTCCCCTGAGCTCTTGAAATGACTGGTGGGCTGTTGGAGAGCAGTGCTCTCTCTCAAATTCCTGTGCCGTTTTGCAGAAGATCCACTCTATAACACAGGGTGTGAGGCTGAAGGAAAAGCGTAGCTTTCTTCAGCACCGTGGGTTTATTTACTGGCATGCAGGACATGCATGGAGCTCTCCAGGGAATAACAGAGATGACATTCAAACCATTTTGCAAAGAAATTTGCAGGGAAATTCTCACAATCTTTTTCTATTCCATAAAACTGTACTTCAAGGGGAAAGAGCAAAAATGTAGATATTTGGAAAGTTGATGTTTTTTATGAAGTGCAGCAGATATTTACACCAGAGTCTTACTGGGCATCCACCCATACAGGGCCAGATGCTGCTTCGTGGTGTTAGTATTTGCCACCCTTCAGTGTCACAGGGCTGTACCAGTGGGTGAAGGTGTTACAGAGGTAAGAACATATCTGCACTTCCACTGCTGTTCCAATGAGTGCTCTTATGGCTTGTTGCAGGTCTTGGATTAGCACAGAAACAGCATCAGTGCTTCTTCCTGGTAGTCATTTATTGAGTTAATTGCCTGCAGTGGCCGATTCAGTTTATTCCTGAAAGAAAATACCAGAATCATTCATTGAGAAACACAATGGGAATGGGGTGTGTTTATTCAAAATGTAATTGGACTGAAGGAACTAATAGGTTTTGATAAGCTGCTGACCCGTCTTTTTAGCTCGGAAAGAACTGACATTTCTTTCTTCTAGCTCATTTTATTCATCGCACGCAAGGCTCTCAAAACAAAGCTGTTCCCCAGGTTGCAGAGGCCTTTCCATGCACGTTTCCTTACTGCGGGACGTGACTTGTTTTTTGCAGTTCTCTGTAAATGGACTTCTTCACCCTTTATTGGTGTCATCTTACTCCTTCCAGATTAGATAATCGACTGTTTTGGCCATGGGTCCAGCCTCTTTGATAGCACTGTCAAACCCTGTATTGCCTGTGCAGCTAGAAATCAAGGGTTCTTTTCTGACAGAGGTTTCCTCCATAAAACTGAGCAAGTCTCCTAAATTCACCAAAATCAGGAGGTGAAGCTCTGCCAGTTCACACACCATTATCTTTTCCAAAGGCCAAAGACCCATGAAAGAAGTTATACGATGCTGTTTCCTTGAGTACCCGATATGAATATATTTGCACCCTGAGTATGAACCTACAAGAGATCAAGTTGTCAGGAGGAGCAGTTTGGTCGTGTTTTAGAGCTCCCACGCACCATGTCCTCCTGGGGCAATGACAATGCATGGGCAGATGGGGCATAGGGAAATACCCCAAGAAAAAAAGTAGGGCTGGAGGAAAGTAAGTAATTTTTCATGACTCTGTATTTCTTTTCATGCCTTTTAAACTTGTAATGTTAGGGTTTGTGTCTTTATTAATCCCTGAATAAATTAAGTGATTTGCATTCAGTCTGTATTTTCTATCAGCTTTCCATCATGTAGGCTCACAAGGGAGGGTAAGAAAGGAACACTAGATAAAGAAGAAACCTGAATAAGATATTAATATTCTAGGAAAGCTTGTTGGCACTGGCAGAATGTAATGGAAATGGTTAAAGACAGCTAGCACCCACTCCTGTGGGTAGGCCTCTGTTAATAAAACATGCTGCATAAGCGAGGTGCACCAAGAGTTAGACAAATCATGAGAAAACGCTATTTAGATAATTGGAACAGAGAAGTTACTGATTATCTAATCAGTATTATACAAGATGATTGTAATTTTTATCAGTGAAATGCTTATATATTATTCATAACATGCATTTTTAGTGTATTGTAGGCTAGCTTTGACAAATAATCTTTTCCAGACTATTACAGTAGCTCTACAAAAAAAAAAAAGCTGTGTTATCCAACTGTGTCACTACTGTCTTTCAGGCAACAGAAGTGATTTGATGTTTCACCAAGGGAAAAACATTTAGCTCTGGAGGAAAGATGCCAGAAAATCCTACCTCTAGCAGGGGATCAGTGCTGCCATTCCTCGCTGGGGAATAAAAAAAAGGACAAAAGCACCAGTATTTAATTGCCTCTCCAGTTTCCAAAAATGCTAGTATTTACATAGGTGTAAACTGACATGCACAATCTTTTGCAGTTGCCTCAGAGGGACAGAGGTACTTTCTTAGCTTGTGCTTTCTCAAACCTTAGGAAAATCAAAAAGAAACTGCATATGATGAGAAGTACCCAGAGATAGGAGAGAATTAGCTGAGCTCTTCATGCATTTATTTATACTGCAGAGTATTCAAGGCAACAGGCAATTGTTTTAGTGGAATAAATTTGTGATTAAATTTAATTTTTAATAATTCTTATATAGAACACTATCATTGGTGTCATGATTATGTCATCACTTTCAACCCAGGATAAAAGATTAACTACTTTGTACTGGACTACCATGTTTTGCAGTGGATGCATCCTTCAATTGTATTTTCATTGCTTGTCTCTTCTTGCCAGGCTACCTGATTAAGTCAGAGTGTCCTGATTTTGTATAAAACTGCCACTTTCTACAAGTATCTTTTGTCACAAGTGAACATGTATACAGCAGTACTAAATTCAGCGGATTACTCATGAGAGCAAATTTTGACTTAGAGTGGCAGTCTGTCCTTGTCTTTTGCTTTTATCATTGCAGGGCTAAAACTTTATCTTGGCCAATTTAAAACCTTTTTTGGAAGTTTGCCTGAGCAAAAACTGAATAAAAATGACACTAAATTCAATAACTTTCTTGGGAAAAGCAAATACACTGTGTTTCTCCATGCTCATGTTAAGACAGACCTGTAACATCCCTTAGCAATGCAGTAGGTGTCATGAAAAGGTTTTCTTTCACATTTTATTTGTAAAATGAAGGGTAGACTATTCTGGAAAAGTATTACCAATCCTCGGAACTAGCATTATTATTAGAATCAAACCGTAGGAAATCATTAGAAACATGAAACATTGTTAGAAAACCTTTAATCAGCAACTACTGCAGGTGAAGAGTTCTCTTACACATTATTATCATTCGTTATATTTAACTGTAATTAGTTGTGCGCTATTTAAATATACATCAACACATATACTAAAGAATCCACATATAGTTGCAGAATATTATTTCTCTGCTGATTTAATGTGATGTCAGTGCTCATGATGGCCATGACACACATCAGTGGAAAAAAATTTACGATCATCTGATAAGTCTGCCAGTGGATTTTTTCAAGATTACACGTGCGCTGTCTGTGACACGTTCAATTTTGTGAAGACAAGTCAAATTCACTTATATTACATGGAAATGAAAAAAAAAAAAAAGCAGTCATTTGCAAAATGACATGTTGAGGTTTTTAAGGCAGTCTAAAGGATTTAGACTAGATTATTCTTTTTTTAGTATTATTAAAACCTTATCTAAATCACATGGAATGACTTAATTATCTTGTTCGTTCAAAGTATTACATGAGCACCACTTCTGAGCTTGCAAGCTCCATCAGTACGATATCATACAACTCACTGTAGGACTTCTGTGGGAATGAAGCATAGAATCACAGAATTATTTGGGTTGGGAGGGACCTCAAAGCCCATCTTGTTCCAACCCTCTGCCATGGGCAGGGACAAGCCTCATCAGTCCAGGCTGCCCAAAGCCCCATCCAACCTGGCCTTGGGCACTGCCAGGGATCCAGGGGCAGCCACAGCTTCTCTGGGCACCCTGTGCCAGGCCCTCAGCACCCTCATGGGGAAGGGGTTTTTTGCTAATGTCTAAACTAAATCTCCCCTCTTTTAGCTTAAAGCCACTACCCCTTGTCCTGTCACTGGAAACCCACTGGAAGCATCAGGGCTCCACTGCCTGAGGTGCTGTGTAGAGTTGTAATAAAATAGAAAATCCCTTCTATATGCTGAGCGATCGGTAATTTCTGGGCAGTCCCCAAGCGGTCGTGCTGGAAAGTAGTTGGGCATTTTACAGCTGATATCTTTCGTTCATGGGAATGAAGATAGAGAAGGCTTCCTAGTCACTTGCCCATCTTTTCAAAGGTGTATGAAGGTAACAAGCTACCTTTACCTGCAAACTTCCTTCTACTGGTAATGTAAAGACAGATTAGTTGTAGAAAAAAACAATATATTCCTTTGTATAAATGGGAGTGCCACACTTTTGCAGACTGTTAGAGGTAGTGCCATGAAAAAATGAGCATTTCAATTCAAATTCTTCTGTGGTTTGAGCTTCTTTGTCTCTTATTCTCTGTTTTATGCAAGAAAAATATTTTTCGTCAAAGTGGACCTACCTAGCTGTGCAGAAGAATTGTATGTCTTTCTACACTTTAGCCTTTAATTTTCTAATCTGTATTCCTGCTGCAGCAGAAATCCAGCAATCCGAGCAGACTCACAGTAGAGCCTGGCAAAATTTGAGTGTTAATTCTCCAGGGAGCTGTCAAATTGTGCACTGTTTTTGAGGATGGACCACAGATACAGTCAATCTCACTGTACGATTTTTAAAGTTTCCACCAACTCTACAGCATTCACAGTCATTTCCATGATATTAAGGTTTGATGTATGGAAAAAGTGCCAGACTTTGAAAGGAATGGGATTAAAGTATTAGGAAAAGAAAATCAGTTTCTGTATATTTTGGCTCGTGGTGATAGAGAAAGCCTCCAACGTCCTGGCGGTATTATGATGTTTATTTTTACGTTTTTACAAAAGAGGGTTATTTTTACAACGGTGAAGATATTCTGTGGGGCATTAAGCACATTGTCTCTTTCTAGAAGAGGTGGGGGTTTTATTATTTCCATTTCTCAGTCATCAATATATTAATTTCTAATTTCTTTGAATTAACATGGGTTGACCTTTAAGGGTTTGGGTTTCCAGAGTCATCTGCAGGGTTACTACAGCATCGCTGCTGTCAGCAGACTTGCATCAATTTAGCTTGCAGTTAGGTTGGAAAGAAGACCCAATAGTGCAGGTGAATTATGTGAAACTTAACTCTCTTGGGTCTCCAAAAATTTTATTTTTTTTTTAATAAGCAAAAATTGTTTCCTCACATGATTAGGCTTTAATTCAAGTCTGTTTCCAGGTGGCCTTGCTATAGAGCAAGTTCTCACTGGAAAGAACAGACTTGCCTTGAACAACCGGAGTGTGTTGAGCCAAGAAGTATTTTTGACATTTTTCAGTCATATTTGTAAAGTGGCATTTGACTGACCTTCCAGAATTTCTGCTGTAGATTAGGGAATAGAAGTGGAGGCAAGCACGTGAATGAAGAGCAACTAAGTGGTAGAGAACATGGGTAACGTTAGAGTGAAGCTTAGTGGAACTTGCATGTTTCATTTCATAAATAAATAATTCAAATTTTGCTTTCCTTCCACGTAAGGAAAAAACCCAAATACTTTTAGAATTTTATGGGAAGAATAAATTTGAAGATTTAGAGGTTTTGACGTCAGAAATATGAAGCTTAAAAATGTTAAATTATAAGCTAATTCTAAGTGTTACAAGTTTTCCATCATTTCATTAAGTGCAGGATAATATCTACATATTCCTCCTCCTCCTAATTATGGGTTTTTTTCCAAAGAATCTCAAATAATAGGTGATACTGTTTAACAAAATCATGTTTCTTCTCTAGACACAGTGTCTTTTGGCTATGTTGCAGTAAGACAGAATGATATTTAGGCTTTCATATTTGGGCTCCCCCCCCCAATAATTTTAAACTAAATGAAGGTGATTTTGTGCAAAGGGAAACAATTTATCATAGCAGCCTGACATCACTGGTTTGACAAACGATTACTCAAAATTCCAGACATCCCAGATATGGCAAATGAAGGAACATGTCCAGTGTTTTCCAAATAGACATTTTTGTCTCTAAAAATAAATATAATAGATTAGATATAGGAGCATATATATCAGGAAATATAAAGCTGAACCCTAGCAGTCTTGGCCTTTTTTTTTCCAGGTGTATGGCGTGGAAAATCAAGGAAACAAAAGTTTTTATTCTGTCCACATATTCTCCTTCAATACTCCAAAACACACAAACTATAAATTATATCCATATAGAAATGAATACACTAACTTTAAAGCATAGAAAACCTCCAACTTCCACAAAAAATGTGTAGGAAAATAATCAGAAATGTTCCATATGCACAGTAGATCCTTCCTGTATTTTGTAAGCAGTGCAGAGACACTGAAAATACTCATCAAGAAAACTGAAAGACAATTCCTTGTAACAAAAAATTAATCAAGTAGACACAAAGCACTTGCTGGGGCTTTTTCCTCAGATGTGATTTTTTTCCACTCTTTTATCTTATGTCTGACTCACCATTTTCCAGTGCCTTTTGCCCTCCTCTGTAGCCTTAGGATGCCCTTCTGCTTTTCTGTTGAAGTTAGTTGTTCATGCAGAGTAGCTGTCTAGCAAGCTGATGCCAGCTGCCTCCTTGCTTCTGTTTGGATCTATATGAACTGATTTGTGCAGGAATTAGAAATATTTCAAATTGGTTGTTTCGCTGAGTTTTGCTTTTGAAAACCTGTTTTAAATACATATAGGACACTGTAATTCAGATTTCCACATTCTTTGCATGCATTATGGCTCCAAGCATGTTTATATTTGAAATTCATAAACATATGAAACTTCTTTTGTTTCTTTTCTCAGATCCAAATAATTATTACCACAGAAGAAATGAAATGACAACCACAGATAATCTTGACTTTAAGCATCACAACTACAAGGAAATGAGGCAGGTAGGCAAAGAGGCTGGAGTCTGACCTGGATGGAGGGTGGATGGGTGCAGGCTTTTGAGCTCTTATGGAATCTGAGTTCTACCTGTTAAAAATATTGTTAAAAGGTGTCTGCAATCTATTAATGATTTTTTTCAGTTTTAATCTGTTATTAAAAGTGGCAATCTATTCCCAGGTTTTCACTTGTACATCATTTAACCTTAAACAGGTGACACTACATAACAGAATCCAACCCTGTATTCATAGTTGTGAAAATCAGCAATAACTCAACAGAAACCACTGGAATTAGTCAGTTGGCCAGGAGAAAGGAGGAAAACACAAAATCCTATTAGTATAGTTTTAAATCTACCGGCCTTGTTAATCTTGTTCCTTCAACTTCAAATAGGCAACCTTGTCGTCGTTTTTTTTGTTGTTGTTTTTAATCCTGGTTCATATCACCAGACATAGGTGTGTGTTGTGTTACAGAAATGTTTCTGCCCTCTTTCTCTTCAAATATAAAGACAATATGTTTGGACTTGAAGTGTGTGAATCATTTGCTGTGTGCTGAATTTTCAGTGTATTTATACTGCATGAATCATCATTCATTTTTATTGAGCGATTGCATACTGAGTCACACATTTATTTTGGTAGAGATTTCATGGCCTATATTTCTTAGCACAAAGATTAGACAAGTAGAAACTCAATTGGCATAATTACTGTCAGGAACAATAAAATAAAGTAAATGTTAGATTCTCATTGCAGAAAGACAGGTTGGTCAGGTTAGAAATATCTTTGGGGAAAAGAAACACAGCTTTAAAACAGAATGTTTTTCCACTTTTCATACAAGAAGAAAATTTGTGAGTGTAGCTGAGAGTTTGTCACTCATGAACTTTGACTTTGCTCTCCCAAGTTCTGTTTTTCTGTGTGTCAAAATACTTAATTTATTTAGAGCTTATTGGATTCTAATTGGGTTCTGTTGTTGGTAGGTAGGCAATTGTTGGTTGGGTAGCAATAAAACGTACATCTCCAAAAGTATTCTTAGAACTTCTTAATTTCTTTCCTGAGAGTAAAATGGAACAATAATTCAATTTCAAGAGTCAGTATGTGGGGTTTTTAATGCTGTGCATTGCTGAGTTTTGTTAGCTACTTCACTGCCAACCATCTTTGCAAAACGCTGTTCTTTCACATTAATTTATCACAAACAGTGAGGAAGGAGGAGAAAAGAGTGTCCCCAGGGGCACGTTTTGGAAGCATTGCATTACATTGCAATATGCCAAGTATTTCTGAGAGGGAGGGATTTTCTCAGTGTCAGTTTATTTTCATAGAACTCTGTCTTTAGGAAGATGAAATCTATAGTACCAAATCTTTCTCTTAAAAAGACATTAAAATTCTTGTTACAGTCAATGGGAACACTTAGTGTATCTCATATACAGAAGTCAGGATTGCCTTACAGTCCAAAATATTTACATGATGTATTCATGCTGTATGGGAAGCTGTTGAAATGGCTGATACATATCCTCAGAAATAGTTTGAGATGGATGTTTGAGTAAAACTTTGTCTTTGAAATAACTAAACAGGGTCATAAATTTCTTCGGAAATAGGAGGGTTAATTTTGAAATCCATTTAACTGGATGTGACTCCTATCTTTGGACAAGCCAGACTCCAAGCATCCCTGAAGTCTTGTGTCACTCTTCATGGTCAGCTGTGTTTATGAAGCGATGTAACAATAATGCAGAAAATCCTTCCGAATTGAAGAGCACTGAATATGTTACCATTTTAAAAGGTTTTTTAAAAGCCCTTTTGCCTCCTGAGTGTCAATGGCACTTAGATGGCACTTAGACCTATGTTTAATACACCTTTTCAGGAAAATGGAGGAAACGGACCTTCAAGAGACCAGTTTTGTGGGGCTGCTTCAAAGACTGCATGCAGTCGTTTTCCAGTGTGCTGACAGGGTAAATAATTGGTAGTGACAAACAATTAGGAACTGTCAAATAAGAACTGTTGGTGAATATAATTGTGAAAGTGTTTTACTGTCCTGCTGGCTGTTAATAAAGCCCTGACTGACTGTTATCATCAATTGCCTTTGACAGTTTCTGCAAAGTGCAAAGAAAACACCGTGACATTTCAGGTGACTTATTGTGCCGTTCGTAGGAAATGGATATGAGAAAAGCAAATATGAAATATGTTCATTTTCAGTGTTGTATTCACATATAAACATTTAACTACATTACTATATCCATACTGTTACCAAAAGAGATGATGGGAAGTTTACTGAGGCCAATACAAATATTTCCACTGACTGTAATATACGTTGAACTTGGTTCTAGGCATTTTGCTCGCTAGTAATGAACTTTTAACATATCTTTAACTGCTTTCCTAAATCGATGCTCCAGGTATCCTGTGCCCACTGAAGTGCCAGGCATGTTAGGAAAGCTTCTGCCCTGCAGTCTGGTTTCAGAGACACCCCTGTGAGGACAGGATCATCTTCCCTCTTTCCTGTCTTGGGGAGCTGCATGGATGTAGTGAGACATCACCCAGGAGGGACTTTCCTGCAGCTGGAAAAGGGTGTAAGGACAGGAACTGCTAAACACAGAGCCGAGACAGTAATGTTATTTATACATTAGAAAGCGGGTTTTAGCCTGCTAAAATAGACCTCCTTTTAATGCAATATCTGTACTCATTGGCAGACTGAAAAAAAAATATTTATCTCTATTGCAGAAAAATATTGTTTCTGGTCCAATAATAATCCATTTCATCCTCTTGTCAGCAGGACATAAACTGATGATCCTCACACAGTAGACCTTGGATAAGTTTGGATCTGTGAGGCTCTAGTAAGAGTTTCATTGCTCCATAGCCATTGACAGTCTTTTTGGTTCATTATGAGTGGGTTTAGATGTGGTGGCTCTTGACCATAAAAATTTAAGACAGTCTGTCTCAAAATGTCAGGAATTGACTTGTTTAAACCAAAAACTAGAAAATATGAAACAGTGTGCTCTGGCTTCACCTACGTGTTTCAGCTAGAAGAACAAATGATGACATACCCACTTACATGTGCCCAGAAAGTTAAAAAAAGTTTTATGGAAATAGCTGTGTACCCAAAACACCACCACAGTGACGACGATGACAGTGGTGAAAAAATGTACATATGAAACGAGACAATACACGGAAAAAGCATATCTGACTATTCTTCAGACAAGTGCTGAGTCTGGACTTGCAAAAGAAATTTTCTAATATGTATAAAACCAATGTGTGAGATGAACAAACGTACAAAAATAGCATCTTTTCAGTCTCTTTGCAACACGAATATAAATAGGAGTGAAGCCTTTTATGAGAGGAATTTTAATGATGTTCTTCCCAATTGAATTTTGTTTCCACTTAGGTTTGGTAAATGGTGGCATGGGAATCAGACACATCTAATTATTGCATTTTTTTAAATCATCAGCCTTATTATCACCCAATATTGTTTCTAAATTAACACTGTGCGAGCAAAGAGTTTTGTTATGCTACAATATTTCTTCAATAATGTATGCACCCTTGTTTATGAAAATATGGTCTAATTAATAGTCCCTAGGCTTCCAATTTAAAGTCCTTATTTCTTTCTTTAATACCTTTCAATGGAAAAAAGAGACATAGATTCTTGTCATTTAAAGCCATTTGCAATAACTTCATATTATTAACATATAAATTTTCAGTCTTGTTTCTACATCTGAACATTCACCTGAAATGCCACAGTACAGTGTGTGTTTGTGGGACAGTTTAGACTCCAGATATCCTTATCTGGATGACATCCACATAACTCCATTGGTTTTAACACAACTGTCCCCTTAACCATGACCTTCTCTATGCACATTAGCAAGTACTAAGGCTCTTTGATTATATTTTGACTATGCCGTGCAATATGTGCAGAAACAGTGACTAGAATAGATTTTGATAGCAGGAATGTCTTCCAACAGCCTGTTGGCATTTCCATTATTAACTCGATTTTCTGCTGAAACTTGGTAAGTAAATTCTGAGGAATCTGTAATTTACTGGAGGAATATATCTTGCTGTGTTTATGGAGTCATCCAGATTACATCTATTTCGCTATTTTGGCCACATCAACACTGCCTGAACTAACGATTTTTCCATATGAGATTTCACATCCTACTACAAGAGGAGTGGGCTTGGTTTCCACCACAGTGGAGGCAGATATAATCCGAATTCACTGGGCAAATCATGTTTAAATGGATGATATAATTCTTTCTCGGTTTGTTTTGAATTAAGTTGCTGCCACACAGGGCAAAGGGGAGAGAAATCTCCTTTACTGAGCAGAGTGTGTCTGTGGCAATTTGTAATGTATATATGTTGCTATGCCACCAACACCCTGGGTCATCTCAAGCCACTTAGCTATGGTAAATCAGAGTGTGCAGAAGGAAGCGTTAAGCTGGCTAATCACCCTCCATTGCATAATGTTTTGAAAGCATATTTTACTGCCTTTTCGTAGTATAGCAGGATGTTCCTGCTGGTTTTATTCCTGCTGGACTCTCCCCTCAAGTCTTTAATTTTGTGCCGATATTACAAATACATCTCATGCAAGAAAGATCTTGAATCTCACCTCCTCTGTGGTGTTTCAGCAGGCAGTATTCAGCTTGTTCCAGCTGAACAAATGTGTTGTGTGATAGCAGAGCTATAATTCATGAACTAAACATAAAGCTTTTACAACTAAGAAATAATCAGAACAGAAAATGAAGTTTTTGCTGCAGCCAATTTGGGATGAAATAATTAATAGTGGATCTATTTCGATGCTGCATTATCTAACTATGTTTCTTTTTTTTTTTGTTGGCAGTTGATGAAAACAGTGAATAAAATGTGCCCAAATATCACAAGAATTTACAATATTGGAAAAAGCAACCAAGGACTAAAGCTGTATGCTGTCGAGATTTCTGACAACCCAGGAGAACATGAAGTTGGTTAGGATTTAGTCTAACTAAATCTGTTGAAGGGTGTTGGGATTTGGCTTTTTTTTTTATCCTCACTCTTTGTATCTGCAGTAATTATCACTGGTGGAATTATA
Organism: Psophia crepitans; assembly: GCA_013399095.1. Lineage (NCBI taxonomy): Eukaryota > Metazoa > Chordata > Aves > Gruiformes > Psophiidae > Psophia > Psophia crepitans. Next base: position 338,939 of record VWZZ01003585.1, on the reverse strand, counting down.
TTCACGGCAGTAAAGATTTCAAATGTATGTGGGAGGAACTTCAGTGCTGTATTTCTAAATTGGGAAGAGGAGGGTGAGCACAAATAAAAGGCATTTTGAATATGGGATCAAATTCTTTAATGATAATGAGTTATATTTTTAACAATAACAGAATACAAGTGAATTTTAGTACTGGGGAATGGATTTCAGTTGTGGGGATTTATGTAGGTTTGGACAGAAATCTGCCTGTTTTTGTACGGGGTGAATGCATTGCAAGCAAGGACAGGTCAAATCTCCCAACTCATCTTTCACTGGTGAGTGTGGGGGTACAATTTTCTGTTGTGATATAATTCTTCAAAATAGAAACTTATTCAGTCTTTGGTCCTTCTGTGGAGAAGAATAAAGATGCCAGTATGATAGTGCCTGGGGCAGCTGTTGGAATAAAGGTGTCTTGTGCTTTGCCATGTCCATAAATACCCAGATATGTATTCATCCCACCCAAAGAAAAATGCTGTGATGTGCTCCTAAGACATCTCTCTGCTTAGCCATAAAGGATGGAGCACAACAGATGTAATCTCTCGGTAGATTTGGGGCTGATCGTAGCCTGCAGCCTCTGAGTCTTAGGTGTTAACATCAGAATAATTCATCTAATCTGCCTTGTCCACTTGCCTATCTTTGAGAGTCCTGCAGAAAACATGCAAGGAGTGTATCATGGGCCAGACAAACTGGGAGGGTGGATCCAGCCACAAGCCTTGGCCCCTTTGGGTCTGTCCCGCAGATGTTCGCCAGTGTTATTCATACAAAGACAACTGAATTACGGAGCTTTTTCTAACAGCTGGTGCTATTCCTAATAATCTCTGAAGTATTTTGTAGTTGAGTGCAAGTATTGTGGCATTCAACATAACCTTGAACAATGGGTTTTGGTCAGGGAAGGAAAAGGACTGTGAAATCAGAGATCAATTTTGTACAGTAACTGAGTGTTATCTTTTAAGAGCCTTAACTTTTAGACTATCCGAACTTTGAAAATCTACCTGCAATGTTCTGAGATTGCGAATATAATTAAAAATATGCCTAATGCAAAATGGGGTTTGGAGGTTTTACAGTGTCTTTAGTTATCACTGATACATAAGCCTGTTCTTCTAAAATAGCAACATAAATAATTATTTATTTCTGTAAAGTTGTTTTTTTACCTACTTGTTCGGTTAAGGCATTTCTCCAGCTCTCCTTAAGTGAAATGCTGCTGATTGACATAAATGTAATTTGTTTAGATATTTGATTTCCTGCGTTGACTATGCTTCTGCCCTGTGTGTTTTCAACAGGTGAACCAGAATTTCGGTACATTGCAGGAGCTCACGGGAACGAAGTGCTTGGACGTGAGCTCATCCTTTTGTTAATGCAGTTCATGTGCCAGGAATACCTGGCTGGGAACCCGCGCATTGTACATCTCATTGAGGACACCAGAATCCACCTCCTGCCCTCAGTCAACCCAGATGGATATGACAAGGCATATAAAGCGGTAATATGATTATGGACATAATCAAGGAATTATTTTAGTTGTATTAGGTTAATGAAATGTGCTCCTGTCATCATTTTTTTTCGAAATGTCTATTTTACAAGCAATCAAAATAAAAAAAAATAAAATTAAAACATAAACACATCAAAGCAAGCAGCAGCCACTGACACATCTCGTTCAGAAAAAGAGCTGTAAGAATTCTATGTGACACTGCCTAACAGGAAGATGTGTATGGAAAGAAGGGTCACAGAGACTGCCAGAACAAACCATACCGAGGTGTATAGATCAATGGGAACACCATTATGGAAAATGGAAAATTCATGCAGTCTGTTTCTCATGAGAAACCAAGCTAAAGCACATGAAAATTTGCATTCCTCTGCAGCTGAAACTTAATAGTGTGTCTTTAAGGAGAGCACAATGTGTTGGGCATCATAATAATTCAGTCTGGAAGAAGACAGACACCAGGGGGAAAAATTGCAGGGGCTTGTCAAATGCACTGGAAAATATTCCAGGGCAGTCTGTAGAAGACTGGAATACAAAAGTTGCATTCACAGCTGTAGAGGGGAATAGATGCCATCCCTCGTGCAATCCAGGGGGAAATCAGTCTTAAATGGAAACCTTGAAAACAAAATGGAACACTTTGACTAACCCCAAGTAATTTTTCATGGGTTTTGCTTCACCTCATTCATGGTTTCATAGAAAATAAAATAAAAAAAACCCCCAAGTTTATTAATTTCAGTTAATAATTCAGCCTTCCATTTCTCTGTATAGAATTATCTCTGACATCCCCAAACACTTTTCTGAGGGCTCACAGGTTGTCTTACTCTCCATGAACATTTATCTTTTTTGCCTTCTTTTTTTCCTTCTTTTTTTTTTTTAAATCTAAGGGTTCAGAATTAGGGGGCTGGTCTTTAGGACGATGGACTCAGGATGGCATTGACATCAACAATAATTTTCCTGATTTGAACTCTTTGCTCTGGGAGTCGGAAGATCAGAAGAAGAGTAAAAGAAAAGTTCCCAACCACCACATCCCAATCCCCGACTGGTACCTGTCCGAAAATGCCACCGTGAGTAAGGCCAGAGGGAGGGGAACACAAAGGTTGGGGCACACTGAAAGAGTGAGCTTTACATTTCTCAAGAGAATAGTAACTTGAGCTATTGCAAGAACCTGGAGGACTCGATACCCAACTTTCAGGCAGCAACAGGTAGACAAAGAGGAACCCACTGCAGGGCTCAGCTCAGAAATCGGGCTTCACCCTAGTTTTGCAGTGTAGATGAGCTCTTTGCAAACTCAGTCGCAATACAGATTTCTCCTGGGGTTCTCCTGATGTTCTTATTTGAAATAACACAGCAAACACCAAAGCATATGCAATGCAGTGGCTTGTGTTGAAGTCATTTCTTGCATCACAGTGCTAAAAATGTAACTTCTTTTTGCATGGCCTTTTAGATATAATGGTAACTATTTATAGTGGCTGAGATTTCCCTAGTTTGAGGGGAAGGCACTGAACTGTCACGGTTCTATGGGCTTTAGAAATATTTCTGTGTCCAAAANTTCAGGCAGCAACAGGTAGACAAAGAGGAACCCACTGCAGGGCTCAGCTCAGAAATCGGGCTTCACCCTAGTTTTGCAGTGTAGATGAGCTCTTTGCAAACTCAGTCGCAATACAGATTTCTCCTGGGGTTCTCCTGATGTTCTTATTTGAAATAACACAGCAAACACCAAAGCATATGCAATGCAGTGGCTTGTGTTGAAGTCATTTCTTGCATCACAGTGCTAAAAATGTAACTTCTTTTTGCATGGCCTTTTAGATATAATGGTAACTATTTATAGTGGCTGAGATTTCCCTAGTTTGAGGGGAAGGCACTGAACTGTCACAGTTCTATGGACATTTCTGTGTCCAAAGTCCCTTATTTCAAAAATGCATTTCCACTGATGGTGGTGGAGCAGTGTCATGGTCTGACATCTTTGTCAGTTGCTGCTCTTGGCCTCGCTGTTCAAAGACCTTCCTGCTGCATAAATTGAAAACATTAAGGTTTTGTTAGTTTTTATGGGTTGTCAGTGACCTTCAAAGCATGGCTAGCAAGCACCGTAATTTAAAGAAGCCCTTTCCCCTTGGCCACATCTCTTGTGTTGGCTACTTACTCCATGCTAAGAAACTCGCAGCAGGACTCCTGCATCTGGTCTACCTTTGAAAGGAAATTATTAAATTCCTCAGGTTGAATCAAAGCTGCTCGTTCTTCTTCTCCCAGGTGGCAGTTGAGACACGAGCAATAATAGCATGGATGGAAAAAATTCCTTTTGTGCTGGGTGGCAATCTGCAGGGAGGAGAGCTGGTGGTGGCCTACCCCTATGATATGGTGCGATCGATGTGGAAAACCCAGGACTACACACCTACCCCCGACGACCACGTCTTTCGCTGGCTCGCGTATTCCTATGCCTCCACTCACCGCCTGATGACAGATGCGAGGAGGAGAGCGTGTCACACAGAGGACTTCCAAAAGGAGGATGGCACTGTTAACGGAGCCTCCTGGCATACCGTGGCAGGAAGTAAGTGTCTGTAGAAACTGCAGTGAGCGTGACCTTGCTAAATGTGACAATGCCATCACTGCCTGCTGTGTATTGCAGAGGCAACAGTGGTAAAACGTGCATCTGGAGGAGAATTTCCCCATCTGAAGTCTGTTCATTGCATTTCATCAGGTATCAGAGGGCTGAAGGAGCCTGGATCACTTGGTGACCTTTGTGTTTCCTGAGGTTTCCAAAAGCACACGTGCAATATGTGAGCTTTATGGATTTTCTATATTCAAGATGGTTTGTCAGGACAAAACCAACCAGTCCAAACCAACTAGCAGAGGGGAACCTGTCAGCCTTTGCCATCTCAGAGGCTGCGAACAGAAGAATGCTGCCAAACAGCAGGAGTAACCAGTGTCAAAGCCAAAGCAGCGACTCCCAGACCAGTCTGGGAGCCTGGGGAGAGAATCCCGTGGCCTGCAGATAAGAAAACCCTGATTTCAGCTTCCTGCTCGCTGAACTCAGTTGCAGATCAGCCCTCACTCACATTCACTTTGCGTTGTAAAAACATGCCACAAAAAGCTACTGCTTGCCTGCTACCATTCTTTTTTAAAAAGACCTAGATGTGCTTACACTTAATTTTCGCATAGTCTCCGTAAGCATTTCTGCTGCCAGAATAAATTACAGATCATATCTCTCACCATACGCCCAAGCCTGTCACCCTGTCAAGGAGCGCGAAGGGGAAGCCGTGTCCTGTAGTGCAAAGCATCGGTTTCCAGGAAAGCCCAATTAGAAGCACATTTTTAACAGCAACAGGCACGGTCGTCTCGATGGGTGTATGCTTCGAGCAGACTCACAACAGGCACTCTGCTGATTCGTCACAGTTCTGCTCAAAATCTTTATTTTTTTTTTTAATAAGTGCATCACTTAGACAACATGTTCTGTGAAATTAAGAAATGAGCTGTGCGTCTGCCGTCGCGTTACTGGCAACGGGAACAACTGCAGCAGTAATGGCGAACAGATGCAAGCGAGCGTCTGTGCAGACCACGTTCTGGTGGAGCTGGCTCCTGTTTGTAACTTGCAGGTAGTTTCACTGCATAAACATTTCTGAGATTTGGATGCAATTTTTCTGGCTTTTACATTGGCCTACATAAAGTTAATGCTGGCCAGCCTTTAAAGGTTAGAGCCAAGAATAAACTTTTCTTTTCAAATATTTTTTCAGGAGGTTAAAAAGTGCTGGGTGAATTTGCCCGGGGGGGGCGAAACTGAACTCTTAGATCACAAGGCCAATACTTGATCATACACCTGAAAGGGAGTTGTGGTGAGCTGGGGGTCAGCCTCTTCTTGCAGATAACTAGTGACAGGACAAGGGGGAACGGCTGCAAGTTGTGCCAGGGGAGGTTCAGGTTGGAGATGAGGAGAAATTTCTTCTTGGAAAGGGTGGTCGGGCATTGGAACGGGTTGCCCAGGGAGGTGGGGGAGTCACCGTCCCTGGGGGTGTTTAAGGAAAGGTTGGATGTGGTACTTAGGGACATGGTTTAGTGGGTAATAGGTGGTGGGGGGACGGTTGGACTGGGTGATCCTGAAGGTCTCTTCCAACCTTAATGGTTCTATGATTCTATAATTCTAAGATTTCTATGATTTGTCTGCATTTCAGCAAATTCTTTAAAAAAAACCCTGAATGCTAACTTGACTGCTTAATTATCTGAGTTTAATTGTCCTGTGTACTATGAGAAACATGATTATGATTCAATCCAGAAAAGACAACGTTGGCCATGTCACTAACAGATGTCACACTAAGTTACGTTAAGGAATGATGTACAATACAGATGCTGAATAGTATCTTGATTTCTCAGTAAAAATCGCATATTGGATTTGGTTCATCTGCTTTCTCTTATTGCTTTATGATGTTTCTCATTATACGTTACATCCTGCTCTCTTACATAGGAGTAAGACTTCCAAAATTGTCTTTGAGAAAAATGCTGGAACATTGCTGTTAATTTCAGTTCTTTGCACCTTGGACTCCAGACTAACCCTCAAAGGATGTGGTTTGTGTTTGAGCTCAGCCTCCAACATGCAGGAGGGTTTTAGCCCTCTTCTCTACTTAGACAAAAGGGAGAGAGTGATTTTGCAGATATATGTATGCATGCCTTCCTCTGTAGCATTGTAAAGTGTTCTACAAGTACGATTCCAGATCTGAAGACAAATTTCCCCTGTATTTTTTCACTCTGTAATTCCATGACCGTACAGGTGTGGTTGTAGAGCTCACTCCGTTTTTTTCCATTTCTTTACCTTTCAGATCAACATGTAACACTTTCTCTCAAATCCCTGCTTGCTTAATGTCTGATCGGAAGGTGACACAACAATATATTGCTTGCAGAAAGCTGCCCCACCTTTGTCCTTCGGTGGGGGTGGCATCTCCTGCCCGTAGCAGAACTTGAAGCTGCCCATCCTCTCTCTCTTCATCTGCCTGCTGCCTGGCCTGGCAGTGATCACACACACACACTTCTCGGGGCTCACGCATGGTAAAATTTAGGAGGGATTTTTCTAATTCCTTTTCAGCACCAGAGAGTCCCTAGAGAGCTGTGTGCACCACGGATACCTTGCACAGATATCAAACACCTCCGCATGCCTTTGAAACCCAGACGTACTATTTCCTGCACATATTTCGCGTTGCAGTGGATGCAAGTTCTTCAGCAATCGTACACACAACATTTCTGCGCTGGGTGAACTGCGCAGAGGCAAAGAACAGATGAATTTCATTTTATTTCCTGTGTTTTTACGGCTGGATTTGTGTGTTTCAGATGCTACACGGAGAGTTCCTCTTGGCAACATCAAGCCATTTTCTTAAACACGTGTATTAAAACTGAGCAATTACTGCGTATTGCAAAACATTTCACAATAGATTAATCAGGATGTGATACGGAATCTGAGGGGGAGAATAATTGTGGCTGTTCCTCAAACAGAGGGGAAGCACATTTGTGCGCAGAGCAGCATATGCCACTGCCTGATATTTAGGCTTTCCCCATCAACAGAAGCGAAAATCTTAACATCTGTATTTTATAATCCTCCTGCTCTGCATCCAGCAGGCACTGAGGGCTCGTTAAATACTTGACTATTGCTCTATTTTAATTGGACAGGAGTAGGGGGGGTTGATGGTTTTTTTTAACTCTTTTCAATCAGAAGCACTTGGTGAATGCATTTACTGCTGAACTCTTATTATAAAATAAAACAACTCGTGATCGTTAGTAAATATTTAAATTATTTTTTCTATTCAAAGTGCAGGTGGATAATAAATGAAGGTCCCCAGCGTTTCTTCCTCTAGTGTTCATGTGCTGTGTCATGTTATCTGTGTGATTGCAGAGAACTAATAAGTGCAATTTCCCAAAGGAAAATAATTGTGAGAAATGGGAAAGAAACCTGGAGAATGGAAATGTTTGAGCTCCATATCGAAATACAGACTTCCTTAGTGCTTGGGACCTTTGTGAAGGTCACAGCGCTGTCTGTAATGTAGACTTAAACTGCAGCTCCTCGGAGGGCGGGGGCGCTGAGGTTCCTGGGTTTTGATTAGGACATATTTCTAATGGAGATCCCTATTGCAGTGGTGCAGATTCCAGGCGTCTGCAAAGCCATCACAGGGAGAAAACAGACTAGATCCTTCATGCCTTACAAGGTAACAGGCACCATATACAACTTACAGGAATTTTTACTGCCTTGATGTTTCTGGCTTTCCTATCATTTAGATTACTTGTGTGGGAAAACATTTAGACTGAGAAACTATTTCATCAACTGATCTGACAAATCATTTGTACTTAACAATCACTGTGTGCACATTACTCTGCATCCCGACACTTAGGGTTGGGCCACACATCCATGCAAGCTAACAGAGATCATCCCATTTCTACTCAGGGCAAATATAAGTGAGAGCTGGTCCAAGGGATTGTGTCCAGGATTAGTGCAGCATAATGCTTTCTGAAAAGCAAAGCACAAGCTTTTTGCTGCAGAGACCTTTCCTAACATCTTCCTGATGTCCCCCCATCTTCTCCATCAATCTCATAGAAACTTTACATGGAATGAGTTTAATTTGTGTGTTTTGTTGTGGGTTTTTTTTTTTTAATTTTATTTTCTGCTAAATCTCTATTTCCTTTAAATTTTATGATAGCAGAAGGGCGCTGCTCTTTGCAGCAAAGGCGTCAGGGATATGGTGCTGGCACCATGGCTGCTGCTGCTGTCGTAGTGCGGTCTTGTGTCCTCTGTTTTGAACGCGTTGACAGGACACTGTCTTTAGAAAGTCTCAGTTTTTTAAATATACAGCTCCGATATTACTCCAGTGTTTTGTTACAGGAGGTGTGGCGTTTCTAAAAACTCTTGCCCTGCCAGATCTGCAGACTAACTCAACTAGAAAATACCCAGTTTGTGTTTAAAGAAGTTATATTACTTTGCATAAAATAATCAGGTCTGATGAATAGATTAAAAGAGGATGTAAACCGTTTCTTTTTTACCTCCTATTGGCAGGCATAAATGATTTCAGTTATCTGCACACCAACTGCTTTGAGCTGTCCATCTACGTTGGCTGTGACAAGTATCCCCACGAGAGCGAGCTGCCTGAAGAATGGGAAAACAACCGCGAGTCCCTGATTGTTTTCATGGAACAGGTATTCGACAGAACAACTTCTGAATAACCTGATGACTCCTTTCAGATTGAAAGGGAGTTTAAGGTTTCCAATATTCTTCTGGCATGACTAATTACATGATTACTGGTATTTGTGATAGAAACCTTACCTATAAGCGGTACTGGCGTCTCACTTCAGCCAGCCTGTTTTAACTTAGGAGGACAAAACAATGAAACCTGTTAAAATCAGATGTGAGTGCAGAGCTTGCCTGAAATGACTGCCAGAAAAGAAAAAAACATACATCTGCTGTTTTATCTGTTTGTTTTATTTGTCTCTTGAATCTGATGCCTCAGGAATCCTAACAGAATTTGTAAGCTGGTTCAGAAGTAGCTAATGCCTGGAGGGCTGATATGGCGTTAATAATGATATTTCAAAATTGCTTGAACCATAAAGTAGGAATAGAATACACTTATTTCACATATGGTATTAATGGTTTGTTGTATCTTCCCAATGATAGTACTGTTTGTTGCTGTGCAATACATATTTATTTTTTTCTCTCAATAGGTCCATCGAGGCATCAAAGGCATAGTAAGAGATGTGCACGGAAAGGGAATCCCAAATGCAGTTATTTCAGTAGAAGGTGTTAACCATGACATTCGCACAGGTAAAAACCAACCAACCAAACAAACAAACAGAAAAAATGAAAAATCACACAAAAAAAAATCAGTGCAAATGAAGAGACTTGTGGTTTAAAACCAAAATGCAGAAACTCATTGCAACTTTGAGCTCTTTTCTAAGAAAAGCCAGCAGATAGCATACAGTCCAAGGAGAGTGTTGCAGGAGTGGCACACGAAGAGGGAGTCACTTCTTTCCGTGGCGTAGCTGCTCAGGAACAGACCCATGGCTTTCCATGGCTTTCCTCTCTGTCCCTATTTGCCTTTCCATCTCTTTTAAAGTATTGCGCAAATCACCTTTTACCCACCCAAAATCAATAACCGGAGTAAGGCTGTGTCTAAAGAATACTTATTGCTCCTTTTCCCGTGTAAAGGTAGTGCAAATCTAACCCAGAATAATTACAGCTCTGACAGACAAGGGTGTAGGCAATGCCTTGGTGGGTGAAGAGTGTTTCTCTGGCTGTTAATGGTTATAGGACTCTGAATGTGTTGGAGATGCGATTTAGAGCTGTGTCCAGAGGAGGAACAACTGTTGCAGGGAAGGGGGAGTTTGAGAACCTGAAGAGCCTCCTGCAACACATCACAGCTTTATTAAAGATTGTTTGATGGGGCTCAGTAGAGACCCTGATTTGTGTGGGTGAATTTCAGCCCGGATGATTGTTTTTCAATACGTATAGTTTTTAAAAACCCACAGGCTATTTGCCTTGTTAGCACAGCCTTGATGCTACCCAGACACAGATACGTACAGTCAGAGTAAACTCCAAGCCTATTTCATGTCCTGGAAAGCAGTTATGGCACTAAATAAAGAACTGCTTTAAATAAATACTAGCAATTACAAGATTAATGAAAATTGTTGTTGGCGGGACATGGCCGGGATAGTGTCCAGTGGTTGTCGTGTTTGTGTAGGTACTAGGATTTAAGCCACGCAGTCATCTTAAATAGAGAGACGGCAGAGGGGATATAGCAAGGAGAGGAGAACGCGGAAAGAAATAGCGAAACAAGGAGTCAGCAGGAGTCTTCAGTGATTGCGCTCAAAGTGCTGGTTGCACGAGCTCAGCAAGGTTTCTGTCGGAATCAGCATCGTGGTGAATAACCAGACAAATCACACTGTTGTGTACTCTAGGTGTGCTTCAATATCAGAAACAGGAACACTAATTTTATGTATTTTTTACATCCTGACTGGCATTCTGGGTCTTTCATTAGCTGCCACTTTCACTTACTTTGCCGCTAAGGTACAGTATAGCGCGCTTTGACATGTAAACGGATTTCAGGCTGTGGAATACCATAGAGCTTTAGATAAGAGACTTTCAAATCTTGAATGTTTGCTGCAGTAGATTATCTGAGCCAGTAATAAATCCTGGAATATCTAACTTAGTTTACATTAATTTTATTTCAGTGCTACTGTGTCTCTGTTGTAAAAGGAAACATCGAATGACGGGTATTTAATCAGGCAAGAAGGATTCTGCCTTAAATATTTCAAAATGGGACCACTGGGAAATGATAGGTGGAATTAAAGTAATCAGTTGTTTTTCCTTGTCTCAGAAGTCTTGGTAGCCTTGAAAGACTGCCATAAACTGTAGTTTGTGTTACTCTGTTAACAGAATTAATACATTGCTCTGACCGAGGCCGAGCAAATGCAATAGGTGATTAACCTCCAGCTCTTGGTACACTGGATTGCAACATGAAAGAGAAATCAACAGTTTAAAGACAGCAAGCACACATACGGAGGGGAGTCCTGGTGGCACGGTAATAATGGTGCAGGGTCACGGAATCCAGCCTGCAACACTCGGGGAAACTTGCAGCTATTTACATCTAGAGTTAGAGCTGAGCTTCTATGGCTCACGGCCATCTGAAATCGTTAGGAAAACTAAAAGTACTTATTTCATCCTTTTTAATTTTTTTTTACATTTTTTTTTTTTTTTAATGAGACGTTTAAGCTGACACTGTTTGGGAGTCACTTTGTAGATGGGAACATAAAGTTCTGTCTTGTTTTATGTTGTACAGGTAACAATGTGTATCTCATTAGTCTTTGAAACTGGAGAATTTATGTTGGAGCCAAAAAGCTAAAATGACATGTATAACTCCAGAGAAAGAAGGCAAATTGTCAGCAGTCTTCTTTCATTTACACCTTTTAAAATGAAAAATGAATCCAGTTAAACCTCTGAGTTGCCTTGATATAAAAATAGGCCAAGCAGGAGAAGAATTATGGCCCCTATCTCTATTCGTAAGTTTTGTTTAAAGTGAGTTAAGCTGTAAGGTATCTACTCTGTCTTTGATACATTAACGTGGCCGACTACCCTGTAGAGCCAGACAAAAGTTGTCTGTAAAGGCCCTCTAATACCGTGTACTTGTTTGAGAAAATTTCTCTGCTTCTTCCTGTGGACAAAAAATAAAAAAAAATAGCGTATGGAAAGCATTTTTTTTTAGATTTCCTTTGGATGTACAATACCTCTCATGGGAAGAGAGTGTCGCTGACACTAAGCTAACAATATTAATAGGCTAATTGATTCTTTGTGGAAAATTATTCCCTTTTTTCTTGATGCAGATGTGACTATTGATGAAGTCTGAATGATTGCATGCTGTTACGGTTAGATTCGGGCTGTGCTCTATGAGAGAACCTTTGGAAAATAGTTCATCGACTGGATGACCAGCTGCACCCCAACACCTTTCTTCCCCATGCTGCAAAGGCAGTTTTGTGGGTTGTTTCTTGAAATTGCACATTTTGGAAATCTCAGAGCAAATCTTGATGAAACAATGTGCAGTTTCCTTCTGGTGAAACTCTTCGGTATCACAGCCTGTGCCACAGTCTAAAGAACGATGCACATTTCTGTGTGATTTTTGCAATAAGGCACAATTAATTTAATTTCACACAATGTTCAGAGACATTTTTTGAATATTTTGCAGGAGCATCTAGTAACATTTAATAACATTAGTCTAAGCTAAGCATAATTCTCATATTATAACTCTTTAGCCTCATTCTTGGCTGCCTGCTCAGTAAATAGTTGAGTTTTGGTCACTACATGCATCGGGTGTGCAGCACTAAAGGTAGCTTTTCTGGAGAGTCTTTTGTAGGTAATTGGAATAGATTTTTAGAATGTATTTAAATTTGGTACCTTTAAGTGTAAATATGACACTTAATTGTAGCAAAGGTCTGTCCTATCAGACTCAAAGAGTGTTCCTCTTAATTGAAGTGTTTATGGGGTCATCTGACACATTTAATTTATAATAATACTGTCCTTGTATTTTTATGCATTTTTATTTTATCTAAGTAGGCATGGCAATTCTTTTCCAGACCCAATAGGAGGAGATAGATGTAGTCTGCCTCCAGACTGCTCCCACTGGAGCCTGTTCTTTTAGCAAGCCTATTATTTACTAAATTTATCTTTATTTTTAATTGTGGTTCTCTTGCCATCTGCTCTGAAATTTTTTACCTACTGCATTTAATCTGATTTTCAAAGTAAAAAAAAAAAAAGCCCTTTTAGTCTGGTATTAAATTCTGGGCGATGACAGCTGACAGAAATACTAATGTCTGCTTACTTGCAAATGGAAAGGAGGTAAAGTGCATTCTGCTAACAGTTTAATATCCAGCTTTGTAATAATTTCCCTGTGCTGTGTGAATGTGTAGACTCTTTTCTGGCTTTGTGCACAGGGTTGTGATGAACTGCCTGTTAAACGTGTCAGAAAAAGGTGGGTCAGTTTTGCAGTCCAGGGGCTAAAGCCAACCTCCGAGCAGACATGGGTTCACAGCCACACACGGGGTGATCTGTAGCTTTTTGCCAGTCCTGTAGTGTTACCAAAGCATTTACAGCTAAAAACAAGCCCTTAGGAATAAATTCAAGAAACCTGGGCAGCTTTACGTTGTGTGTTTTGGTGAAGGTGCCAACAGACCCAATAGGAAGGGAGAACTGAATAAAGAGTTTGTCAGAGTCCTTCCTAAAAATGCCTCAAGTCATAGCAAATAGAAAATCTGACCCTTGGTCATCACCAAGTGTGTTTTCTTCCAGGGTTCACAGGACAAGGAGGGGTATGTGTGATGGGGGACAGCCTCATTGACACCCTGCTGTCTCAGGATGTAGGGTTGCTCCTTCTGGTATCAACTTATCCACATGGAGGCATTTCTGTGTTCTCACAAACAACCCATTCCAAAAGGAGAAAGGGCCACTGTCCTGAAAACCATCTCTTTTCTCCCCAGGAGCCGATGGGGATTACTGGCGCCTTCTCAACCCGGGTGAATACGTGGTAGGCGTGAAAGCAGAGGGCTACACTGCTGCCACCAAGACCTGCGAAGTTGGTTACGACATGGGAGCGACCCAGTGTGACTTCACCATCTCCAAAACCAACCTGGCAAGAATCAAGGAGATCATGAAGAAGTTTGGGAAGCAGCCAGTCAGCCTGTCCATCCGGCGGCTCAGGCAGAGGGCTCGGCAGTGGCGGCAGCAGCGATAGATCTCAGCCTGGCAGCCCGCGGCATCCATGAGCTCTGCTTCTATCAGCCCGGCTGTAGTTGTAGTGAGAGTCACATAGCCCGTCTCTTCATGCATATTTCTCTGCACGAGGCCTTTCTGTTAGTGGAGCTGGGTGAACAGTGGGGGGTTTCGGTTTGGCGAAAAAATCAGAAACAAAATTCGTGGTGAACCAGAATAAGCCCCAAGATGAAAGGGAGAGGCAGGAAGAACGTAGAAAGATGTTTTGAGTTAACCTTTTGCTTGTTGGGTTATTTAATCCTTTGTAAATCTGTTTTCTTTAAAAATAGAAAAAAAAAGAGATACTTATAAAGGAGAAGTGTTGTTTTGAATGAAAAATTGAAAAATTTTGTTTCTAAAGTATAAAATTAGTATATTTTTGCAAGTCAAAAAAGTTTTTACACTCTATGTTTTATTCTCAATAGGAGGAAAGCTGTGAGGGGACAACTTCTGTTGAATATCATTAAAATTCGTGTCAGAATTTCAGTCCCCTTTTCCCTGAAACTCCACCTTTTGACAAGCACCATAGTATTTGGGGGAAAAAACCAGAAGCGAATAACCCACCTTAGCTTTCCTGCTTGGGTTGTTTATATTTAAGAATGTCTTGTGATTCCTGAGTTTAATACCAGGAGTGGTTTTGTCCTCTGGCATTTTTAGGCTGTGTTTTCACTCCATGAACTAAACCTAAAGAAAAGGGCATGGGATATGGCCCAGTGCAGCACCATGGCATGGTACCCCACTCTCTAACCTGGGAGAAGGACTTGAAACAAAGCTTGTCTTGTGGATACAGCCAGCCGTATCGCGTATGAGAGGAGAGGTTTGGTCACTGGCATGTGCATAGTTCACAAATCCACTGATACCATCTTTTTTCCTTGATTTTTGGCCTGCCAATAAGTGCATTTTGTGCTCGTGAACACCTTGTGCCACTACCTTCTATGACATGCAAGGGGTTTTGTATTCCTCTGCATGGTCTGCTCATCTTGTCACTGCAGCTGCTGCTGCATTTCTGGCCTTACTTCTCTATTCTGAGAGCAGGATTTGTGCTTTGTTATTGGCTTTTAAGAAACAAAGTTGTACAGCAGGATAGGATTGAGGTTCAGGAAAGATGCAGATCAGACCTAGGAAAGAATGAACTATATAAACACTGGACAAAGTATCAGCTGGTAAAAATCAACGTTGCTCCGTGAGCTTCAATGTTATGACCTTAATTATACCAAATGAAGGACCAGCTGTTTGATTTTAGCCAGTCAGAAGTCTGTAGCTAAATAAACATCTCTTAATATGCTTGGTAGAAAGATCGTGGCATACAGTTCCAAATACAGATGTTTAAAATACTTTAATTGCTATTACAGTTTTTGCCTATTTGATATGATTCTCAGAAAAGAAATTCACTGAATTATCATTCAAAACTGAGGAAAAATAAAGTGCAAGTATAAAATGTGCTGTGAAAATACCACGTGCTATCTGTATTAAATGTTCTTTTTTCTCATCAATGAATCTTGTAAACACATAAAAGGCAAAAGATTGCAGAATGAACAACATAATCATGAAACCTTGCATAATAAATAGTTGTATTCTAAAATTTCTTAGACGATTCCAGCCCATGATTGTTCTGCAGGTGCCATTAAATAACAGCACTGTATTTGGCAGCAGGGGCTCAAAGAAAATAGAGGAGTAGATACCTAACGTTCTATAACTGAAATTATGGAACTTCAGCTCCCAGTCAGCATCATTTAAATTAAGTAATAGAGGTAAACAAATAATCCAATCATTACATTAACATTTAGAATTCTGTTTTACTTATTCCACTCTATTTACCACCCTTACAATATTCTATATGCCAATATAACAGCAACTTGTCAAGAAGGGGTTTTGGCAGCTGAGAAGGGATTAATGACATCGTTATGCAGGTAGCGATGTGAAATAATTTTGGAATATGCGGTAATGACAGCAGGTAATTTGTTAGCCGTTTACTTTGGCTTGTTGATTGGCATATGTAGATTTTGTTATTACAATAGACGAGGACCATACATGATTGTGTTACGAACTGATGGAGTTTCTTAGGTGGCTTCTCTCTGGAGTCCCACGAAGGTAACCCAGTGGTCTTGCTGGGGGTGCTTGGCATGCACAGGCAAATGAGGAATGAACCAGCCAAACTGAAATCACTCTGATGGTCAGATTGAAGGTGGACACCACTACGTTAGTCCTGGCAGGTCAGTTCTTTCTACCTTGAAATAAGGTTTCAGCTTGGTTTGAGATTTACTCTATACACCTAGAAGTGCCTATGCTTTGTTCTCAGATTGGAGGTTATCTCAATGAGAAGTTATTTTTCGTTTGATAGAAAGAAGTGGATTTGATGAGAAATTCTTCAATCTCTATTAGCTTAAGTTAGATGGACTCTGGTTGCTGGAGGCTTCAGTAACATCAGATGGTGCTCTTTCCTGGCCACAACTAGCGCTTACACATACTTGGGCACAGGAGAACTATGACTGATGCAGGTGACCTTATTCCATTTTAGTCCAGGCGTTATTAAATAAACGGCCTAATAGCTGTCAAGTGTACTTGTCTGGGCAATTATTTTTGGATTGTCCAGCAACTTTACACTGGAAAACGAAGGAGTTCAAAAGAGTTTTGCCAGGAACTTCACACGTGTGAATATCTGGTGCTGAGGTAAGATGCTTATGCCTGCCCTGAATATAACAACACTGAGCTGATGTGTGCACTATTTACTGCTACAGTTATGCACTCGGGAGTTAAAATGTTGGTGTTCTTTGGAATAGATAGCACTGCTGTTTAACCTTTAGACACATTCAAACCACAAACCAATAAATCTGGATACCAGTGTTTTCTAGTTATCTACCTCTTCCACGTCTTTAGAACAGGTAATTTTTCCTAAATGCTGTGGTTCTAATCTCTTTTCCTTTCAGTGTTGTAGGAAAATAGGCAGCCCTGCAGAGATGACAGGAAATAGAACTCGAGGATGGATACAGCCCTTTTGTAATTACAGCTCCCTTTTAACAACTATTTATACAAAGACTTTGCTAAGCTTTGATCATCCCTAATATAAAAGAAAAAATTATAATCCCTTCCATATTAAGAAATTCAGCTGCAAAGTCACACCCATGCAGTAAAGGTTAAATAAATAAAAGGTTGAAACAGGACATATCCACTCTTCTTGATAATACAACCCATCAGTCACACGCTCTCATGCAGAGCTCTGACAGTCATAAAATATAGTGGGAGCTGGCTGACTTCTCCTTGACTATCCATGTCATGCTATCCAGCTGTTCATTGTTTTATCTGTTTAATTATCACCCTGTATCTCAATTTTTCTCATCCATCTTAGTAACTACAAGCTTGCTCACCTCTCAAAGACAGATCTCAGTACCTGCAAATCAGCTTGGGAATGCTGAAGCCAATAAAACCGTATCTACTAAAACTATATCTACTTAGACACGTTGGTGTAAGTGTAGTGAATCTTGGTAATCTCTAACCGAAATGTAATCTGCTGGCACCAGAACATTGTT
This sequence comes from Psophia crepitans, assembly GCA_013399095.1. Classification (NCBI taxonomy): domain Eukaryota; kingdom Metazoa; phylum Chordata; class Aves; order Gruiformes; family Psophiidae; genus Psophia; species Psophia crepitans. Next base: position 321,661 of record VWZZ01003585.1, on the reverse strand, counting down.
AGGAGCATCTGAGTATCACTTTTACCAGGAGGCTGAGCTCTGTGTGGGTAAAACACACCAATAAAAATGAATGTAAGTGAAGTTATTGACTGTGCTGGTGAAGAAATGCAGGGGTTTGGGGGATATTTTAAGCTGGTTATGTATTTTCAGCTTCTGTCACCATCTACTTCCCTTCTTTTACCCATGTATAGTTGTGGATTTTTCGTCTAATTTCAGCTCATTATTTTCAGTGAATGTGGGACATCTTCCCCAAGTACGGGTTTTGGCAACCAGATTTACTTGCCTCTTTTATCGTGCCATAGTAGGTGGTTGACCTTTTTGAGAAACGCTGGAACAGAAATGAGTTAAAACAGGGTACAACGAGCTTCATCCAACGAGTTTCACCAGTTAACCTTTAAAAACTGGCATGTCACAGATTTACTATGGGTCTGAAAATGCCTGAGTTTGGAGGCAAATGTGCCTCTTTACCATTTATCTTTGCAATTAGTCTCCATGTGAATTCAGTCATAATACCATAAGTGTGAAGGAGTATAAAAGCAGATACAAGTCGTGTAAGTGGTGGTGGCATCATTCCTGCTGCAGTGCACTGTTATGTCGGCATAGAAACACCGCAGGACAAACAGCTCTGTGTACACCTACCAGCTATCCAGCAGGAGCCCAAAGAAGTTCTATTTCATACTTCCTAAGAGGACACAACTTTTCAAACGTCTTTTTCCTTTCTTTCTGGAGCAGTTGCATGCATGGAAAGAGGGTCAGTGATTTTTGCAGTTGATTTCCTGGATAATTTTAGTACCACTTTTGCCTCTGCTGCTTTGTGCTATCGTCATGGCAAGCAGTTTTCTCAGTCCTTTTCAATCCTTAATAAACAGTTATGAATGTTTTTTTTGGCTTCAGGTGATTAACTTACAGGAGTTTTAGATCTTTATTCTGGTATTTCCTTAATTTTTCCAAGTTTAAATCACGTCTATACACTTAGTCTAATGTGCTTACTAGTCCTTAATTCCTTTTAAAAGGTCATTTAGCTTGAGATGACCTTTTTGTGTTTCACCATAACACTATAATTTGATTTCTGAGCCGCAAAATTTATGTTCAATGAAGCCATCACAGTGAATGCAATCTTGTGCCTGCAACAGTAAGTCACTAAATAACCATTCTCTGCCATTTTCCACTGATACAATCACCATTTTACAGCACGCGTAGCCAATTTAAGTCTAGCTGAGACTTACAAACCCCCCAAGTCCACATTGAGATTTGCAGGACAAGTGGTTGATGGGTTGTTGCAGTAGCTTATCTCTTCTCTTAACCTGACAAGTTACCCAATTTTATTTTGATGGAGATTCGGATTACTGCTTCGTGTGAAAATTTGAAACGGTGCTCTCATGCTCGTTATCTGTTACCTTGCTCATTTGGCAAAAAAAAAAGAGGACGTATTTACGCCTGTCATAAATTTCAGAGGGGTTGTATTGACTTGACAATTTTTGGTGTAGCATTTCAACTCATAACTACCTGAAATGAATACATTTATCAGTAAAAAATGCCAAGAATGGGATTTTGGAAAGCCTGTGAAAAAAGTTTAGGCGGTGAACATAAAGGTACTTTATAGCTGCATGTTTACATACTTAATCTGCCTTTTCAGTTATATGAGGGCCTTTAATCATCTGCTGTAGTGCCAGGCTCAGAGAGGTTAAATCCATCTTCCCCTCTCCCGTGGTTTGTACAGACTGGATTAAACAATATCCCACACAGTTTTCTGCTCAGGCTACTTGGCTTGACTCTTCACTAAACAGATCTTCAGGGACCTTTCAAGCACTTATCTCTCCCCATTAGCCAGGCTCCCAGATGAGCTCCAGCCTTTATCTGTGAAGGTCATCGGAGCATGGCCAACATCGCACTGGGAGACGGCACCTGGGCTCTCAATGTCCAGCAGCGCTTCTGAAAGTGGGGTGGGGTTTTTTTTTCACCAAAATACTATAAAGGAGCATTGCACTGCTCTGCGAACGCCTACTCATTTAACCTAACACTGTTCTAAGAGAAGGTGTAGGCAATTTCGAACGCACTATTTTCCTGATCAGGACATAGGTAAAGAAAAAGTTGAAGGCCTGATGAAGAGCGAATGTTGAAAAAAATAAGATGAAGTGATAGCTCCATAAGGAATGATTTCCGTTTAGATTTATGAAGACTTTATGAAGAAGTTAGAGATGTACTTAAATTTGTCTTGGAACACCTATGAATTCTATATGAAAATGAGCACTTTTCCCCATTTATTAAATCATCCTGTCCCCCACTCCACACCGAGGGATTGCGATGTCCGGTGTAGACTGGGGCTGAAAGATGCTGTCTCAGAGGGTAAAGCATCAGTGTGCACAGTAGCTTTCAAGACCAGAAAAAGATATATGGAATAAGATGTATACATATCTAAAGAGATCTGTAAATATAGAGACCCAGGATGCAGCTGCAAGCATGGCAGCTTGGTAAGTGCCCACATGAACAAAGCCCAACCAGGCTTGTGGTAAAAAAATATATACAAAATAGGCTGTTCCATGAAAAAAAAATCAGCCCAAAAGAACACTTTGCATTTTGCAAACAAAATAAGCAAGCAAAATCCTCCTCTCTATGTTAGAAATACTATTTATGAATAGTAATACCAAATCACAGTTATGAACAGGGTGCTTTCTCTTTTCTTTTGAATGCTTTTCCATTCCAAATCTATGCTGTATGTTCTTAAAAACTGAGGTTGTTTAGAGAAAGCAGTTAGTAACAATCCCCACCAATTATTACACGAAGTAATATCAACCACCTGATATTTTAATTATCCTAGTCATTAAATTTCACTTAATTTGCGGCAGCTGCTTTCTAGAATTGACTTATGTCAACAGCACAATCATTCTTATTAACTCTGTATTATCCCAAGAGCAACAAAAAGGAGCATTCAGAGTAAACCATCATTTAAAGATTTAACAAAATTCAGCCAGCCTTATTGTCAGCAAGTAAAAATATGAAAAATGGAATTACTTTTTGTGGTTTAGATGTGACAGAAATTCAATACCTGGGTTAATAAGGATCAATGGCAGCATAATCTCACCTGAATAGACCAGGGGGATATAGATCTGAGATCTGTTTCTTACCACAAGGATCTGGACCTGACTACATGACTTCAGGGTGGGGGTTTTTTAATGTAAAAGTGTTAAAATCACACTCTTATTCATTTTAGTTTTGTGAGTCCTCTAACTTTTGGATGAATGGAGTCAGACATTTGGTTGCCGCCTTGTGGCATGCCACTGCTCTAACCCAGCTCACTCCTCAGCTCCTGGTGGCTCCAAGGTTGGAGCAGGCTCCCCAAAGCAGAACTGGTACATTTACAGGATAAACTGGAAAGGAGTGGAAAGTGAACAGGAAAACAGACTCTGCTTCTACGATCTACCCTGTATCTGCCTAAATGCAAAAGTGGGGTTTTTTTCCTATATTTGGCTAAAGAAGGGCATCTAGTGCCACTCTAATGAACATAATGGTTTCTGGGAACATTTCAGCCCCCTGTGGCTGCACTGAAGGACCAAGGCCATCACGTCAATGGCTTCAGCAGAAACAAAGTGTAAGCTGTTAAATTTACATATTCAGTTTAATTCTAAATGGTTTTACTCTTGTTTGTTGGTATATTGTAATTTTAAAATATGTTGCCTCAGTGTTAGAACTTTGAGAGTTATTCTTCAGAGACATCTGAAGATCTGCTTCTACTGAAATTTCACAACAGGTTCCCTTGCACACTTTATACCGTTTTTGCTGTAATAAGGTCATCAAAGATCAGTTTAATGACTCTGAGTCACTGTAAATGGCACTATATTGTCAATAACCATGCCACCTTCAGCATTAAGTGATGTGCAGAGTATATGTGATTTGAAGAAAACACAGCATTATAAAATCAGTTTCTTGCTAATGAAAGTGTTCATACAAATTAACTGATGAATTTCCATCTTGGCTTCAGAAGCAATCTATTATTCTTATAGCAGTAGGAGTGTCCAAAGAGTACTTTTCAGATTATCACATTCTTTAGATGTATTATTAATTCCTTGACTGCTGGATGATTTGCTCTTAGACTGAAAATCAAATGCATTAAGTGCTTGAGAATGATGGGGTTTCACCTGGGCACTTGCTTGGTGACTTACTGGTACTGACTTGTGGGAGAATAACGAAGAGCAAACTTTCCTCATTTGTGAAATTTCACCATCAATGCTGGTTGAGAAGGAATACTGTGACCAGATCTGCACAAAATATGCATCAATAGAGATTCCCTGGAACTCATCCTTGTAATCTGCAGGGAACTTGGTAGCTTCTTAGGTCTAGTGTTTGGGAAATGAGAACAGAAAAAAGATGAGATTGGGGCTGGGAGAAAGATAACCACTTTTTCAGAAAAGGGCTGAAGCGTGGGAAAGAGGCTTCAAGCGGAAATCTTCTACTCCCCTATTTGTCCTGAATAATCTTCCCCGAACTTGGCTTTTCCTGAATTTTCAAACAGTCATAGAACCACAGAGTGGTTTGGGTTGGAAGGGACCTCAAAGCCCACCCAGTTCCAACCCCCTGCCATGGGCAGGACACCCCCCACCAGCCCAGGCTGCCCAAAGCCCCATCCAGCCTGGCCTTGGGCACTGCCAGGGATCCAGGGGCAGCCACAGCTTCTCTGGGCACCCTGTGCCAGGGCCTCAGCACCCTCACAGGGAAGGATTTCTGCCTAATATCTAATCTAGATCTCCCCTCTTTTAGCTTAAGGCCATTGCCCCTTGTCCTGTCACTCCATGCCCTTGCAAACAGTCCCTCTACAGCTTTTCTTTAGGTGTTAGAAGGTGCTATAAGGTCTCCCCGAAGCCTTCTCTTCTCCAGGCTGAACAACCCCAGCTCTCTCAGCCTGTCCTTGATTTTGAAGCAGTCAGTGAGATGACTAATAAAGAACAGCACAAGTGGTGGCATTTGAAGATTCCCAATCCAGGCCAGAGAGTTCAGAAGCAGATGCTGGAATATTATTTTTCCCCAAATGGTGATTACTGTAGTTTTTCAAATAACAGAAAAGTAGTCTGAATTCTGGGATCTGGCAAGGAGGAGAAGACTGGGTATTTTTCACATCAAGGGAACTGGACAAGAGCTGGTAAAAGCTCAGGATAGGAAATGGGATGGTCAAAGAAGCATTCCTTCAATGAGTTTATGTTTTGACATGAATTTCATATTTAGTGTGAAGGAGGAAATTGTATTATATCCTTTCATGGCAGGAAGACGGACAGTCAGTGAAGCACGTGTGAAATAAGCCAGTCTGGGGCTCTGTTTGCCTCACGTTGTCCAGAGTATTTGGCCCATACCTGGCACAGACACGGCCATCATTGCCCCATCACAGAGAACCTGGAGAGAGGTGCTGAGTTTCTAGAAAGATATAGAAGCATCATGAACTGCTGAGGCTGTTGAAATGATCCATTCCCCATTTAAAATAAAATAAATGTCTGTTATTAGAGGTAACAAATAAACTCTGGAGGAGCAGAAAGGAGAAAGTAAGAATGTTAAAAATAATAGAGCAGGAATGAGTCTCTGACCCACAACAATACCGGCGTGCGTGTTTATGTGCCTTGCGTGGGCAGGTTGTGTACACTTCATGTGTTTACTTTCAGTAGACAGAAGCAATTACAAGGACAGGCAGCCCTCGGGGGGCATCAGCACGTCTGAGCTGCCAATTGTTTGACATTAGAAAAACTAAACTGTCCGCATGTAGCCTTATTATGGTATCAATCAGAGAAGGGTGTAGGAGTCTGCAGTATTTATCAGCTTTCCTGATTAGGTCTCATGGAATTTGTTTCAGTGATGAAGCTGCAGCCTAAAAACTCAAGATGTAAAATAGTGGTTTTAACATCCCTCCAACCCTCCAAAAAAGAAAAAAAGGAGGGGAAAAAGAAAAAAAAAACCACCAACAAACCCACACATACAACAAAGACCCCACCCTATTGAAGAAAACCCCAACATCTCCTGTGACTTCTGTATCTGGAAACACTTGCTTGGAATATTTAAGCATTTGGCCATTTTTCTGTAAGAGGCATGTCTAAAGAGGCTTTAGAAGGGAAACAAGAACAAATTCTCATCTGGTGAAGCCATGCAAAACTTACTGACATCAAGACAAAATTGCCCAGCCACTATGTCACTACATTTGACAGACTTCCTTGTCAGTAACACGAGGACAGTGGCCGTGGCTCACCAAGAGTTAATTGTAACTGATTCCCACTGTGAAAGTGTGATGATTTTCTACATCAAAGCTTGTGACCCATCTTCACTTGAATGTTTATAAAAGGTCCAGCACATTGTGGGTGCTGCTGTAAACAAACTGCTAATAAAAATACGTCATCTGAGCTCTGGTAAAATGCTGCCAACACTCGTCTTTACACTACAGATCTCCCTGGAAGAATCTCGGCTTTTGGCTTTTTAAAAAAAACAAATTTCTAGCCTTCAGAGTTGTAGAAGAAAGCCAAAGATCAGAAGTTTGCAAGCATCTGGAGAAACCATGGCCAAATACTAATGCCCTCAATTCTATTTTTCATTACTTTTAAGCTGAACTCATGATTTTGCATGAGCCAGACTAGAAATTTGAACTGGTGCTATTATGAGAATATTTTGTTTTTCACTTGTTGCTTCCTAAGACTGTTTTTCTTATAGGAATTTTGTGCTTAACATTAATATCGAACATTTTCTGTACTTAGGAGATCATGTTAATCACAGTACCCATGGTACCCTATCGCCTTGGCCCCCTCCTCTCTCTCTAAGCTGTATGCACAATATCTTAAGCATTAATCATTAGCCTCCCAGAGACAGATCTATAGTCCAAGTCACTGCTGAAAATCACCCTGTTTTGTAATGCTGTTCTGCTGGCAAAAGGGAGAAATGGAGAACAGTGACGGTCCCAAGTGAGACAGGTGTTGCAGTGAGGGGACGTGGGGACTGATGTAGATAACTGGCGCATCCAGCATTGTACATTTATTATGATTTCTACAGAAAACTCCCTGAAATTCAGCAGTAACTGCCTCCCTTTGTCAACTAGCCATCTCTCAAAAGCTGATCACTTCTTTGTGATGGTGTAGGTGACTGTGAGAGAAACGGTGTAAGGGGTAAGACAATAACAAGAGAAAGTCTATAAGAAACATGCTGGCAGTATGCTTTTGCAAAACATCCCAGAGGGAGAGGAGATGAGAGAGAAGAGACTTGGGAGCAAGAGAATGGTGTCCTTGTTTTTCATCCCTTCAGGCAGACAGTACTTCATGTACAAATAAACTGAGTACCATCACCGGTGCTTGTCTCTAACATTTTTTTCTTGTGAAGGCAAAGTGGGACAGGAGGGGATGGTGGCAGCAGCACTCACAGCAATGTTTGCCAGGTATTTTTTCAGTTCACTGATATGTTGTTCCAAAGGCAAAGGCATAATTTTCAAGCTTCTGCGAGCTGAAGTACCTTTAACAATACACATATCTGCATGTTATAAACAAATGTGTTTTGGAAAAGCTAAGAGACTAATTCTAAAACAGTACTGTAACCCTTGAGTAGAAGTTCACAGGAAGCATTGATAATTAGGAGACGTCTTCTTAAATTTATAGAGCCTTTCGAATACCCTATATGAAAGCACATTTCTTGCTGCAAGGCAAAAAGAGTTCTTGAAACCCGTCTATAGAAATATGCTAAATGATTAAAAAACAAACCAAAACCAAACAACAGAGCAAGAAAGGTGGTCATGGTCAGTGTGGTAGCTAATATCTTTTTCTTATCACTGATTCTTAAGAAGTACCAGAAGATATCTGAGGTCATCATCTTCGTCCCTTTGCTCCAAGGCACACACCTACCCACTCTGTCCAGGCAAGCAAGATATTTAAAGCAAGCAATTACACCGCATCGAGTGATACTAAACGGCTGCCTGGAAGCTCCCTTGCTTTAGGCACACCAGCCAGTTGGACCAGAAGACTGAAGAGTATAGTATGGAAAGACAAAAACGGACAGGCTCTACATAAACAAAAGTGAGGACATATATCTATTTTGATGGCTTAATGCTTCAGTGCCCTATCCACAGACGCTGCTGCTGCTAGGTTAGCACTGAGCCTGTTTCTGGTTTGCTGCTGCTGTAGGAAGACTCTATGCATACATGCATCAACGATGAGAAAAACCCTGGTAGCCTATTGATGACCAAGCATGCCACCAGGTTAGGTGCTAGTTTGCAAGGCAGCCCATGGCATTTCAGAAACTCTTTCAAATCAGCTCGCTGTAAGCAATAGTGCTCATGCCCTGCCAAGCCCAAAGTATCTGAAATTTCTTGGACAACTTCAGTGACTCAGCAGCTCCCTAAACCAGTGAACAGGCAGGGGACAATTTGTAAACAACAAACAGAGTTAAATTCAATCAGCTGTTCACAGCAAATAATTTGAACAGCTCTATGTGTGCAGTTAAAGCAGATAATTTTGATGCGAAAATTATTGCAAATACACAATCACTTTAATAGGATGATTAAGAACTGCGGGCTCCTGGGGAAAACATTTCAGCAGCGTGTGCACCTGCATCTATTAAAAGAAGCAAAATATACAGAATAACAAGCAGTAACTCGTCAGCCCATCTGCGGGTCATGACATGGGCTGGTAGGAACTGAGATGGAAAGGGGAAAGGGAAAATACATAATCAGGCAGCCTGGGACCGTGTGCTGAAGCTTTTTAAGCATATAGCAAAGCATAAAAGTGTGTTGCTGGTTCAGGCCATGGTGTGGAAGCTCATGGTGGTGCAGGTAAGCCAAGCAAGTCGCGTGGGGCAGCACTGGATGCTTACCTCCCTCAGGAAATGCTTTAAAACTGGTGGAGATTTTGGAACACAGATGGAGTTTGGGTTATGGATGAATGAAAAGTAAAATTAGAAAGGCACGGGTAGCATCTTTACCGCCTAATCAACTCCATCTAATTTCACTTTTACTGGAGACAAGAATTTGCCTCAGTCCTTGGAAAAAAATCTGTGCAAGTTGGCCAAAAAATGAAAGAAACAATCTAAAAGAAGCAGAAGTTCTTCTGAGATGATGATGTCACTGCCTATGTATATTCTATGTGTGGTGGTAGGCAGGAATAACTTTGGGTCATCTTGATATAGAAGTGAAAATAATTATAATTTCTAGATACTAATATTTTATAAAAATAATTGACTAATTTTTAACAGTAGATTTTATTGTCTTTGTAGTGTTCCTTTGGAGGAATACATTTGTTAAACAAGTAGATATTTATATGCAGTAAAAATACAGAAGTATGTGTGTATGTGAAAAATGCATAGACAAAGAATCCTTCTTCTTCTTTCTTTTGCGTTGCAAAGGAGGAGCAAACTGTGAGTAAAAATATATTTAGACAAATACTGCCTGGGTCTACAGAGTGGTTGTACATTGCTGGTTCCAGAATTACAACCAGATGAGCAAAACAAGGCCCAAGAAACTTATTCACCGTGTTTATACACACCCAGTAATTCAGAGCTGGAAAGAGGCTTTTAGGCAGCTGGCTGGTCCTTCAGCCAGCAGTTTATCAGACCTGACACACGAGCTTTCACTGACGAAACGTTGGGACTGCACACATGCCCTGTTTTCTACCCTTCTTTAAAAACTCTCTTTTGTAAGTCAGCACTTTGCTGGCCAGACCTCCTGCCCAGGTCCTCTTGATCTTGCATGTTCTGTTGCAGGTACAGACATGGGAAATTGGAGAGACCTGATCTTTCCATTGTGCTTATTCACATCACACTTTTATTACAACGCTGAGCAGCCTTCCTGGGAGCACGTCCTGAAATGCTGGCGATAATTTTCATTTGCTTTTAGTTTATTTTCCCCAGTGCACTAGAGGCCAGCCACTACTGATCCAGGTCATGCTGCAAACAGCCGTGTTAAGGCTACCAAGGTCACAGAAGGTGGCAATGTTTTTTTGTGACTACCACTGACAAATGTCAAATCTAACGTAAGTTTATTGTTAAGCAAAATTGTAGAGATGGTCAGGGAAGTGAGGATAAAGCCCTGCAGTACACAGAAATTGATAAAGCTATTCGTCATCCAAATAAGGATGACTGGTATATCCCTCCTATATAGGATGAATCTCTTTGAATTATCAGGCAGCACTTCTTTAGGTGGAATATCTACCTGCTGCTAAATACACCATTATTTAGAGAACTGTCTCTGTTCAGCATCATTTACATTTTCCTTTAGTTTTAGATACCATCTGCTGCTCTGTTTTCTTTTGCCTACTGTCATGGTCGTAAGCATGTAATTACCATACTCCTACTCATTTTTTCCTAGTTCTTTTTCATTACAAGCTTAATTTCAGTCAGTTTTTGTCTTCAGCTTTCTTAAAACCTGCAATTATTAGAAGACACTTAATGAGATCAACGGCAATGTTTCGTGCTGCACAGATATTTTTGAAATGGATTAAATGAGGACAGACGATAAAGCGCTGAAAGCAGTCTGTGTATCTGGAAAATGGAAGGAAAAAGCAGCCTTCTAAAAATTAACATACCCTGACTTTGTATATACTAAAAATTTTAAATGCCACCCTGGCTTTTGTTCTTCTGTCCGAGTTCAGAGGAAGCCTGACCCTCAGAGTACGGGCAGGCTTGCTGCTATCTTCTGATTTACTCTGCTGTAGGAGTTCTCCTAGGGTTGGCCGTTGACTCTTGTGGCATTCTCACTCTCTGAATCCACAGTGCAGGTGGATCTCCTTCTAGCGACACTGATTGCGGTAATTGTCGGCATTTTAAAATTTTTAAAAAGCACCTGCTTTTTGTAATTGCTACTTTGATATCCAGAATATCGTGGAATTTTTAGCATTCTAAACTGCTAAACTGCCTCTGAAACTGCTGAGAGGCCAACTTGACAAGCAAAATCAGAATTCTCCTTCACTAAGAGCAGGAATTGACTGGATTTGGATTGAACATAGAGAAATGGCTGCTTGGAGAGTGATTCAGGAGTGGCTCTGTCCTGGGATGGTGGCATGCAGGGCTGGCCTGGGGGAGCAAAAGCTTTGTCCCGTTCTCCCTACAGGAATGTGGGAGGAGAGCCTGGCAGGCACACGTCCCCTGTCGGACTTCGGGATGTAAGTCTTCGAGGTGGTTTGTGGTTGAAGTCTTGGAAATGTCACTACTCATGTATCTTATAAAACAAAGGAGGGTGTAAATGTTCTAAAAATATACCAGGAAAATAAAGATATCCCTTTAGGATGTGCTAATTCCATTTAGAAAAGTATATCCACCTAAGAGCAACGTGGGAGCTCTCACAGTGGCGTTCAGAAAAATTGTTGACATTGTTACTGTTGACTCATTAGCAGCTTGGAAACCATGGGCAGCATCCCATCTATCTGCATGGAGAGTCTTATTATGCAAGTGTGTATCCATTTCAAAGGGGTTTTGCAAGAGAAAAGGCTGAGGAACTTTATGGTTTTTTTTTCTGAAAGTTTCCTTTACGTTTTTAGTTTCTTGTAAATAGATCTTTAGCTCTTCAAATTCTCATTTATTAAAATGTTTCCTGTTATAACTGCACCTGCATAAGATAGATTAATTTTGCATCACAGCTTACAGCAATGTGAGACATACAGAGAGTAATCGAATTCTAGGAACAGTGAAACTTTGAAATAATCTGGAGGAGATAGAGGATTTGTGGAACGCTCATCACTGGGAGTTTTTAAAGAGATGAGTCTATCCTATGGTGGACCTGGATTAGTTATTCCTGAGCCTACCTGAGGGCAGGGAGCCCTGAACATCTGATTCACTGTAATATTGTCTTTAACAATTATTTTCTTATGCTGCAGTGCAAAGCATTGCAGCTGGAAGTGATTCTGTTAGTGTATACACCACAGATTAGCTGTGATTGAAAATCTGGTGTTTACGCTTTCTTGATTGCAAATAGGGAATTTGATAGTCAAACTCTTTCAGATCTGGGACTTTACTCCAGTCCAAGGCCCCCTGGACTCGGTGGAAAGTCTCTACAATAACCTGTCAATCAGGTTCCTTCACACTATCTCTTAAGAACTTTCTGCTGTCATTTGCTGTAACCTTTTATTTTAAATACTTCCTTATGGACCTATAAAAAGTTTAGCTGTTTGGTATTAGTAACGGCTATAATAGAATTTAAAAAAAAATATTGTGCAGGACTCATATAGTAGGATAAATTTCAGAAGAAAATTTTTCAGCAAATGTATTGGAAGGAAGACGGAGGAGGGTGGAGGGTTTACAATAGAAAGAAGTAGGAACGGTAAGACAGTAATACAAACATTTTTGGCTGGATCTTGCCCCAGTGGACCTTTTCCTCAAACGCTAGCAGAGTGAGAGTTTTATCCCAAGATGTTAGTGAAATCTTGTGATGGTCAGTTTGGAAAAATGGTAAATTTAAGATTTTAGGAGTATTAGGTTCAAGAACATAACTTCAGAAATAAAGGTAGAACAGAGTGAATCCAGCCAACATTTTTTCCCATATGCCATGAGGGTATTTAATACATAGCAACAGGAACTACTGTCGTGTAGAAAAGGTATATAATCAGTTATTTTACAGTTTAAGAAGCTTACAGAACTAATGAAAGCAAATGTGACATCACATATAGGCAGATATAGGAAAACGCTACATAGCTACAGTTAATAAAATAGGAATTAAATGTGATACCTGGAGAGTTAACGTGCAGCATTAATTTTTAAATTATTAAGTCGGATGTAATGATGAAACCATTAGGAAAGATGTCAGAACACCACTTGTCTTCTCGGAAATAGGCTTTCAGAAGTACTTTCAGGAAGGGCTGAAAGGAAAAAGAAATCTGCAAAGAAATATTTGCAATTTAAAGTAACAAAACTCCTTACCAAAACCCAAAGGCAAGAGCATTAGCTATATCCAACCTCAACTGGAAAGCCGAACCATTTAGACTGCTTAAACTGAGGAAGATGTGCAGTGCTTCCTCCTAGTGTTTCCTTCAACTGAAGTCGCTGTGTATGTTCAAAATTACCATCAAAGTTAATTGATCCTAATTATCAAATATAATGGTTCAGCATATGCATATTGAGCTATGGGGCTTAAAGATTAATACAAGTAATTACCTGGAAAATGCTGTGCTGCAATGATCTGACTTGGTAGAGTTTAATTTAAACGAAAAACCCCAGTGCTTCCTCATTTCAGGGCCACGGTGAGCTCACAGCGAGGGGCTCCGGTGCTACGCGTGTGCTAGCCAGAGCTGCTGGAGCTGCTGCTTGCTCTTTTCTCCTGCTGAACTGGAAAAGCATCTCCTGAGCTCTTTCTCCTTCCAAAAGGACTTCTCCTATGTTGACGATTAGTTGTTTAATCTCCTCTTCCTCTGGAACGCTTTTTCTTTCTGTTGATACAACACTAAACATGAATAGCCACTTATTTACTGGCAAGTAGTTGTGTTTGGTTTGACTTCTTTAATTTTATCTTTCATTAGAGTCCTTCTGTCAGTAAATACATCGGGAATATTCTGGGACACTAACACAAATTTGGGTAAATAGGACCAATATGCGTATTGCTGCATTGTTTGCATGACATATCTGCACACACCCATTGGAAAACGGTCCATAGTCACACGCAGGGATATCAGTTTAAGCCAGCTTGTTGTTATCTAACTGACCATAAACCACCAAATAGCTCACAACTTTTCCCCTCCTTGGCCCCCGGTGAGTTTGGCTTGTTCAGCTTGGAGAAGAGAAGGCTCTGGGGAGACCTAATTGCGGCCTTCCAGTACCTAAAGGGGCTCCAGGAAAGCTGGAGAGGGGCTGGTTCCAGGTCAGGGAGGGACAGGACAAGGGGGATGGGTTTAAGCCAAAGGAGGGGAGATATAGATTACGTATTATGAAGAAATCCTTCCCTGGGAGGGTGCTGAGGCCCTGGCACAGGGTGCCCCGAGAAGCTGTGGCTGCCCCTGGATCCCTGGCAGTGCCCAAGGCCAGGCTGGATGGGGCTTTGGGCAGCCTGGGCTGGTGGGGGGTGTCCCTGCCCATGGCAGGGGGGGGGCTGGATGGGCTGTGAGGTCCCTTCCAGCTCAAACCATTCTGTGATTCTATGAGTCTATGTGCTGAGATTTACCTTCTCATGTACAGCTCCAGAATGACTCAAGGGATGAACTACAACTCTAAGAACCAATATACATCTCTATATTTTGCGTTGGGACCCCTGCAGCTTTGGCCAGGCCCCTTTTCTATATTGTACACGCCACTAAATACAGAAGAATAAATGAGTAGTTTTATTGTTTGAGGTGTCTTGCCATGCTGGATGCATGTCCACTGTGTTGCTGGCATTACAGCTTGTTTCCTTCAAACATCTGGGTAGCAGAAGTTGGCATGAGGCTTCTAACTGAATCCTAGCATGACGCTGGCAAAAGAAAAGTTTTATAATCATGTGGATGGCAAGTCCTTTGAAATGAGATGCATTTTCCAGGATAATTATTCTGTCTCTGCTAAATCTCCAGGCAAAACTTTTCAGGAATTAATATTCCTTTGCATCAGCCTTTGTAACGTGAAAGGCAATATTTAGGTCCTTCCTAAGGGATGAAAAGAAGCAGCTGTAATGGAGACCAGAGCAAAATAAAACCTCCCACAGATTCAGAGGGAACAGCCTCCCAGAATCGCTCACATTGTGTTAGCAGGTTTTGTTTGGGTGTGTGTTTGAGCCTGGAGCCCAGGACGAAGCTGTGATGCTGTCTTCCCCCTGTGACAGGACATTACCGTGGCACTCAGGGTTGGCAGAGCCAGCAAGTCTCCAGCTTCTTCTCCCAAAGACTGCAGTGCAAGCTTTGCCTTTGGAGCCTGGTTTGTGCATGGCCCTCGGTACAAATTGGAAGTGGCTATGAGCTGAGCATGAATAAATTATTTACTCCATCCAGCCCTGCCAGCCCTTCTGAGAGCACAGTGTTAATCTGTAGAGACTCTGTGTGTGTGTGTGTGTGTGTGTGTGTGTGTGTGTGTGAGAGAGAGAGACAAGAAGGGAGGGCACACGCAGAGAAAAATGGAGAAGGAAACTCATCTGATGAGCTGTTTAAAATAAAGCAGGGAAATGGAGCCAAGGATATAGCACAACGTAATTGTGTTGGTTAAATAAGAAATTATTTGAGGTCTGAGAATTTTGAGCTCTTCTGGGGTCTCTTCTGCTTTTCTGCAGCAGAAATTTAATGCCTGTAAAAGAAGCAAAAGAGCTCTTAAGAGGCCAAATCTGTGCACTGGAGTGGAATTTAATCTCCAGCTCAAATCTCTGTCTAGAGATCACAAGGAGAAGGCTGGAGGTATTGTTGATTTCAATGAGTGCTTACCCACGTCTGAGTGCTGAAGTTATGATGTTGTTATTAAAGCAGTTAATGATGAAACCCTGTGAGTCAGCAGAAGAACATATTTGGGGACCAAGCATTTGGACTTTACATAGACAGTAAGAGACTTCTGCTCTGTGAGGACTACCAGCTGCTTCCTCTGCAGGGCAGGTCTCTTGGGTGGTGTCCAAGATGAGCCTGAAACCTGCAGAGACCTTTCTGTGGGAGATCCGGGTGTGCAAAGATCCTGAGGGAGGAGCAAGAGGGAGCCCCACGTTCACCCCCAACACTGGGTGTCACACCAAGTGTGAAACCTCATGAAGAAGTCAAGGAACAGCTAAATTGGAGTAGGATCGTGTGTATGAAGATTAGACATATGCGTTAAGACTAGGCATATGTATTTGATATTAAGGTCCTCCGGTTATTTTGCTTGCGTTGCTGATAACTGCAGAGAAGTAAAACTCTATTGCAGTTGACTTTGTAGCTGTTTTCCAAAAATGATCAGGACCGATCAGGCCACATCATTGCAATGACGTCACAGGTTTGACTTTTGCAACAATGAAGTGAAACAGACTTTTTAAAATGTTAATTTTATGTAAGAAAATAGCTCACACGAAGTCATTTGATCATAATCACATTTCATTGACAGTAAATTTAACAAAATCACAATATACATATATAGTATGTATTTATATATATGTCACTTTGTATTAACCATTAACTCTATGTAATAAAAATATATTACAACATTTGATAAGTATTCACAAAGCACAAGCCATTGTAAACAGAATAGACACCACAGGCCCCATTATTCAAAAATACGAAGTCAGGATTAAAATTTAGTCTATTATATTCCTTTAAACTGTAGGTACTAATATAGCAGAATTTTATATATCTGCCTTTACGTGAACGAATCTGTATCTCTGAAATACCTATTTAGGAGACTATTGCAATTTATCTTACCTGGGACCCTAAAGCCCAAGTTAACCCATGGCACTCTTGAGCATGTTGTCATTACAAATTGGTCTGTGCGTCTCTCTATCCATGCAGTTTAGAAAGGTTTTATTTATATTGCCATTGTTTCCTAAATAAATAGCCCCTGCAATTACATCCCATTGTTATACAAAAAAGTAAAATGCAATAAATTATAATGGTCTATTTATAATAATATAATCAAAACATGCCCTATCTACAGCAGCTATTATTAATGTTATTTCAGACCTATCTTTCTTCAGACTGGCTCGGTGCTTTTAGGAATATGAAACCATCTATTTTCATTATTTGCAAAACAAACCAAAAAAGTTTAAATACATAGGCTGGAACTTTTATACCTCTCGTTATATGAATGGTCCTTATTCATCCAAACAACCCCACTGTCCTTACAGCAAGGATTTGTAAAACCAGCCCCTAACGTTTTCTTTTTGAAGCAAATAATCATCTAATAATCAAATCTAGGGAAAAATGTTCATATCTAAGTGTATCTTGAAAGATTAGTCATACATTACATTCTTGTAAGAAGTGAGAGGAGAATGATTAGTGATTGCCAAATATATGGGATTTTTTTATCCTAAAATGATCCTAAGAAAATAAAACCACTGTGGAAAAAAAAAAATCTAAGGTTTAGAAAAATGCCCTGTGTATAAGTAAAGGTAAATCAAGGCACCTTTTAGTTATCTATTTCTATTTTCCAAGGCAATCTGTGATAATGATTTTTCAAGCGTCTTGTCTGGGAAGCTCTATGGTTTCTGTTACGAAAAGACCCATTCTTTACCCTGGCTGATGCAGGGAGCTTTATTCTACTTGAATGAGGCTGGGCTGGATGGCAGAGCATGGAAAACTTGGCCCTAGTCCTGTCACCAAGGGCAATGAGTATTTTTACTGACTTTTTTTTTTCCTAACAAAAGTTATTCAGTTAATGAGATGATTTTTTTAATTTTCTTTTCTCTGTAGCTCATTGATCACATTAGCAACCAGGAGAACTAGAAATTACCTGTCTTTGCATAAGGATTTTGTGGTCAGAAGATAATGTAAAACACTCTGATATCCAACTGGAATTTTAAAAAATTTTTGTTCAAGAACTCAAGGTAGAGTAAATGCGATATGACTAGCTAGGACTGACTACCTGCGGTGGTGAGCAAGAGGAAGCCTAGAGTCAGCTTTGCACCCTGGGCCACTTTGCTTTTGCACTAATATCTCACTAGAACACACTGGCATTTCATTCAGAAGCACTGTTTTCTTTTTGGGGGGGGGAACTCTTGCTGGATCCACATCCCAGGAGGATGGAGGCTTTCAAATTTTTGCTCTTTGTATGATTTTTTAAAAATGTTTTCTTTAGAGCTCTAATTGTCTAACTACAGTGACTAGAAAACAGTTTCCCAGTATTCAGTAATAACTCCAAATGGAGATTCTTTTCCTAATACACCTTCGTAGAGTATTAATCAACCACGTGGGCTCATGCCTTTGGGTACATTGAAACCATGTGCAATAG
Organism: Psophia crepitans; assembly: GCA_013399095.1. Classification (NCBI taxonomy): domain Eukaryota; kingdom Metazoa; phylum Chordata; class Aves; order Gruiformes; family Psophiidae; genus Psophia; species Psophia crepitans. The sequence goes on along the minus strand of VWZZ01003585.1, from coordinate 303,874 downwards.
CATTTCTTCAACCAAAAAAAAATAATCATATTTTACCACACAATTGTGGCACATGCATGCTGTCACACACCTGATGCATTTGCTTCTCGACACACACGTTTCTGAAGTGCACTTACAGTCTGTAGGGCTAACCATCTTCCTTATAAATATAGACATGTGTGATAAACTATAGCAACCTCTCTAGTTCATTAGATCAGCATTATTTGCTTAAAAACCAACAATCCTAAATACATATTTACATGACACAGGCCAGGACTACGGGTTAAGAAGTAGACATTTACAAAGACTTCAGCAACTCTTCTCCATGTAAACTTTTATACCCCCCCAACAGGGACAGCTGCCTTTTAGAGCAGGATGGTTTTCATAAAGAAACTTCACCCATCAAAGATTTTTGATATACTGAATGCTAAAAGCATAAAAAGCAAATTAAAAAAAATATAGATTTAAGGCTAAAATGTTATTGTTCTCACTTATTCAGGCTTGGGTAGGTTACAAAGATTAGTCCCTGATTCTGCAAACACATAAACCTATGCTTATCCCTAACTATCCAGGGCTTCCCACTGAAGCAAATACATAGTGACCATAGGATCAGGCTGTCACTGAGCTTTCTGTGCTGAATGTGATGTGTTGAAATATGATGTGATTTTTAGGGTCAAGTAACAGAGAGCTGACATAGGTGTGAAGCCTCTGGCTTTGCTTCTAGGCTTCTTTTAATCACAAGAACATATAAAGTGGGGAGAAGACAGCTCTAACAATAGTGAAAAGCAAGCAGTTTCCAAAGGGTGGTTTCAAAGGTATTCACTGCAGATGTAAAAATGACAGGATATCAGAGCCTTCTTCATTTAGGATTAAGAGGGATGAGGGAACTATGAAACCTTACACATATAGGTCCAGAAAAAAATTACTGTCTGCAAGCTACCTGAACCTCCTGGGCTTCAAGAATTACTCCCCTGAAGTAAGGCTCATCCAGGTGTAGGTGGTTTCTGGTCATTCAAGCAATGTGGGTAGCTTCCATATAGCCCATCTGAAAACCATTAGAGTCTTCCCAACCCAACTAGGATCCTCCCATGGAGACTGTGCTGTTCCTGTAGCCTCAGTCCGCTCTGTGGCAGCAACTGGGCTTTGGCAGAAACTTTACCTTTCTCTTTGGGGTAAGTGGGTGTCTGAGAGACCTGGAGAGCTCCCAGTACGGAAATAGGTCATTAGGAAAAGCCCCCTACAGTCAGGGTAACACATATTGCAACGGCAGCGAAGCCTGTTTACAGTTCCCAACCTTCTTGACCCTCAGCCTCCCATTCACATCAATTTCTGCCCCAGTCTTGTAACCTCTAAAGTTGTTCTGATGCAGTCACTTTTATGTTAAGTCTAAGATATCTTTCCAAAATTATTTTTTTTAAAAAAAAATTCTTTCCAGGAGGATTTTATTGTTGACATGAAGCAGACTAAGATCATTTCCCAACACTATTGCAGAGCAAACAGATGCATTGGCAAAACTGAGGCAGTAAATTACAGCAAGAGTCAGTGCCTCCTGGGGGCTGGACAAGATGACGTCCAGAGGTCCCTTCCAACCTCAGCCTCTGATATCTGCGGTTACTGCTGCAGTAGTCGTGAGGCTTCATGAGGATTTATCTAGATCATTGTTAATATCTAGATTAATATCTAGATTTGAATTTTTGTGAAATAAGGGAGGTTATAAAAAGTCTGATGTGTTGGGGTCTTTTCCTCAAAGAGTGAAAACAAGGATAGAACTTATTTAGAGAAAAGTCACGCATTTGCCTGATGCTGCGAGTGGGCACGCGCGCACATGAGGAGCTCACTAAATCCTGTTTACGTCTTTCCATTTGTAAATACCATGAAAACAAGGCCCAACAGATTTAGAAGACAGATCTATGAAACCTGGATATAGTTATTTAGTGGGACCCAATCCTCAGGTGAAATACCCAATTATTATGTTGATTTATGTCAGGAGAGGGCCTGGTACTCATTCAATAAAGTCTTATCAGCCTCTCCCTGTTTCTGCCAAATGCAATTACCCAGATCTTCACATCCAAACTGGCTCAGAACCGTAACACAAAACAGGATCCTAATTCACAGTTAGGGCTCTGAGATTGTATAAATAACTGTAAAATGAACAGAGGAAAAAGCTCGGAATCTGCAAAATGACATAGTGGACTAAATTCTCTTAATCATCTGCCAATGTTCTGCCTGCCAAATTTACGAGATATGAAGAAAATGTTAATTGAACATGCGTGTGAGAAATAGATATTGCATATGGATCGCAGATAGCAACAAACAGAAAACTGCATATTGCCTAAGCAGCTGCACAATTTTTGCCCATGCAGTTCCATATTTTGGGCACACATTGTAGCCATACTTTACAAACTTTTTCAAAAATATTTAAATAACAAATGGAAAAATCCCCCCCCACGCACACATGCGCATTTGTGTTAGGCAAGAGAACAGTTCCGCTCCATGATCAGAGATAATCAAGTATTGTGCATTACATTTACCACCATTACTCCAACTCGCTCGAGTGCAAGTGTTGTATAGTACATACAATACTCAGCAGACAGTTACTCATACCTACATTCATCACTTAGACATACATTTTAGAAAATTTTGCCAGTTCCCTATAAGAATTCAGCTGAATATCTAGCACTTAACGAGCCACAGTATCATATTTCTAATATCTTATAAAATGTCATCAGGTAACGTCAGGGTATTACTTTTATTTTGTATACTGAATCAGTTTGTCAAGCACCAGCATTTACAATTCTCGCTTGCTTCAGATGGTAGAAATATGACAATGTGTCAGAGAGCTGATGTAAGTAAGGGGAAATTATATTTATCCTCTGTTATAAGATTAATTCTAGAAGAAAGGCACCATGAAAGAAAGACAAATTTTTAAACACATACAAGGGGAGAGATTTATTGCTCATGGTGACACATAAATCAACCGGTGACTGACTGGTACACAAGCATAATGAGACAAGACCAATGCTGTATTTTCCCCCATCTTTTACTAGCCATCCTAAAGGTACTTTTTTTTTTTTTTTAATCTGGGAAATTATCTTACTCTATCTGAATAATTGATTTAAAAATTTAAATCCTTCTGGGGCTAGGTTTATCAGCATACAAACCTCCCATTGACTTTGGCCGCAGCCCAATGTCTGAGTTGATGACAGCTGTGGACTTTAACAGTCATCCTGTTGCGATGTACTTAAGTAAAAGTAGCCTTAGTGTAACAGCCTGATATAGAGCTTTTTATCTTTTTAAGCTCGCTAACAATCAACTTCCTAATATCTGCTATACTGATACAATCAAGTCATCAATATTACTTCAGTTTCTTAAGAAACAAGTATTGAACTGGGTGTTTTTCTCTATTGCACCTGAGAAAATTACGGCAAGCCTAAGAAGTAAAATGATTAAGGTGAGGTAGGCTATTTAGTCTGGCTAGGGGCTAATTTTGAATGCAGTGTTGTAAACAACTTTCTTAAATTTTGTGGCTATACCTGTTGTATATTTTATTGTAATTATGATCTTGTTTCATAACTAAAATGGTTAAACTGTAGATTTTTATTTATATGGTAGTTGATGATTTTCATTATATTAAATCTTCCATTTAGAAAGCAGGTGATAATGTGAGTTACCTATCTGAGCTTTGAATCACTGGCCAGCAACTTCATCAGTGGACATGTTTTGCAAGGTACGAAGGAAACCGTAGTTGCAGTAATGTGTGCTGTGTCAAAGGCAGAGGGTAGAGCCTGCAATCATAGAATATCCCAAGTTGGAAGGGACCCCTAAGGACCATCGAGTCCAACCCCTGGCCCCACACAGGACCAGCCCAACCAGAGCAGATGACTGAGAGCGTTGGCCAGACGCTGCTTGAACTCAGCCCAGCTCGGGGCGGTGACCACTGCCCTGGGGAGCCTGTGCCAGGGCCCCACCACCCTCTGGGGGAAGAACCTTCTCCTGATCCCCACCCTAACCCTCCCCTGGGGCAGCTCCATGCCGTTCCCTGGGGTTCTGTCGCTGGGCACCAGAGGGAGGAGATCAGCGCCTGCCCCTTGGCTCCCCCTCGGGAGGAAGCTGTAGGCCGCCATGAGCTCTGCCCTCAGCCTCCTCTTCTCCAGGCTGAACAAGCCCAGGGCCTTCAGCCTCTCCTCATGCGTCCTCTCCTCTAGACTCTTCAGCATCTTTGTTGATATTTACTGTAAGTGATAGGGAATATATTGATTTAGCTCATTAACCTTTGTTCTCAGGGATTCTGAAATTAAACAGTGCCTTTTGATTCAGGGACACAGGAGGTAGGAACTAAAAGTTATTCCACGTCCTTAGCACTCAGGGCCTTATTTTCTCCGTATGGTCCTGACTTCTATATTGTCAGTCAGAATATGAGCAAGGATAGGTGTTAGTATCACCACACAGGTCTGCTGTTATTTAAGTTGCCATTGCATGCGTGAAGCCTAATTAACCAAGACTATTGAAGATCTGGACATGTATTTGCCATTTACGCTCATGAAAGAAGCTGGGTACTTTATGGTCACTGGACAGAATCTTTCTCAATCTGCCTGGCAAAAAAATAATTTCATTTCTGATGTTAGCTTATTATTGTCTGATGGACTTTAAGTCACTTGCTGGAGAAAAATGTGTGCAGAATTAAGGTCAGAAGTGGTAGTAAGTCTTTTGCTAGTCAAAGTATAAATGTGAAGCATTTGAAACCAATAGTTCTTTACCCAAAAATAATTTTAAAAGACTATGAGGATGACAGACTTGGATGATGAAAGTTGTTTTAGAAATTGATATTCCTAAAAGTCATAACAACAGAAATTACTACTGATTAATTATTGCTCTTGATATTCTACATCTTACTTAATAAGAAAACACTTGAAAAACTGTCTCATTTCATAGTGTTTTCACTGAATTGAGAGGGAAATCGCTTAGAATTACCCAGGAAACTAATTCTTCAGGAGTCACTGGAGGATGGCTTCAGCAGCACATGTCTACGTGACAGTTGTGAAGCCATTTTTCCAGCTGCGGTTGTACTTACAGCAAACTAAATAACGTTTGCAAAAAAATAAGATAGTGTGGCGGGGTCTGAAGAAGCATGACATGTAGGATTGTCGTGGTTTTGAAAATTTTACTGGTATTTAGGCCTGTATTAGCTGCAGGCTGAACTGAATGCGTCGTAAATGGTAATAATGTTTCTATGCAGATGGGAAATTTAGAGCTGTAAAGATCTGTACTGAAACCTCCTGAGATCTGCACATTCAGATGTGGATTCAGATTATCGGCTGTGCTTTCATGGTGGGGAGGGGGTTTGCTATTTTTGCTCCACTTGCATTGGAAATTATACTTTTAAACTCAGCTTTATACTCATATTTCCTTTAAATAACGTATCTGTAGGAAAAAAACATGATTAATAACAGCTCAGGAAAAAAGATATTTTTTTTTCCCCTGGGCACAGGGCCCAGTTCTGCAGCTTTGGGCAAAAACCATCTCTTTATAGCTCAGATATACTGGAAGGTAGTCAGGAGGCATCCTGACCTTTCCATCCTGTCTACCATTTTTATCTTTCTGAAATTTAATGGTGAAAAAGCTAATGGGATTCTGTGGAAGTTATTTTAAAAGCTTACAGAAGACATGGCTGAATCCAGCCTGTAGTGTACTTCAAAAGCGTTTTTTCTCTTCCTTCAATTTTACAGGATTGTTCAAAAAACATGTATCAGAAGAGATTGAAAGCTATGTTGGGCACTGTATGATTTTTCTATTAAGTTTTTCAATATAGGACCTCCTCAAGCACCTAAATTCGGGTTGTTTTTGTAAAGCCAGGTTGGAAGCTCCACTGGAGGGAGTCTTACCTGCAGCCAGTGAAAAATACAGCACAAATATCCCCATGCAGCTTTTTAGAATAATCTTATGATGCCACTGGTTCGCTCCCATTACTTTCATGAGTCCTTGTGCTGAGGACTAGCTTTTTACCCTATATGTGTGTGTAACTGCTGATGGAAATCAATGGGAGATTTGTATTTGCAAAACCTGCAGGACCACAGATCAATAGCACTCTTTTAGTCGGAGGCAGAAGGTACCAAGCAGCCTGTCTCCCTTAGGTGTTACATGGGCTATGGGAGGGACACGGGCTGGGCTTCAATCTGTCCATGACCACCTCCCGAAACCTTGACAGCTCAAGAGGGCTACTAGGGATAGAGCAGTTACTTTTGTTTCCCATATATCGTTTTAAGTGTCTTGAAGGTCCCATACCAGGCGCCTCATTCATTCAACTGCAATATATTCTGATTGTGCGATTCGCTCGTGAGGGCAGAGGAATTGATGGAGCTTCTTTTGAGGATCTTGTTTATGATGTCTTTCCATGTCTTCTTGTACTGATGCCGTAGCAAAGAGTACACAAAAGGGTCTGAAACAACTTTGCTGTAAGCTAAGCACTTGGAAATTATTCCCCAGTGGGAATTGATGTGGACCACAGAGGATAATTCAACAAGTCTGTGGAAAGAGGGAGGTTGAAAGAGTAAATATTCATGTTAAAAACACAGAGCAACAGCACAACTGTAAGCCAGTGATACCCGCAAACCCCCCACCCTAAAAACATCAATTTATTCCTGGGCAACTGCAAGTAAACAAAAACAAAATGCAGGCCATACTCATGGAAATGTGAATGTAGTGCTCCCCTTATACGTTTCTGAGACTGAAAATGTAAACTTGAGGTCTGTTTCCCCAAGGGAAACTACGCAGACCTTGGTTGTGTTGCCTCCTAAAAGGCTCTCTTGATCTTTCGCCACAATAAATGTTGAAGAATTTAGTGCAAAATGGACCAGCTCCAGCAGGATATGAGGCAGTATTCAAAAGAGCCTATGTATTTGTTATTGGAATACGCCTTTTGGAGACTGAAAACTGCGTCCAAATCTCTGATGTAGAGCTGGGTTTGGAACTCATCTTGCTTTCTCAGGCCATCAAAACACTTGATAAATGAGCATCTCCCTCTCTAGAGTAAAACTAGTCCTATTTTTTCTGTGTAGTAAGCACCCTGTTTGGGATCATAAATACTCTGAGGTAAGCAGGTCCACACTTCACAGAAAGTTTACTGCTGGTGAAAAATATCACGCAGCATCTACTCATAAAATCATCTCCTACATAACCTATCCTCAGTCATTACACTTTTAGTCTCTGTGCCAAAACTTATCCATAGGGACAATGTGTGTTACTTTCCCTGATTACAGTAGAGTTTCCAGTTCTAGTAAACTCTCTTGTTAGAAAGTAAAGTTTTTCATTTTTCTATTATTTTTCTTCATTTAATGCTTTTGTTGTGTGCATTTTTCTAGTAGGTTTTGTTATAAAACCATGTTTCTGGCAGGTGAAGTTCATCACAGACTTAATATAAAGAGAATGAAAGGAGCATAATCCTCCCAGGTATGTTACTTGTTGACTTTCACACTTACTGTCACCGTTGAATCCACCACAACAGAAATTTCACCACAAGAATTGTAAAAAACTTATTTCTGCACAGCCTAACATAATTTTCTAAATATAGATGCAAAACCTTACGTGGAGCACTAAAGTTTGAAATAAGGACACAGAGTGTCATTGCTTGATCTCGTGGGACTCATATTCCCCTACCATTCACCATCTAAAAAATCCAGCATCTAGTCTGAACTTGTGATTCTAGGTCCCCTCTGGAGTATCTGAGAAACCACCTCACCAGAGCTACCTAGCTTTTTTAGCCGGCCCAGCTCCTAGAGAGAGAGTTTGACATGTTTGAACAGTTTGTCTGGGTCGTAGGAGAAGCACACAAGAAAGCGAAGTTCATCATTGCGAGATGGTATAATATATCTTGAATTTAAAAGCTGTTCGGTTTAAAGGCCAAACATGTACATTTGCAACAAATTTAGCAAGGAAAATCTTTAAAGTCATTGGGGGAGGGAGAGAGAGAAAGAAGGAAGAGCTTTATATACTCCTCATACTTTGTACTGAGACTTAAAGTATTTTAGACAGTGAAATATGAATGATTCCATAAGGTTTTCTTTCCCTGTGTCTTTGAGTGACACTGAAGAGCAGTTCTGTTCAATATGTCTCTACAGCAGTTGGGAAACTATTGATTTTTCGAGAGGAGGAACAGCAGCATGTGCTGCTAGAAAGCCCCCCCAACGTAATGGCAAATAAGATCTTTGCTGAAACAGTCTTCAGCAGCCGGTGCTCTTAAACCTGCCTGGAAAATACTTCAATTTCTAATGTTTCTTCAAAGAAAGCCTCTTTTCTAAGGAGCATTCTGAACATGGTTTTTGCAGCAGCAATGACAAAGGTATTGGTTTTTCAAGCCGTTTAGAGATGAGGATTTTTTTTCCTCAGTCATTTTATTCTCATTCCATAAACTTTTACTACATCGTGTTGTTTAAAATAGCACTGGCAGATGGCATGGTCCAGTCATTTGAGCATGAAAGTGGGACTAAGGAGACGTAATTTGTTATACCACTGACTACGAGCTTCTGTCTTCTCTCTCCGTTCTGGTTTGCCTAGACCGCAAGCTCCATGGCAGAAGCTCTGTCTCTTCCTAGCTATGTGTGCTGGGCTTAGCACCGTGGGTCTGCAGCCAGTGCTGGGCCTTTGGGCACTGTCGTGGTATTGGTAATTCTAATGCTCAGTGTCGTTTGTGTGCTTTATCCTAGCAATTTGATCACTTTGTGTATCACTTCCATTGGAAGTGAGGTGCACCTGTACGATGACGCTTTTGGGGGTGGTGATATCGGCCAAAATACTCTTCAGGCCCACAGACCTGTGAGACATTTGAGGTGACCAGGCTGTTACATGAAAATACTTGTGAATTGCTCTTGCCCCTCCATGGGTGCCACTTGGCCCAACTGGTCGCTGTAAGCAACTTTGAGATACCAAAAAACCTGCCATCTGTTCCATTTCTCTCTCCTTTTGTCTCGATGAAACAAATGTTGTTCTTTCAACCTCTCCTTGTAGCTCATGGTTGATATCTTTCTCACAAAGTAGGATCCAAACTCAGACATAATTATCACCTACTCAGGCTGCCGGGGGGTCTCATCTGGTGTATTCTCTCTTGTTTAATAAAATCTAGCTTATGACACCCACGTTAATATGCACTAAAATGAAAATTGCCTATTTGGAAATTAATCATCTACTGAGTCATGTTTACTTTGTAATCTACCACGAGCCATCCCTCTTCTTGTTATTCTCCACTTCGCATATTTGATGCCTTGTTTGAATTTTGAATTTCATCATGTTGAATTTCAGCTGGTGGATTTACTTTTACCAAATGTTTACAGATGTGGATTTGATTAAGTTTAATTAAATTTAGTGGATGCCTTGAATGACCAAAATATGACAAATTTGTGTCTGTCAATCAGTTCTACGAGATGTTACCAATCTCCATTTAAAGCGTATCAAATAGACACCGCAGAGTTGCAAGCCCAGAATTTTACTTTCATTGACTGATCGACTAAAAAGCCTACACCTTTACTGACAGACTTTTAAACATTTTCTTTGATTATGTTCCCTAAGTGTCCTTGATATTTACACATTTTGTAATTCTTGTGTATTATTTTTATAGTAAATTACATTTGCAGTTATCAAGCAGCAAACACAGAAACGCAGCTACACCTTAAGCTCTGCAACTCTACTTCCGTGTACAAACAATTAAATCTCAGTCTTTCAAGGCACATCACATAATTTATTGCCTTTGCAAGAGGGTTTTGTTTCTCATTTATGAAGGAAATTATATGCATAGCTTCAATTTTCATGAAAAGTTTCAGCCAAAAAGAGGACGTCTCCAGTGAAGGAGCATTAATATTTCAGTGCTACCTGTAAATTAAATTCTACAGTATCAACTACATAATTCCCTATCTTGCTTTCATAAGCTACTCTTCTACTGTCTGCTCTTCAGTACCTTTTTATGCCAAAGCTATAAGCTATTTTTGTTCTGATATTTTGTTAATATTTTAGAAACTTATAATTCTGTAGCGTGTCATGACAAATGGCTATCCAATTATTTTATTACACTTTCCGTAAACAAGTGAGTGTGCTATGTTGAAGATTAAGACCTTGATCTTTTATGCAGAAAATACACAATGAAAACCCTTTATATATGTGTGCAGTTTATCACTTTAGTAAAATATTTGACTGAACATGTGTACGTCCAGCTGGAGGCTACTACAATGGCAACATATCTGTTGTGCGTTGCTTAAATCCAAGAATTTTACTGACTTATGGAGAAAACTATGAACAGACCAGTCTCAAACAAGCTAAAATGTCCTGTTGTTCAGGAGTGAAACAAAGCTGGCACTGCGCTTTGGAGCTGGTAGATGATGAAGTTCTCGCAAGAAGAATTTCAGTCCTTTCCCCGGCAGTTTGGATCAGCCCTTGGAGCTTGCATTCCTGCCGTTCCTGTCTGTGTCTAATTCTGATTCTTTCTTTTCCCCACACAAGTCCCACAGAACCAGAACTAGACCTTACTTGTTTCTTCTGTGTTAATGATATGAATAAGCTGACCGTGAGTTTTACAATGATGTTGATTTTACTTTGTTTTCACTCTATTGCTTGGTAGATTGAATCTCTTGTATGCTGTCTTGCTAGTGAAAAAGCCCTATTTTAATCACTGCTTCTTCACACAGAAGCAGCATTGCAGTGACTGTTAGTTGATTTACCCTCAGCCAGTTTTGCCCCTTAAGTGGTGCCTGTATTACCACTGGCCAGCTTCTGTAAGGAAGCAGACTTTGGAACTCTTGTAGCTAGCCTTGCAAATCTCTTCTTGCAAATCTTGCAAACCATTTCTTTTAGACATTGCTTTTCCCCAGAGCTGCAGGAACCACCTGTCAGATACCTGTCTACCCTGCAGAGATACGAGGGGAGCAAGGCATCACAGGGATATGATGGTAGCAAGCAGCACTGTCCAGCTTGTACCAAAAGGGTTTTCTATCCAGGAGGAAAACATCTCTATCTCAGCCGAGGCTTTTGATGAAGACTGGAAGGCCACTTTCTTGGAATATGTCAACCTAAGATCACATAGGAAAATTACGCATTTATATGCATAGACAGGCAAGAACTTAAGTTGCAGAGAAATTCTCAATGTGCTTGTCTACCCAAGCAGGATCTGCATGTGGAGGACAGGCAACTACTTTAAAAACACAGTTTGTTTACCCCTTGTCCCCAGGGATGATACGAGAGAATTTTAATCTTCTGTCTGTTCCACCATCCTCCTCTGTAACCTGAGGGCTTGCGGCTATGAACTTCTTTCTGATATTACTTCAGGATTTTTAATTTAAAGCCCATTTCCTCACACATTGACAGCACTTATTAACTCATGAGCAAAGTTCTGTATTTCAGTATGAAAAGCCTGGAGTTGGAAATTAATATTAGAAGTTGGTATGACTTATTCTAATTTTTCTTATGAAAAAGCTCCTTGGAGAAAATAGGTTTTGAACAATGTTATTTAATCACATAATGATAAATACAGCAAAAGAAGAGATATGTACTAATACAATTTTTACAAACTAAGAAACAAGCTATGCCTAGAAATAAATAATACTGGGTAATACATCTGTCATGCTGATACAGTGGAAACGAATCAAGAAGAATCAGATTCTACACATATACTTCTTAAGATCAGCCACTGAAGTAATTAGAGGGGTGTTTTCTTGATAACCTAATCTGATTTTTATCTTAATGCCGTCTGAAAAACTATGGTGTACCCAGAGAAGTGTTTACCTGGCTGGGGTTATAAGCACAGCTCCTTCACCGGTTCATGGAACTGCTAAGACAACAGTTTGGTTTTAGTGTGGAAGCAGAAAAATGTTGTTACAGTAAAGTCTTGTGATTTGCTGCTTTCAGGCCCCAATTCATGAAGTACTTAGAGCTGGCTGTTCAAACGAGAGGCTGAGCTATACACTTCATCCTCTATCTTCTGTTCACTGCCTTGAAACGTGATTGATTGCCTCTGTCTTGTGAATGCAAAGCACTGGACATAGTCCAGAAAATAATACTTGCTTATATGCTCACAAGTCTCCTAATCCCCTTGGCTTCAACACCCTCATCCATAGGTGTGAGGCATAAGAAAGCACAGTAATGCATGTCCTCGAAAACCCACCCGTGAAGCGTCGTGTCCAGACACGTCTGAGGTGAGAATTCAAGTAGTGAAGAGGGAATTCCCTGTAGCCTGTTGTGCAGTGATCCCCCTACACATGTCAGAACTGAAAAAGCCAGAGAAGTGAGAGCCTTTATCCCACCTGGGATGCCTGGCCAGTGCCCAACCCTTCAAACATTCTCCATGCACTCAAACCCCTACATCTTGACTCTTCTCATAGTCACTCTCTGTGGCAAAGTCCACAACAGACTGCAGACTGAGGGAAACATTTAAGTGATCCCTTGTATGGACTAGAGGAAGGAGGGTTAGGATTTTTCTAACCCCTTTTCCGCATCTTAGGACTACTGGGACACAATTAGGATGCCACGGAGTTAAGAGGAGCTGGGGAGGTGGTGCCTGAGGGCTGGGCTGAGATGCCTATGGAGAAATTGGCAGTCCCGGTTAGAGCACACATAGAAAAATGTTCAACTGGCAACATGTCCACTTATTCTGAGTCTAAATTCAGCTTTTTCAATGTTTTTTTTATGATGGATGCGAGTTTGAGTGAAATCAGCCCCAATATTTCTATTCGATATTACTATTGTAGGTGAGATTTTCTTTTTTCTTTTTTTTTTCCCTTTCTCTGTTCTGCATAGCAGCATTTCAGTTTTTCCAGAGTCTTAACAACAAATGCAAGTTGTAAATTTCCTTCAACAACTAGATAACACTTTTCTGGATATACTCACTTTCTAATACTTTATGTTTCATAGGAGTAATTTTGTGTGTCCCAGAGGTGTTGTTTCCAAAGATAAGCTGGTAGATAGATAGGGACATCTGACCATAAATCATAAGAAATTTTTTTTAGCTATGAGCCAGAACAGCTTTGATGTTTGATATTTATGACTAGTAAACTCTATCCAGTCAAACAAAACTATCATTTAAGTTTGCAAACCATGTTCTCACCTCAATTGGATCTTGTTCGACCAGATTTTTACAGCCTGACCTATTCAGACAAGTGTCTTCCCCTGCAGATCCCCCCATGAACTAGGGAGGCAGTCTGAGGAATAGCTGAAAAAAGTGACCTGAAAGTCTGCAAAATCCTGTGGACTGACTTCCTAAATCATTCTCATGTGACCAACATATCAACTGGGGTTACTGAACAGAGGTTGACCCACAGACTCCATCAGGATTGTACCAGAGGAGTGCTGTGACAGTTTACACAGTTTTGTTAGGTCAGTAAATGCAGTATCTGTCATAGGAGCGGAAACATTGCACAAAATTTTCACAGGAGGCCTGAGTTATTTTCTGGTTCAGAGTGCCCTACTTCTCTGAGCTAAGAGTGCATCTCAGTAGTCTTTTCCAGTATGTAGGTTCACACTTACCTTGTAATTACATAAGGTGCAAAACAAAGTATGAAAGTACCAATAAAGGTACTTATTTTCTTTGTTGCTCGCTGCCTCCGCCTCTTTTGTTCTTCTAGACAACGCTCTCTTACGCTGTGTGACATTCAACACAAACAAGAACATGAATCATAATATCAGGTAGCAGATTTTAGCGGCTTTACTCATGGAATGAAGGAAATCAATTGTCCCAGTAAGTGTTGCATTTGCATAAGCCAATACCAGGTGCGCTGCATTTATATGGGACAATACCAGGTATTAATGCATTGTATGATCATCTTAACTTCCAAAAATAATTTCTGAGAAATACAGGATTGCATATTTATATTCACATGCCCCCATTAGATCGATTTGTATATAGTCAAATTCATGGAATTCAGCCTTGAATCCAGTTGCAGCTCTTTTTTTGAATTACTGTAAGCTGTATATGCAGATCAGAGTCTACCTCACGATATTCAGAGATGTGGAAAATATCCAGAGTGGGGAAGACAGCATGCTACTTCCTTAGACACAGCAATTCCAACACCATTATCCTAGATAGGAGAAACTTCCCAGCAAGATAAGCAATAAAAGAAAATAAAATCATAAAGGGAGGGGAAAAAACATGCTCTGAACATTCAGTCCAACGTTGGAGCAATCATGATACCCCACAGCTGTGAACCGTGTGGCCATAAATCTTTCGTCAGCCTCTGCAGCTCTGCACAGCCCCTGTGCTGAATGCTCTGCAAAGCCCAGGATTAGGTAACAGATCCGCAGCGATGTGATGTTCTGACTCCTCGCCTCAAACCAGCCTTGCTCCCAACTAAGCTGATAAAACTCAGGGTGTGACTAATTTCTTTCCTACCTGTGGCATTTTAGGACAAAAGCTTCTCCCTCAAGTTTCCCAGTACCGGTCTCACCACCGGAGAACCGCTTAAGACCTTTGATGTGCCAGCAAGGTGATGGGAGCACAGGGCCGCGACCACGCTTCCACTGCAGGAAATCCCCTTTGAAATCAGCACGTTTGCTTGCCAAAAGGCTGATAAACAAGAAAACCCATCCTCCTGCTCTACCCGCTCGAACTCCTGCGCTGGTTGTGCATTTTGGAGGAAGCAGGAAAGTTACTGTCTTCTCCAGGCAAGTAGGTTGGCTGGACAGCACTAGTTGTATCTCCCAGGGTCATTTGTACCTGAACTAGTCCCTTTGGGAAAAACGAAAGCCGAAGTCAGATTGCACTCCTGAAATCCCTCTCTACACACATAGCAGCGCTGTTACGGGACTGGAAAGCTGCCTGGCAGAGAAGGACCTGGGGGTGTTGGTTGACAGCCGGCTGAAAATAAGCCAGCAGTGTGCCCAAGTGGCCAAGAAAGCCAATGGCATCCTGGTCTGCATCAGGAATGTCGTGGCCAGCAGGAGTAGGGAAGTGATAGTCCCCCTGTACTCTGCTCTGGTGAGGTCGCACCTTGAGTCCTGTGTCCAGTTTTGGGCCCGTCACTACAAGGACATTGAGCTGCTGAAGCGTGTCCAGAGAAGGGCAACAAAACTGGTGAAGGGTCTGGAGCACAGGTCTTATGAGGAGTGGCTGAGAGAACTGGGGTTGTTTAGTCTGGAGAAGAGGAGGCTGAGGGGAGACCTGATCGCTCTCTACAACTACCTGAAAGGAGGTTGTAGTGAGGAGGGTGTCGGTCTCTTCTCCCAAGTAACAAGCGATAGGGCAAGAGGAAATGGCCTCAAGTTGTATCAGGGGAGATTTAGGTTGGATATTAGGAAAAACTTCACGGAAAGAGTAACGAGGTATTGGAATCGACTGCCCAGAGAGGTGGTCGAATCGCTGTCCCTGGAGACATTCAAAAAACCTGTAGACGTGGCACTCCAGGACATGATCTAGTAGGCATGGTGGTGTTAGGTTGATTTTGGAGGTCCTTTCCAACCTTAGCAATTCTATGATTCTATGAGGTGACTCATTGCACAGGTCTCATGCTAAAGTAATCATGTGTCTTGGGCAAGCCAAATGGTCTGGCCAATGCATTTTGTAACTGCTTGGCATCGAGGTCTCTGGTTCTATTGTAAATTTGTAACTGATGACTCACTATCAGGTTCCACATTCACATATGTTGATATCTGCAAGGTTTATGGCCATACCCTTACGTTGTTTGCTGTATTTGCAAAGGTCTGATCATCATCTAACCATATGTTATGTCCTGGGGATCTCAGTGTGCTTCGGTGATCCATGTGGCAGTGAGTTCTTACGTTACCTCTTGGTTGCATTAAAGAAAACGTGTTTCCTCAGATCAGTTTTATACATGGCCTTACATTACCAGTCCCAAGAGCAGCTACCATGATGGCAAAACGAACAAAATGCTGGAGGAGAAGGTTTTCCTGCTTGAAATAACAAATTGTCTCCTCTTAAAGAATATGCCTAAGTAGAATGAAAACACATCTAAAAGTGTTACATGTTCTACGTCTGAGTTATTTGCAGTGAGAAATGACAGCTGAGAAGGGAAAAAAAAAATCCACCTAAACCTATGCACTTTCAGTTCTGCAAAAGCTGAAGAACTTGGAGTAATTTTAGGTGCAGACAGATGACCTCAGATGATCTGCTTCACTTAAGACCTGCATTATTAAACTCACAATATCCCCGGCATATAGCAATATAGGAAGAGAAATCTCCAAAATAAGTTCAATTTGGGTGCTGTTAAGGTGTAGAGAGTAGTGTATTTTTTTGTTTCTAACAGTTTCCCCAGTTACATCTTTTCCTTACTGGCACATACAAAGCTGTCTTTGACTCCTGGAGCTCACACATGACTTGGGAAGTCCTGATAGACTTCAACCAATTATTTTTTTTCTAGCCTTTCCAGACGTAGCTAATAAATACCGCATCACAGAGGAAGGTATATTATCTTATTCCTTCAAGCAGACAATGTATACAGATGGGTATTTGGCTTTTGCACACAGTTTTATGTACTAAGATAAGAACATATATGTAAGGGTCAGTAATGACACTAGTAATAGAACTGGATTCTTGACTAAGCCTTCATTTAAAGATTTTAATATCCTGGAAAATCTGAGATACATCCCTTTGAAAGTCTGGTATTTTAAACAAAGTTTGTAAGATCCTGGACCTTAAGATCTGTAAAGCTGGATACTCCAAAAAGATAGCATAAGTAATTTGGGTGAAGAAATACACGGGTTAAGCACTTAAGCAAAGTCTTGCCCAAACCACTCACAGTACCTAAGATATCTTGTTCTTAAGAACAAAGTCAAGACAAAGCAGTATCCAGTAAAAATGCCTATGCTAACTTGAAAGGACATGTGCCCCAAACATTCACACAGTTTTGTGTGGTATTTAGAGGTTTTCTTTGTACTTGTCTCGAATGATCTTCAGAAGATCACTCGTGTCTTTCCAAGTCACAGGTAATAAAGCCATCTGTCATAATGCCTGTCTCTAGACCCCCTTGCGGGTGGATTCTGAGTCACAGGAAGCAGAAAATTGTCTGTACACATTTCTCAGCCTTGAAACTAGACCGTGCAAAAAGCCAGAGAAGTCAGGGTAGTCTAAGGTGGGATTACAAACTTTGTTCCCTCGCGTGCCTTCTCCCAGCATCCACGCCTATGCGGTTGGGTACTATAGTAAACACTGAAATTGCCCGTATATATACCACTTATGTAACTCAGATGATGCCTTCGTTGTGTCAGAGCTTTACGAACGTCAGTGACTGCTCCAGGAGACCTGCAGCCTTTCTGTAGCTCTCACAGAAGGGAAGGCAGTCCGAGGTCTGACCCTTGCAGCGGTGACAGCTGTTACCAGTTAGGGCAGCGCTACCATGGGCTAATTCAGCCACCAGTTCTGTAGTCTAGAAAAGAAGCTAAAACTCTCCTTTCATAGAGAGAGAGATTAGAGTAACCTGATGTAAGAGGTAAATAAAGGTTAGCAATGAGTTACTCGCAGCAAAGTGCCTGTACAACTCTGACTCCTCCGAAGAAAGGAGATATTCCCACAGCCCCGTTGAATCCACCCCTCAGTGAGATGATTACAAAATGCAGGAACACCCTCAAATTAGAACAGAAATTAACCTAGACGAGAAAAAATGCAGAGGAGGAGAAATACCATGGAGATTTTTGCCCTTTTTCTAAACTTTCCTGTGCAGTCCAGGCATATTTTAAGCATTAGGCATCGCGATTGCTATTCCAAATAGCCCCAGTGGGTCTGTGGCACTGCCCTGGGAGGAACTCACAGTGCGTGCAGGAGCTAAGACCGGCTGAGGCACAGTTTAGCAACCAGACAGCACGTAGGGCAGAAGGGTGTTTTTTCCTCTCTGTGACTTGGGGGATAAGGGAAGATTTATACACGTGTTTCTGAAGAACAGGACTTGCCTGGAGTTCTGCTCCACATTCTTGGTCAAGAGACAGATCAAACAGCTTAACCGGAGAATTTTGAGCAAATGTTTCTGCTCCTCTAAGAGTGCGCTGTCCTGCCCTGATTCTTTCAGACCAATTTGCCTTAGGCTTAGGAATCCCCAAGATATGACCTTTTTTTGAGGACAGCCACATGTGCTTTCAGTCCCGCAGCTCTGCTCCTGGCTGGCTGCAATGGAGGGAGCTGGTGTTCACCTCCAGCTTGCAGAGCAAAGGACAGCAAGGGGGGTCAGGTGGGATGTCTGGCGTGGGGCTGCCCTCTTTGGCTGCTCCCAGCTCTCCTCCCCTCCAGGCAGACTTCTTCCCCTGTATCAGATGCCTCCCTGCACCGCCAGCTGTCAGCATTTTTCTGAAAGACATTTCCCTTCCCTTCAGTCTCTGACAAAGACAGTGTGAGCCTTAAGATCCCACCTCTGACTCTCTCCCAAGCAGCACAGGCACCCCTAGTAGCCACTCTGCCACCCTCCCTAGCCAAACAATTTTCTTCCTTTTTTCCAGGCAAATGCATCAGACCCTTTCCTTGCCAACCACTTGCTCCAGGCACACTAACCCCTAAGACAGACTAGCTCCGCTGAGCAAACTGGGCTGATTTCTTTGCACGCTGTGAGCAGTGCCCCTGGTTTTTCCTTTCCAGACCTCACTCACTGACTCTGCCACCCTGCCCCAGTCCTACCTAGGTCTTAACCTGATCTGCCCCAGCTCATCAGAACCTCCCAGCCCTCAGCCAGGACAGGCTGATCCATCGGCCACCCTGTCCTGCTCTGCCCTGCCTCAGCAGTGCAGCTTCACTTCTCAAATCCCTGTTTCCCGGGGCAGATCACTTGGGCTTGCCCTGCTGCTCCCTTCTCACCAGCCTGGTCCCACATCCTTCCAGCCATGCCTGTTTTGGTTGTCTCTGTTTTCTTCTCTCTGCTTCTCATGGGTTGAGCCATCATGTACTCACAGCACACACTGACTTCCTCCTCCTCCAGGCACCGGGCACCTTCCCCAGGTCCTCACCAGGATCGCTGCCTGCCCAGCACCACCCCTGGGCTTCCATCCGGCAAGGCTTTCTCTCCTTCAGCTTTACCACTACGGTCCCCTTACCAGCCCAGGGAAAACGGTCTCTCCCACACTCCCTCCTCCAGCCAAATCTGCATCCCTTCCAGATTCAGACATAGCCTATTCACGCAAGATTTATACTTTGTGTACAATCCCTGACAGGACTGTTTTGCACACATTCACACCCCTTTGGTGCTTGCCTCGAAGCCCATCATCCTCCCAGACCCTGGAGACTTTCCTCCTCCTGCGTTTAGGCACAAGGGTCTTGTTTAAAGACTTACATTTGAAATGAACTCTATACATCCCTTGTTTGTCATATTAACATCGCTACTGAAGTCTCTCTCCCTTGGATTTAAATATAGGCATTCAAGCGTATGCGTTTTGCAGATGTTATTCCCTCACAATTCTGCCTTCAGGAAAGATAAATTTACGGAGAGCAGTGCAGCGCCCAGTTTCCCTTCCGAACTCCGACAGGAGGGACATGTGCAGCTCAGCCTGCTCCCTCTCAGGGATCCAGCAATGTTTTGGGCTGACCCTGCCAAAAAATGCAAATCTATTGACCACTAAATCCACCTTCAGAGGCAAAGGGCAGCGATCTGATCACTATCTCGAAGGGAAGTGCATGCTCAGCCAAAACTGCCTGTTTCTTTGCTCTCCCTCCCGAAGCAAGCCCTGAAGCATAACAAAAAAAAGAGTTGCTCCTACAAAGAGAAAAACAAACACAAGTAACAAGAAACATGCAGAATAGAAGCTGGCAAGAAGGATGCTTGTTTTCTCCCCCTCCCCTGCTGTGATACAGATCAAACTGTATTTAACATAACATTGAATCCCATCCTCGCTTCCTCTGCAGTGAATAGTCTCACTTACTGAACACACAGGCACCTTACCTGGGATGGATGTCCACAAGCAGCACCAGGGTCTGCATAGTGATCACGTCAATCCGCTTACAGTGAAACCGTGCCACCTTCAGCACTTTTAGATATGTGAAACACAGGACTATAAGGGAGAGGAGGAAGCTGAGGGTGTGAAAGACCCCAGTGAAAATCACAAACTGTGTCCTATCCTCTGGTCTCTTGTTGTACAGGGTGCAGGAGGCATAGAGGTGATGGAAACCCACCCAGGAGAGAGAAGCTGCCACTATCGGGAACGACACCGAGTGTAACCACGTGTAGCTCAGTATGAGAGCAGCATCTCTGTACCTCATTTTGGAGTGATAACTTAGAGGGAAGACCACAGCAATCCACCTGTCAATGCTCAAAGCTGCCATGCTCAACATGGAGTTCGTAGTGAGAAAAGTCTCCAGGAAGCCCACAATGTGGCAGATCTGATCTCCTCCTGGTTGACTCTTGAAAATGATCCCAGCCAAGGTCAAGGGCATGTTCGAAACAGTCATCAACAGGTTGCAGAAGGTGAGGTTGAGGATGAACAATCCCGGGACCTGCTTGCGGATGTCGGCGCTGTACAGGAAGCACATCAGCACCAGCACGTTGGCCAGCAGGGCCACAAGCATCAGCACCACCACCACGAAAGCCAGGATCACCTCCCAGATGCTCATGGTGCGTCCAGTCACAGGAGGGACATCTCCGAAACTGCGCTGCGCCGGCACCCGGGGAACATGGTGCGAGGCGCGCTCACCTCACCCTCCTCCCCAGCCTGCTCGCACTCTTGCATGCCCTCCGTATTTTTAGAAGAGCTGCAGTTTTTTCCTCCAACCTCCCCCTCCTCGCTGCTCCTTTCCACGTCAACGCTTTCCGAGACGTGCACAAAAGCACTGGGAATGCCCATCAAACTGCAAGGAGGGCTTAAAAAATATCAGCAGGACTGAACCACTGTCTCCATTCGGTCCATTCGAAGGAGAGCAGGTTATTCTGAGAAACTGCTCTCCTGAGATCCCTAATTATCAGCCCAAAGCTTGCAAGCAATTCACCGAGTGAATTGTGCTCTCTTTCTCTCTTGCTTTCTGTCTCTCTCTCTCTCTCTTGCTCTTTCTCTCCCCTCCCCTCTCCTCCAACCCTCACTCCCTTCCAGGCTGAATGTAACCTGCTTTTTATGATCACAGATAAAAACCCCATTAATGGATTAAAGCATGCACACTGCTGGTGATTCGCAAACGTGATTATGTCATTCCCACTCCACAACCCCTCCCCTTGCGATTGTGACTAGACTTTCCTCAAGAGAAATCCCATGCTTTCATTTAATTGATTTAGCCATTAATTTGCAAACAGCCGTGTAACCGAATTCCTGCACTCCGGTGTGGTTCCTATGTTTCAGTGCATCACTTTCACGGTTGCTGCTTGCTCTCAGCCAGGGCAGGGGTTTTCTTTTCTCTTCATTAGCTGTGCTCAAA
>VWZZ01003585.1:236240-277097 GCA_013399095.1 Psophia crepitans | reverse complement strand
ACTTACTGAGGGTGCACTCTATCCCCTCGTCCAGGTCGTTGATAAAGATGTTGAACAGCGCTGGGGCCCCAAGACCGAGCCCTGGGGAACGCCGCTAATGACTGGCCGCCAACTAGATTTAACATCGTTCACCACAACTCTCTGGGCCCATCCTTCCTTTCTATCCAGCGAAGAGTGTACCGGTCCAAGCCATGAGCTGCCAGCTTCTCTAGGAGAATGCTGTGCAATACAGTATCGAAGGCTTTGAAAGCATCATGCAGGAGCTTCTCCAGCAGGTGCTGTGTATTGCACACAGCGAATACTGCATGGCACACTGGGACTAACTGGGGAGTTACTGGCCAGCCAGATGGTTTCTCATGAGCCACTGCTTAGAGGAACTGGGGAGAGAAAGCCTCTGCTGTCTCTTCAAGCAGCCCTTGTGCTGCAAGTGCCACGACAGCTACAGCAACACTGCTCACTAGAGCACCTCCTGCTCAGGTTGTTAGTTTACTTCATGGAATTAAAGAAACATCAGATCCTGAGGCTCACGGCTGATGCTTCTGGCACTTGTGCCTGGCAGATGGATTTTTAAGAGCTTTGAGGGCAGCTAAGGAAATCAAATCAAGCCAGCAGCAGCAGCAGCAAGCCATGTGAACTTTTGAGTCAGGGAATTTCATGGGTGGATGTGTGTGTAGGTGTAAGGCTGAGCTCCCCCATTCCCTGGGCTGCTTCTGAACCAGGTGAGAGCTTTCTTCCTGGAGACTAATTAGTGGATGAGCAAGCTCAGTGACTTGGTGCAGGTGGGAGAGTAACTTGGTGTCTCTGTGTTATTCCTGCAAATGCAAGATATTACATGACACATCCCAGCATGAGATTTGGTTCACAATTTATATTTTGGAATGACTCCATAGCAGTGTCATCAGTGATGCAAATGTTGAGTCACGCTTCATCGTCATACTGAGCTACATTAGAACAGTATTCATTTAAAAGAGAGCGCAAGGATGTACCTATTGTATTTCGTTTACTCATAAAGATGACAAGAAGGGTTCAAATAAAAGCTTGGTTGATAGATTTTACGTGCACTTTCTATTTCTCACAACAGTCATATTTATTAGCAAAGAATAATTACTTATATTTAATTTTTGAAAAGATGTAAGACAATTTTAGTTCTGTTTTCAGAAATTTTTTCATTCTCAATCTGCTTTTACTTCTCACCTCTTTTTTATATGTAAATAAATAAAAGAATAACTATCTGAAAATTAAGATAATTTTCTTTGAGAGATTTTGAAAAATAAAATAAAACACTCCCACCCATTTAAAACAGAATTAAATAAATATAACCATAATACTGGAACCTTTAGAATAGTATCAGTACTGTCAGAGCGGGGACGTAATTTTTTTTCCGTCAGCTTTTTCACCATTCATCTTCTTGCACGTAGATCTGCAGAGGTTAGAATTATTCCACACACCCCAACACGCTTTCTGACCCAAACCCTAGAAGATATTTCTAGAAAGGCTGATTTTCAGCCTCCAGGAATTGTTGAATCATTGTCCAGTATGCTACGTGCACCAACTGAACGTAAATTGCTTTTGGAAAATTGGGAAAAGGGAATTTATGCATTTGAAAATCTGCTTAGATGATGCCATCAATATTTGCAAGCTGCATAGGTATTCTGTTATCCATGTGAAAACATGTCAATCAAGTATCACCTGAATTTGATAAAACTGTTATTATTGCTCTGAGTTACTCGTGTTTTCCTGTTGATGTCAGAAGGATGAGAGCAAACTGATGTGCATCTAAAAGGGGCTCCACGAGTACCCATGAGTGCTTCTCCCATGAGGAGAAGTAACAAGGACTCTATCAGACATTGGGACTGCCTTGACAAGAGGTACAGCAGATAACGATGTCCTTTCCTTACCCAGGCTTCCTATGAGGATGTGGTGCAGTCCCTCAGAAAAGCAGAGTTGCCTTGTGAATTGATGTAGCAACCTGGGCTCCAGTAGGGATGAATTTCAGACTCATCCCTGCCAGAGGTCCAGCACGGGTTTACAGCTGACAGGGATGGCTTTGTCATCATTAGGAGAAATTTCTTCTCGGAAAGGGTGGTCAGGCATTGGGACGGGTTGCCCAGGGAGGGGGGGGAGTCACCATCCCTGGGGGTGTTTAAAGAAAGGTTGGATCTGTTACTTAAGGACATGGTTTAGTGGGTAATAGGTGTTAGGAGGACGGTTGGACTGGATGATCCTTGAGGTCTCTTCCAACCTTAATGATTCTATGATTCTATGATTACTGTTTAAGTCACAAACCATGTCCTTCTTTGTCTTTGTTTATTAACTTTAGAGAGTCATGTTCATCTCACTGCGTGGTTAATTTGCAGTAGGAGTTCTAGAAGTCTCCAACAAATTCAAAGGCACTTCCTCTTAGGTATATCTACATGTATTTCAGAAGAAAGCTTTGCCCTGAGAAGTCTGAGCTTGTGCAGGTAACTTCAAAACTGCCTGAAAAGACTGAGAGACCCATGTCCAAATGAGAAGGCAATGCAACTGGAAAGGCACTCATTCAGGGAAACTAGTTTAGCTTAGGAGTGACCCCTGGTGCACTGCTCATAACGCCACCTGAGATGTGACAGTCACTCTGGGATTTAAACTGTCATGGGAAAAGCACTGGATATTTGAAATGCAGGAAATATTTACTGGAGAAAGAAGAGAGACAGTCACTAATTAAAAGACCCAAAATATTCTCAGCTGTAGAGAAGACAGATAAAACTAATTCATTCCCAGTTTTTGTGGAGAAAAGGCAGGACTGAACTTGGTAGATACCACATTTTATACTGGTTCTGTGTTCTGATAACCAAGTGATGTTTCTCACATCCACGCTCTTCTAGGCAGAATTTTTCCTCTTTACCCTGCAGTTCTTCAAAATGTCAGAGCAGAAATCACTTTTGTCACACTTGCTCTTTTTAGACGTGAAGTATTTCAGTTTCCTCTTAGTTTAAACTGGGCTGGCTCCTTCTCACTCAGCAAAGACGAAAATAGAGGCTTGCAACAGAAGGCTTTTAAAAGCCATACGTAGATGGCAGTGGCTGTTTCTATATAAAAAGTCATGCATGAGCACACACGCTCATAAACTTCCATTTAGCAATTAGCTAGGTATTTTATTTTTTATAACTGCTTCTAGTATAGCAATTTTACATGGAAATTCATATCTATTCATTTCTTTCCATGAAATGTCCATTATTAAAAATGTTATCTTGTGATTGAAACGAATTATTTTTGCATTTTGTTTTTCTGTTGAGCAGAGTATCATTTCTGCTCTTCCTAATAAGTTCTGCAGGGGAGGAGGTTATTGTACATATGGGGGTGATCCAGCCGAATATATCTGGTTTATTAATGAAGTATATTTGGATCTTTGCCTCAGGCTGGGCAGAAGAGTTTGGCTTCAAAAATATCTTTAATTTACAGGATCATATGTATTTTTTACACAGCTTCCTTTGCCCCTCTTACTGTGCTGGAATTGTGGACTTCAGGGCTCAACGAATTGTGTATCACCTGCAAACTGTCCACCTGATCGCTTAACTATTTTAAATATCCTGGAAATTTTATTAATGCCATTCCTGCCCAGGGAAGGTAACATTCAATTCCTAGATCTTTAAGGCATTAAAAGACTCATTGCAAAGTAGTTTCTTAAAGGTTTAATTTATTTCCCTGTAACAGCTCTTCTGGGTTTGTGATTCCATTGGATTTGTGATATAGTGATAAGAGTTTTATGTGGCTTCTTTTCACTGGAAGATTTTCTACAGGTACACTAACTTTAAGGACTTGGAAATTCTAATTTTAATTATTGCTTTAACTGGCTTACCATGGTAATGAAGGAATTATGCAATCCCTTCAATAAGCCCAGGCAGCCTTTTAAAATAGATATGTTATTTCCAGGTCTGTAGCTTGGGAAGCACTATTAATGACATACGGCATGCCCTTGCGACCAGTTCAGCCTTTTTGTTTTAAAATGTTATTAGCTTAAAGGTTTTTAGTTAGAACCTGTAAGTCTAAGTCAACATTTTACAAGGAAAATGGAGGACAAGACGGAGGTGAATACTAAACATGCTTGGTGTCTGTGTTAATTCAAAACAATCATTTGACCCTAAGCCACAACCAGCAGGTCCTTAGACAGACAGTGTCATGTGAAATTACCACAAATGTAGCTGAACTGGCATTTTCGTGTTATCAAGGAGATGGAGCACCAGTTCCTGTTTGGAAAAATACTTGCCTTCTTGTATCAAATTTTTAAGATCATGATAAACTGGAAGAGCTGATTCTGCAGTCTTTTCTGACACTGAACAGGACTTTGTCTCTGAAACATCCCATTTGTAGTTCCACCGGTTGCTTTCTGCAGCTGCGAGCAAACATGACGTTCATTTTATTGCACATCATGTGCAATGGCTCTCCTTGGGCCTAGAGCAGAGCACGTTCCAGAAAAAATACAAACACAAAACTAATCGGTGAGTGACCGAATTCCTGTAGCTGATACTTGGAGGTGCTGCAGCCTACCTGGAGCAGCAGGAGATGTGTGTGACCTACAAGAGCTCACAGAAGCACTGGAGTCAAGAAGTCAGAACT
This sequence comes from Psophia crepitans, assembly GCA_013399095.1. Taxonomy (NCBI): domain Eukaryota; kingdom Metazoa; phylum Chordata; class Aves; order Gruiformes; family Psophiidae; genus Psophia; species Psophia crepitans. Next base: position 272,501 of record VWZZ01003585.1, on the reverse strand, counting down.
CTCTGTAGGACTGTAAATGAATTTAAGCAACATGAAAATACAGGGCGATAAATGTGCTGGTAGCATACTGAGTTGAACAGGAATATCGCTGAAGAATTAAGCAAAATCCTTTTGCGTTTCTGTTGGGCAAACACATACTGCAACATGTGTGGATGCATGGATCAGAAAGCTATGGATCAAGCATGAGTTTAAATTGCTGGGAGATTCATGCCTGCTAAGAAATAGGCTAACTATATCACACTAATTTTTTTAATTCATCTTGCTTAATTTCATCTTGCTTATATAATTTACATGCATAGTCAATAAAAGATACTGCTACTGACTGATTAATAATATCTCAGGCTGTTTAAAAGACCACCTTTTCAAAATTGCACAATGATAAAGGGAGCTTTTAATGTATTAGCGCTTTTTGGAAGGACTGCTCTGTTCCTCAGGAAATAATGAATCACTTCATGAAGGGTTTTCAAAAACTTTTTTTTTTCCTCTCCAGTTCTCATCATGACCCAAAGACTGAGGATAACCGAACTATCCGTACTACTTTTGTAGGTTAGGTCTCAGCCATGAAAACAATTCATGGTCTGAATTGTCTCTTGGTGACATCAGTGGCAAAGCATTCATATATTTAATAAGATCTTGTTTTCCTGCTAGTCTTGAAGTGAAGTAGGCTTACAGAAGGGATGAATGGCAGCAAGACAAGAGAAATACAAAAGCTCGTTAACTTCTCTTTGGGTTAACATTGCCAGACAAGAAAAAACAGAAGTTAAACTTCCAAGAGAGCGCTCAGAAAATCATAGAATCATAGAATATCCCAAGTTGGAAGGGGCCGCTAAGGACCATCGAGTCCAACTCCTGGCCCCACACAGGCCCAGCCCAACCAGAGCAGATGACTGAGAGCGTTGGCCAGACACAGCTTGAACTCAGCCCAGCTCGGGGCGGTGACCACTGCCCTGGGGAGCCTGTGCCAGGGCCCCACCACCCTCTGGGGGAAGAACCTTCTCCTGATCTCCACCCTAACCCTCCCCTGGGGCAGGTCCATGCCGTTCCCTGGGGTTCTGTCGCTGGGCCCCAGAGGGAGGAGATCAGCGCCTGCCCCTTGGCTCCCCCTCGGGAGGAAGCTGTAGTTTGCCATGAGGTCTGATTGACTGTTTACAAAACGACAACCATTTTGGAAACTCCCACCAGAACACAGGGCATCATACTCAGCTACCTAGACCTTTTTATGAGTGTGTCTCACATTAAAAAAGAACCAGCTGTGTAACAGCGTATGCACAGCCAAAGCATCATACTGCCACTCTTCTCCTGCAAATGTGGGAAAAATCCACCAGGATTAGTCTTCCTTTCATTAAGTAGCTTAACCAGAAGAGTGCTGAGGTCTGGTTTTGGCACAGAGTTTAATATTTTTGCAAGACCCATAGCTGTCACCACAGCCCATGTTCAATACTTTCACAACGTTCCTCATCTCCCCACTAGTGTAGAGCACGTGGATAAAACTCCTCTAAAAAAGTCATAACCTTTCAGTCAACTGTCACTCTGCCTTGTCATCTCCTTTAGTTTTTTTATAAGGCAGTAAATGTTTAAAATAAAGCCAAACAATGAAATAGCAAGCATTGGTGGCTTTCTCCTGTGTTGTTATCAGTGGGATACTGATAATGAAAGAAAGCTTATGTAAAACTCATGCAGAGAGACAGAGCCAAGCTGGTGTCCAATACCAGCAAGCCACTGAAGGAACGATTTGGAAAGCTACACCGTTCACAGCAGCACTGGGCAGTTATTAGCTGTAAACAAGCGGGGACAGCTTCAGCTTATTTTTACCAAGGACTTCTCATGAACTCGGTCTCAATAAAGTTGCTTCCTACAAGAGGAAAAGTTAATTTAATCGGCATTCATATAGATTATTTCCATGTCTACTGGCTAAACCATTTGTCTTTTTAAAACACTCTTCTGATAAAGGTTCAGAGCAGCCATGAGAAAAGAAAGAAGCAACCACACAAGATTTATGATTTGTGGAGGGAGCAAGTAAGGACAGAGACCCTGAAGTGACTGTTACATCCTTTATAGCATAATATTCTAGAACATCTTTGACTTTTCTTAAATTAAATTTCACCTGATAGTTGAGAGTCTAGCTACCAAATCTAATTGTAAGGCAGAAAAGAAGAAAGTTATGAAGTTTTGTCTATGTCCTTAATCACTATTTGATTTTTATCAACCCTAGGCATAAGAAACATCACCTGCAATTATCTCCCACACAGAAAGACTGCTTCCTTTTGTCATGAACACCCGTCATCCAGACCCAGGAGCCCTGGGTTGTTATTACTCGGAGCTCAAGGAACACCTGCGTTTTCTTGGCAAGCCCTTGAAATGATAATGTTTTAGCAGTATTCATGTAAGAATTTCCTCTGCATTCATGAGTACCTCATTGACCCGGTAGCTATAAAGAAAGGAAAAATTAAAGGAGTTGCTGACTGATTTCTTTTTAGTGTTGAGGACCTTCCACTCTCTGCCCCTTGGCTTAGGTGGATTACATTATCACAGAAAATCCCCACTGTCACTGTTTGTGAGAAAGCTGAACCCCCTAAGGATTTGGACAGAAAGCTCCAAATGTGTTTTTACCTTCCTGACAAGATGCTGATATTTTCTTTTATGTAAAAGAAAAAAATTCTAAATACTGCTAAGAAAATATTTATTCTCTTTTCATTTTAAATCAGTGTAATTCAATTAGCTTCAAGGGGTTATTCACCCTCTACCTCCAGACACCAGGAGGTAAGGAAGCACTGCAGCCAGGAGGAATATCTCCATACCTGGAGACACAGGCAGCATTCCTGCAGCCCTACAGCTATCCAATGCTGAAGCTTTTTTTCCTCTTCTCTTCATTTTCTTTAAGCTGAAACAATGTCTTCAGAAACAGCTCTAAATGCAGAGAAATTGAGGTGTCTTAGTACATATCCTCTGCAGTATTTCCTCATTCGCAAGCAGTGTCACCATTTTAGATTTCCAGCTATCATAATTCCTCCTGTCTATACATAGGCTTCTCCCCCTTTTTGATGCAAGGTATGTAAGGTCTCAGTGAATTCTGAACTTATTTTCTTCTATTCTTTCTTGCAAGTTAGTGGAGGGAAGCAACCAAATCTTGCAACTCTGATACTTTCCTTATTTTTTTCTCCATAGACCTAAAATGTCTTTTCTTCAGTGTTATCTTAAGGGAAGGAAAGAGCATTACAGTTATATTGGAGAGCGCATGGAGAGAGTAAAAAAAAATTCAATCAGTTAGTGTAAACTGCATGTCTGCTCCTCAGGAAAACTTCTGAGATACATTGGCAGGGCAGAGATTCAAGTGTCAGTGACCTCTTTTAGATAAAAGACATTCTGAAACAGCATTTTGGGTCTAGCTAACAAACTGCAGGCTCAGTCTCTTAGACAAGAGGATGACAGCCCTGAGTCTTGCCTGCCCTTTCTCAGCAGGGTATTATTTGTCTGAAGGGTCTGGAGTAAGAGCCACTTGCTGGCTGTGCTCGTGCTGTGGTGGATCTTGGCAGCAGTGGTCAATGCACGGTGGTATTTGGAAGCACCTTGGAAAGAGACAGCCAGGAGAGCTCAAGTGCTCTAGAAAAGAGGCACACATGGACACACGCTGTCTGGATTTTGATGCAGCTTTGGCCAGAATTGGTACTGGTGCTGAAAGAGGTGAAAGAGGAATGTGTGCTTCAGGGTGGATGAGTAAGCTTGTCCTCTGGCTCCTGGCACTGAAGGACCTACTGTCATGACCAGCTAAAGGCCTTATTTATGATTTCAAGGAGACCATTATAACACTGAAAAATCCCTGAAATATTACTGTTCCAGCCATGCTCTTTTCTCCTGCTCATGACCCTAACGTGTCCTCCTTGCTCAGTGGAGGTCAGCATCTGCCTGCCAAAGCAGACTTTTGGGCTGCCAAAAGAGAAGAGGACCTGTCTTGGGAGTAAGATACAGAATGCGCTATGGGAAGGCCTGTTTTTTATATACAACACAGATTTTAGTTCTCTTAATCCACATGTCCAGCCAGAAATCATGGTTAGTAATACCTGTCTGCTTAGCAGATAGGGAATTAAGCTGATGGTTTAAATTCTGTTTAATAATTTAAGAACTATGAGAGGAAAAATGAGAGAGTGTGTGTGTGTGATGTATGCAAACCACTGTCTTGGAATATGTACAATAAATTATATTATTTCTCTTGAACTAAATTATTTCTCTTTGCTTACAGCTACTTACAGAAAAAGCTGCAGGGTGGCCTTCTCATACGTGTCTTTCTTGCAAGAGCGATATTTCAGATCATTTTTCTCTACCCTCCATCCCTGGGTTGTTCATAATATAGGATATAGTTTATAAAAAATTCTCTGCTTTCAGGGAGCTTCGCTCAGGACCGTGCAGGAGGGACTCCAGGTGCCACCTGAACAGTTGCCTTTGGCTTGGGGAGGTCTTGCCATGGTTAAGGGCACCTTGTCAATGCTGTGGATGCAACTCCGGTGCCTACACTGTCATGGTGGGGCAGTCTAAGAGCAAAAAGTGTGCCTGAAGCCATCCTAGATGCCACAGCTTATAGTCTGTTGCCATGTTGCAGGCATTCAGCCTGCCTTAGCTGCATCTAACACGAATCGGTTGTATGGTACAAATCTCTGTTCACATCTGTGTGAATTATTTCCCTATACATTATTCAAAGATGGCAAGGTGACTGAAAGAGCAGAAAATCTGAACCATTGATTCAAAAAGTCTGGAAAATTTCTGCTTATGAATTCCATGTCATCCCTGGCAGGATTTCCAAAAGGAAATCTCGTAAGAATTTGCCCACCTTAGGGGCAAGTAAAAACTGCCTTTAAAAGACTTGATGGACTATTGCAACTGAAGGACATGATAAAGCAATGTTGAAGCAAACTCGGGTGCATTATCAACAAACAGCTTGCTTGGTCTAATAAACCAAAAGTGTAATTCTAGAGTCAGCCCATCTCCCTTAGCAGCAGGGACATCCAAGCCACGTGTGCCCAGGGTTCCCAAAGCAGGGTAGAAGCTCATGTTTATCCACTGAGTCATGAATCAGCTAAAATCAATATTTTTATTTCAAATTAGGGTTTGAGATTTTTTTTGTCTTTATAAGCCTCCCAGGATGAGGACTGCACTGCTAAATCTCAGCTTTAAAATAATTTTTTCTGACAAGACATGCATCACGGAAAACACGGGTCTGTAACGAAGGTGACGGCACGAGTTTACAGCGCCGCGAACACGAACGTGCAGCGACAGTATCTCAGAGCAACGATCTGATTTTTACACGCGCATTCCTCAAGAGTCGTTTTGCCTTAGTGACATCACTGGAGGGTTTAACCCACAACAAATTTGAGCAGAGGGTTTGTGAAGTTTTCCGGCATTAAATAAAATGGTCTAATCTGCGGTGGCCGAGGGGATGTAGCAGTGTGTAAACCATCCCCCTGCAGATACTCTGGGGTGGATGGTGTCCCTGGCTGTAGCTGCAAGCATTTATTACCTCTTCCACGGTGGGACCATAGAGGTGTGGTGGCTGAGACCGGTGCAGCCCCCTCCTGCTACTGTCCCAGAAAGGACTGGAGGCTCGTGACAGCCTCAGCTTGCTCTCTTTTAGCCACAGAGATCCCACAGTGAGGAAGGCAGAAAAAATAACCTCTCTCCTCCATTCCTGAGCTGATTATAGGAAAACTGGATTTGTAATCTTGTTCATTGTTCTTATACTTCTCTCTTTCCTAATGGAAATATGGCTATTTCTTTCCTGAGCACGGTAATAACCCTTGCTTCTGCAATCTTTCTTGGCAAATTACTACAGAGAGATAGATAGACAGAGATACAGATACAGATAGAGATACAGATAATACCCATGAATATTCAAGGACATTACCTTTATCCACCAAAGGATAAAATTACTTGCTGTGCAACTTTATTAAGCTCTATGTTATATGACTTTCACCATAGAAAGTTGTATTATAATGTGGCTGGAAAAAAGCACAGGACCTGCAATAAAAATTCTAAGAGGTGACGCATTATCCAAACTGAACTTTAAATCTTCTGAGAGATTCTGGTAACAAAGTGCTATATCTCATTTCCTCAATTTTTTTATTGCCCCATTGCAAGTTGTTCTACTTTGCATGTAGAAAGCCAAGGAGACATTTTCTAATAATCTGATTTTCAGAATAAGATAGAATATATCATTTCAGTAGCTCCTGAGTCAGATGTATCATATCAGCTCCAAGACAAATTAAGAGAAGCATTTTACCAACGTGTATCTTAAAGCAGCATGAATTCTGAGGAGGACGGTGTTGATGTGAGCACCTGTAGATATAGGTGGGTACAGGCTTTGAAAAGCAGGAACTGGGAATTGTAAACATACTTTACAAAAACAATGAGCTGCTCAGACTTCCAAGGATGCTAGAAAAATGTGCTCTAGCTACATGCTTAGATCATTTGGGATCTCTCCTGACTGCAACCAGGAGAGCTGTAGAAATCACTCTATTTATCTGCTGCTGTCTCTACCAGAGGAAAGTACTTTAAAATACAGCCTTCATTTTTAAGTTCCCCTTCAGTGATTTACTGAATGTAAACCAAAAGTGTTTGGGTGGCTTGGTTTTTTTTTTACCAGGAACGGTACTGTTGTCCTGTTTTCTCTAAAGCTGCTGCTTCCAAGTTCACTGAGTCTGTTAGCCCTGAGCAGTTAGTTTCCAGATGAGTGTGGCAGCGTTATTTCCTCAGTACAGCAAGATAAAATGGACAAGCAGAATGTGGTGTTTTCTAATAGGATCTGAAAAACTACCGTTTCTGAGTTAAGGCTGGGAGTTTTTCCAAAGAAAGATTTCATAGGTGAGAAAGATGTGACAAGAAAACAGGCTTTCTCAACTAATACGCTGAAGAAACTGTTCTAGGAACAGTTAATCCCAAAAAAAGATATTTCTTGAGCAATTCTGGCAAGATTAGATAGAAAAGACTATTACTTATGTGTCTTGCTGTTATTTGCAGCATGGGTGGGAGGTGTCAAGACACAAGTCTGCTGGAGTTTTGATATTTTAGGTCATTTTTTCTCCTGTAATCAGCATTATTTCTCATTCATGTCACTTCTATCTTCTTTCCACTGTTCGTTTTAGACTTCTATCCCTATGGCATACAGTATTTAAGATCTGATCCTAAGTTTAGTAGAAAGACTTATGGAAAGACTAGTGGAAAGACTCCAAGGGCTTTTAATTAACCTTTTTAAGCTTTTCACCAAGCAGAGAAAAACATCCCAGATAGGTGAAAACAACTGGGTTTAGCTGGCTTCCCGTATTACTTGGGAAAGGCTACTTATGAGTAATTCCCAAACTGGCAGACCATGCATCAGGTCATGAAACTTTAGGCATGGCCATTAGGTATATTTATGCCAAATAAAATGAAAAAGTAAACCCAACAGTTAGTTCACAACCAATCAGTCATTCATGAAAAAAAAGTTGAAAAGTTATGATTGATGCTAACAACAAGAGAGACGTTTGCATTTCTGATTTATGTCTTTGTGTGATGTTGTCTTTTATACACTGACAGTATATAGTGTATAATCTGTTTGGTCAGCACAATTCCTGTATAACAGGTCTGGGTAGAGCTGAGAGTCCAGTAGAGCACCAGTGATCTCAAGGATGAGCGTACCATAACCTTTACTGGTGTGAGGTATCACAGGACACCAAGGTGTGCGTGATCCCAGCTATCCTGAAGCAGATAAACCACCACATGGAATAATCAATTCTGCAGGGCACCACAAAGATGTTTTGTTACTGAGTAGTAAATGATGTGATTCAACAGGAACCAGCTAACTATAGCAGGTAAAACTAATCTGCTGTAAAGGGAAATAAGGTAGAAGGCATACCTGCTTATGTGTGTAGAGGTGGGTGTCCACTGAGCTGTTAAAGCCCAAAACATGAATGGATTGTCACACTTTAGAGAGCCATGGAGACTTTTCTCTGCACTGAACTTCTGCATCACTATTGTCTCTTAGTGGAAGTGAAAGGAAAGACGTGTGACAGCCAGTCCCTGTAAGTGCCTGATTTAAAGCCTTCACCAACTTCCAACACGTCTTTCTCAGCAAAGCGTCTGCCAGCCTAAAGAGTTTTCTTCAATCAGTTTTTACTTTACTTGATGATAACTGAAAATTAACACGTGTCTGTGAAGATCCCTCCATCTTTTCATTTTCCAGGGTAAAACTATGAGTACATGTCTCAGTTCACATCTCTCGGGTCCTTGCAATCCACAGTGTATGTTGTACAACCTCAAAATAAACTGTTCTCCCATGCTCTACCCTGTACAAAGTCTGATTAAAGCACCCTGACCACCGGATCACCACAACCCTCTGAGATTAATCTTAATCTTTTCTGCCTATTTTAAACCACATTAGGCCACAATAAGCCAAGGCTAACCTGACTGCAGAAGTCCCAATGAGCTCACGTAGAAGGACATGTTGGTTTTGCTACCCAAATAACCAATCATCACTATGTGGTTGTTTAGCTGGGGGTGATCTTTGCTTTGAGTCTGGAGCAGGGAAGAAATTCATGCCTCTGGAGCTGGGGCAACCAACCAGTCATCTACCGTGTCTCTAAAAGGGTGCAAAAATAGAAGTCGATAAGGTCCTCTACATCTTAGTTGAGTAAATGCATTCAAGGATATGAAAGTAAAGACCAATCCAAATTTGAAAGCTAGGCTGAGACCCCTTTTAAGAGTTTGACCTCTTATTCCAAACAAATGTCCAAAGAAAAGCACATTGTTCCTATCTTCTATGAAATATGGCTTACTACATTTGAGAAAGGAAGCAGTCGTGTTCTCATACTTCTAGTTTATTTATTGCCTCAACAGCCTGAATTATATAGTTATGGATTTCTGTCGTACTCTAATTATTTTTTTAAGAATTATTTCTGTTCATAAACATGGAGAAGCTTCCTAAGCACCAACTATTGCTCAAACAGAGTTTTATATTTGTGTGGCCCTTTTAGTTCTAGTGATTTTAAGTGCAATAAGAAGACCCTACTAGATAAGATACGTTGCGAGCTTTAGAGTCAAATTAGTTAGTTTAATTCTAAATGCGTATTTTATTCAGCTTCTTATCTGAAGTTTATCAGCCTCAAGATACTCTGTAGCTGGGGTAATCGTTCAATATTTAATATGCTGCGTAGGCATAGACTGTCATTAGAATTCATCACGAGTTGTATTTCAAAGAGCATCTTGGATAAGGGCTGATGCACACCCAAGTGGCTTGTGTAACACAGACGTGCAGGGAAAGTTTTCCAGTTCTGTCAAATAAAACAAGATTAGGAAGGCATGAAAAATGGTTCAAAGCGGGGTGGAAGTCTTAAACATCGTGTCCAGTGTAATACGGCCTTAGCAGACAGACTAGTTTAAGAACCACTAGTTCCTCTCTTATCAACAGCTCAAAGCAACTCACCTCCTTCCTGACTCTCTACCCTTTCCTCCTGGTTGCCATAGCTTACTTAGAAGGGTAACATTACAAAACTGGGTTTTAATACCATCTATTTCCTGGTCCTGAAGACAAGTAACCACAGCAAAATCAGCTTGGTGTCTGCGGACCATCATGAGTCCCGGGAAACAGCATTCGGATGCTGTGGGCATCTTGTGTCAAACCAGACTGCAATGCGGAGTTTTGATTTAGTTTAACGCATCCAAATTAAATGCTTTGACTTGGGAACATCCAAAGCTTTTTCTTCCATTTAAAAAGTTCCAACCAAATGTTTTGCTGTATCCATGCTTTTTTTAAACTTTCCGTTCTGCAAATCACTCAGCTTGCTGACTTTTCAGCCTGCCTTAGGAAGAAAAACATCAGGCTTTTCCACAGAGTGGAAAAAGAGCTGGGAAAAAAAAAAAAGCTTACACTCAACCTAATTGGCAGTAGGGACTAATATCAGATTTCTGAAAAAATGTTTATGTATGGCAACCCTCGCTGCTTAACCGGCAGGCAGGCTGAAAAATGCTGCTGGATTAACCGCGTCCCAAACTCCTGGCTTTCCTGAGGAAAGCGGCACCGACTGACACGCGTGCCAGAGCGGCAGCGGGGAGGTGACCACGGAGCCCGAGGAAGGAGCAGAGGATCTTGATCCTTGCCAGTTCTGCGACATTTCTGCTGAATAACCAGAGCGAGAAGCTTTCAGCCCCCCTCAGCTGCAGCTTCCCCCCCCCCCGGCGGCCGAGGAGCACCCGTGTCCGTTGCGTAAAGGATTCTGCTGTTTAAAGAGTGCTCAAACGTACAGATAGGAACGGGCAGCGCACCCCTGCATTTTCCTACCGCTTCAGTTAACGGGCGGGTTCCTAATGGCGGCACCTCTGCGGTCTGTGACACTTCGCTGTGGTCCTATTCCGTATGGAAAAAGCAGTCAAATGTATTGAATCCAATTCAGTTCGCCTTTGAAATTAGAATGAGACATAACTGACAGTGAAAGTCTGGGAAAATTTTCACACAGAAAAGAAGTGGTGAGTTTTGCTTTCCCAGAAACTTGCTAAAAGCTTAAATATCTCTGTGCCCTGGGAGAACTTGGGTAAAATGTTGCGTTTGATTCTCCAAAACCGACATGAAAATGGTATTTGGAAATGGAAATGGTTTTGTTTTCACAATGGAACCCTCAGCAAACATTATCCTCTCTCCCTCTCGGGTTCCTGTGACAAGTTTCACTGGCTCAAATAAAATGTGTTCCTTTCCAGAGACCCCTTCCATGAAAATGATTTTGAAATGAGCTGACTTTGGTTGTTATCCTACGCTTTTCCACATTTTATTAACGTGACTCTTAACAGATGGCGTTTAATGAATAATTACACAGTAATGAAAAAAATATTTTGCATTTAAAGAAAGCTGTATGCAGATTTACTAATCAATTTAGACATTGTATCTCATTTGTTTATAGTACATCTCCCAACTGGAATGTAATTATCTAACTTTGTATCTATATTTAACTGTCTAAATTGAAGGAAATAAACGGAGTTGAAGTAACTAATTGTCAGCGTTACCCACCAATTTGTGTTGAAGGATTAATCAGTACAGAAGAGTATGCGAGCTCAAAATATTCTAGGCTTTTATAGATACAGAATAATAATATTTGCGAGTGCTTCCCTCTTCTGTGGACACGCCATTACATCGCACTATCATCTACAGAATCCACTAAATGTCTGTTGAAATGTGCAATTACATCCGAAGTATCACAGCCATTTTTTCACTGCAGTAAAACAGTAGATGGAAGAAAAAAAAGAGACTTTCAGGGTACTGTAAGGCATGATACAGCTTACTGTTCAGCACGGTGAACTTATTAAGCTGATGAGCCTGGTCCAGCTGCCTCTCGTGCCTGTGGAGAGCACCCCACTGATCGCTTCAAGCCCTTCGTCTGTACCCTGAGGGGCATCGGTTTAAACCTGGTGCTCGGTATTTAGATCTTCACAAATTTGGGAACAATGTCTTCCAGCACCTGATGGATGTCTTTGTACTTACACAAACACCAGCCCCCTCCCCCCTAGTTTCCCCATCCCTCAAGAACCTCTTAACCCATTCACAACTCTTCCCCCTTTTCCCTTGGTTGGGTCTCACATGATGCTGTTGCACGTTCCTCATCCCCATGCACCTTTTTATTCCTGTCTGAGCTTTCAGCTTGTAAAGCAGAACTAGCAAATCCTGGCAATATTGTATTTGTCACAGAGCTCACTGCTAAGCAGAGGCACAAATTAGGTGCACTTGCTCCACCGTTACGTGCTGCAAAGGCCACAGCAGCAATCAGCAGTGGCGTGAGTAGCTGCAAGCAAAGCTGGTTCTGCGGGGCTGTGAGGCATCATCAGATTTCCCAGTCCCTGCGTGTTTTTATGGCTCTCAACTTCTGTCGCTGCAGATTTTCCATTCTTCTCAGCTTTTTCCTTTTCCTTCAAACGAGCTCCTATTAAGAATACTGTCCTGTGTTGATTTAGAAAGAAAAAAAAAAAGAGCCCTTTACTTAAAAAGGAAAAAAATTCAAAAGGAATGTGAAAACACTCAACCAGCACCCTGGGGCACTGCCTGGCGTAATTTATTTTTTCTTTATTTTGCCTATCTATCTCCTCTCTGCTATGTCTGTCTTGGCTTCCATATTCTGAAAGATTATTATATTAAAGCTTTTACATCCAATATAACTCATCTTAAACAGCCGTAGGGTTTGGTCTTCTGTCTGTACTCTCCAGGTATTTTTCAGTTCTAGAAGCAAATTGAAGAAGAATTTAGGACTAATATGTAGGTCAATTCAGATAAGTATGTGAAAATTTTAGGCAAATAAGTGAAATTACAGATCAATTCTCAACTAATCCCTTATTTCTTCTAATTCTTGAGATGAGTTAGAAGGATGGAAGACTTTTCTCTCTCCTATTTTTTTAAAACAACCTTTGTAGCTGATCTGAAGAACTGTTGGAATAAATATTTCAAGCATGTTTGGGTTTTTGATTTATAGCAAAAATAGCAAAGAAAAATGACTTGAATTGTTGCTGTTCTAAAACGCATTGCTGATATTCTACATGACATCAAAGAGCACTTTTAAAAGGTCGTTTAACACATTAAATAAATTTAACTGGATGAATGTCTATACCAAGAAATCTGGACAACCCCAGGATCATGTTCTAAATAGCAGTGACCTCTCACTCCCTGGTTATAAATGAATTTAAATAAAAATCAGGGAAAGATTAAATTTGCTTCCTGTGGTCTGCTATACTTGAAAATTACCTTATCTTCCCTATTACTTTTTTTTTACCTTTCTTTTTTTTTTTTTTTATTACAGTTTCCTAGAATGTGCTAAGGAATAAAGAGAAAGCCTAAGGTAAGGACGGTAAATATCCTGCTGTAAGATCAGATGGCATGTAGCAACTGTGTACAGATATGAAAATGCAGTGTATATCTGGAAAAACAGTTGACCTGATATAATACTACAACAGATACAAACATGCAGATTAAATGAGCCACAAACGTGACACTTCTCAAAGGCTCCAGGAATGCAGTGCTACCCAGTAAGACCAGAACTGTCTCAGAATACTAGTTCAGAAGAATTCAAAAACTGTTCTCCCTGGAAAAGATCAAGAGATGTGCCCAGGCAGTGCACCAACCACTGGGCATGGACTTCACCGATTAACCGCGGACTTGGGGAGGTACCACTGCAGCGAACAAAGTGGGGCCAAAGCTACGTGATGCACAGGCAGGAGCATCCCTGAAAGGAACCATCGGATTGCCCAAACTGCAGAAATTGGTGCTGTTAGGCTCTTCTTCAGTCTCCTGGAGATGTGCAGGGATTTTCAGGTGGTAACTAGCTTGTGCAGAAGCATTGTAAAGACATTGGTTTGCAGAACTTGCTGCTCTGTGGAGGTACTGGACTTGCTGCTCATGGGGGAGAAGAGCTGTTGTGTGTCAGCTCCTCCTCATGCTCTTCTTTCCCACGTGGAAGGGTGCAAGAGCATCCTTCCACTCTCTGAAGAGCTAAAACCTCGGGTTTGGCCTCAATTACTGTCATATTAAACATGAAAAACTCTGCTGAAATCACTTTAAAGTAAGCATACGAAACAGTCTTGAGGTCAGCATCTTTGTAACTGCCTGCAGGTTATTTCCAAGAAGTAGGAAAGCGTTAGGGAACTCAAGCATTAGCACTCAACATTTCATGTTCTCCTGCAACACAGGACACGAGAGCAGCAGTTTAGCACAGCAAAGAACAGATATTATGTGCCATCAAATAAGATCACTTGATACAGGCAAAATATGCCCTGTGCATGTAGTATAAATATATGATGTACGGGGTAGAAATACCTTTTTTAGTTGTTAGTTGCTACCTGTGGCTGAAAAGAGATGCAGAGCAGTAGGGATGGCTGTCATGGGAAACCTAGGGAGAGAGCAAGTCAGGGAGATGCAGATTGATCCAGACGCCTTTCGATATAGAAATAGGAGGGAAGATGTGGTAATTGTAAGTGGTGAGTCTCTTGGCTGCCTGCTGCCCTAGTTGCTCTTTCAGTGACAAGTCGCTTTAGGAAGGAAATCTAACTGCTCGTGGCATTCTGCCTACAGGGAGTGACTTACAAAGATTGGAAAATGTCAACCCATACGAAGGAATTGTTAACCCTTCTCCAGGAGGGAAGAGTGTTAATCACTAATGGAGAGCAGGGCACGAGTAACTGTGAGAAAACCTCTTTGATAACAGCCCATTTTGCTGTCACCAACTTTTGAAGATTTGCTAAAGGCTCTTCTGCCAGTGAGGTAAACTGGGAGCCTTTTCCTGGCGGTGTGCAGGGAGCAGTGCTGGATGTGACCCTGTCTGGCCTGCCCAAGGGCAAGCCCCGTCCCCAGCACCCTCCCCAGGGCAAACCCAGCCCCCAGCCCCGCCACACAGATGTAAGCTCTGCGTTTCGGAGGGGAGATGGAGAGGAGACCTGTCGGTGCAGCGAGATACCACCAGCTGAGATGAGATGTCTGCAGAGCATTTGGGTGGGTTCTGTTAGAATAGAATAGAATAGAATAGAATCATTAAGGTTGGAAGTGACCTCAAGGATCACCTAGTCCAACCATCCCCCCACCACCTATTACCCACTAAACCACGTCCCTAAGTTAGAACACAAAGGGTTGAGTTTGGCCAGGCGCAGGCATTTGTCCCCTTCTAAACTCATCCCATTAGCTCCCAGTTCTTGTGTGACAGACTCAGCTACGGAGAGAGAGCACAAAACTGGAGGAAAACTGGTTCATGAGGCTCTAGCTCACACCAGGGATGGAAAAGTGATTTTTGGCCTCAGACCACAGGGGTGGATTACAAAGCCCTTGCTTGTTGCCCTCAGTTCTGCAACAATATTCACAGAAACAACGGAGAAAGAGGCCACGATCAGCTGCTCATATTTGTGGTGAGCCACAGTCTTCAGTGAGTGAGATCAGCTAGGTCAGGCTCGTTGGATTATGGAATCCAGATAATATGCCAGTGAAAGCCATGAGAACCACTCTCACTGCGATGTGATTTCCGTGGTTAATTCTCTCCTACGATGACTACGTGAGAATAGATGTTTTTCACTCAATGCATCATATGGATTCACAGCCTGAGTTCAGTACTTTATTGATAACCAGGGCTTAGCTCTGTTCACACCATCCACTCCTGCCTCCCTGTGCACCGTCCCCACAACACCGACACCGCAAGGTGGCCTGGCAGGAATGAAGGCCAGCAGCTTAGCCAGCTCCAGCTAAGAGAGGTGATCATCCTCTAAAACCTTTACAGCAGGTGATGGTTGATAAGAAAATTACTTAACCTATGAGGTCTGGATATTGGAAAGGGGAAGGAGGTTTTTTCCCCCTCTCTGCAAATTCAGCCCAGCTCATGAGGAGCCTGGGGGCAAAGACCCAACACACTGATTGTAGAAGTAAATTTGGAGAGCAGAACATGAGCTGGCAGGCTCCCACTCCTGACCCATCTCAGCAAACCTGGACCTTCCGTTTGTTATATGTGATGAAAAGATCACCCACAGGTGATTCCAAAGCAATTCTCAGAGAGAAAAACAACCTGTATGGACAAGTGATGGAACAGCAGGGAAGGAAGAGATCTGGGTTTCAAACCCAAGCCTAGCTACTGCCTGATTAGTATCTCACATAAAGTGCAGGAGCAGTTAATGTGCTTAGGGCCAAAGGAAGGATATAATGAGGCATGAGAGATGATGGCTTTGCTGTTCCCTGCCTGAATTTCTTCTCTTTGGGAGCACTCTGCAGAAACACTCAGGGCTGCACACCGGCAAGCAGGGCGGTCAGGAGAAGCGGGCAGCAGCGCATCTCAGTGCAGGTTAGTTTGTTAACAGCAGGTTTCATGACTATCCCTTCTCACTGACTTTCAGCTCTGCTTCCAACAGAAAAGCACTCAAAACCTAGTCAGCCTCGGTGGGGAGGGCTCTGTCAAAATCAACCTGCAGCCAGCCAGACAAGAGATTTTGGTAGAGGTGTATTAGTAAGCTCTAAGCAATGTTGCTCTCAATCTGCAAAACTAGGAATTTCTGCATGAAGCTTATTTTGTTCATAAATTCTGCTTGTTTTCAAACATATTTTAAATAGACATGCCCTTATTTTGAGACTTCCATAATAATTTTCTTATATGTGTTACAGAAGGGTGAAATTGTCCAAAGATGCTGTGAATCATTTCATCTTGGCAGCGAGTGTTATAAAGTATTATATTACTGTTTTCTGTCAGGAGCTTGATCCAGGATAAGATCTTATGGGAAATCATGCTAATAGTGAGGTGATTGCCAAGTTAGATGAAAGACTTACAACTGTGGAGAGCTGACTGCAGTAGGAACGGAGCAGAGGACTGTCAAAGGAGCTGAAGGGAATCAGACACACAAATCCCACTGAAATGTAATGGATTTGGGGTGCATTAAGCTCCAGTTAAAACCCCAACCTAAGCAAAGAGATAGGTTATTTTTACACTTGAAAGGTGCCTGCCCTTTGAGGTTGGTCCCATTGCAGGCACAGCGAGAAACGCCGCGGCGGTGGGCTGTGCCGGTGCTGCTCCCGGAGCTCCCCGCCGCTGGTGGAGAAGTGGGCACTGCCACTGGGAAAGTGCTGCAGGCAGTCAGCAGCTGCTTTCCATGCAGAGAGACCACTTCGGGATGGAAAGGTATGATGCGTTACCTGAGCGCAGGTATTACAAACCAGCCCTTCAAAGTAGCAAATGCTGCGAAGTTTAGAGAAAGCTGGGTGGGAAAGCGAAGAGCTTTAACATCAAAGACAGCATCTTCTTGCCTTGATTCTCCCAGCCCCTTACTTCTGTTTAAATTGAGGAAATTAATATCACTAAGATTATTAAGGAAAAGTGCTCAGAGGGTTGGGCTGTTATACAAAGACAGTGCTGGAAAAAAGCCATACGCATCAGGAAAGCACCCAAACCAGAGAAGCTCCCACCTCAGCTGCCTGCCAGAGCTTCAGAGCAAGGAGGAAAGCCTGCTAATTACAGGGGACATCTCAGTAAATTGGCCCTTACACCAGACTGGTGAAAGATACTGACTTTTATGCCTATCCTAAAAAGATTCAGTGGTGCTTATTTTTCTCTCATACTTCTACTCAATTCCAGTTGTTCTTGTGTGCGAAAGAGGCTGCCAGAGACTATTTAATGACCTCAAACATAGGTATCTAGTGCTGTTCTCCCACATCAGGGTGTCTGAGACCTCCTTTGGGACTGGTGGTGGTGGTGTGGGGCCATCAGGGGCCAGCAGATACAGTCTAGAGGACTGAAATAGCACAACCCCTTTGCTTGGGCACCCAAATAAACACGTTGATTTTTGCAAGGAGAAGCCTCGTGTTGAGTTACCAAGGCAATGTCAAACCCCCTGGAAATCATTGCAGCATCCAGCAGCAGTGAGCTGGTGTGGGGTGAAGCCGCACGAGTCCCTTAGTGGGAAGGAAGAGGTCTCAGTGGTCTTGAATGCTTCTCGTATTGCAGATGACCTGGCTTCACCCCCATGCACGATCAGTTAAAACCCCTTGCAGCTTCCCCAAACGTGGCCCTGCCATGCTGAATGCCAGGCATGGGTTTGCAGGACTTCCCTCTTCTGGACATGCACTGCCATGTGTGGATCTGCCAGGGCACAGGGAAGAAAATAGCCCAGAAAGTCCTTCACTAGCCCTGGCATACACCTTGCCCTCCTCCCACGCTCTCAGGCTGTTGGGGAAGTCGCAGAAATCCAGTGGTGTTTTAATTTCTTTGCACAGCTATCAAACGAGTCAGGTCTACCGTGCTGAGCAAGACCATAAGCAAAATTATGAAGAAGAAACTGAAACCCACCAAGCTGGGAATACAACCCATATGAAAGCACACATGGTTTTTTAAAATCCGTTAAAATGCTGAAGTTTAATTTATGGCAGCGTGGCGATGCTGTCAGATTTTTAATATGCTATGCCAGCTGTTTCAGGGCTGTACCCCAGCATTATTATTTAATAAGTTCCTTCAGTCAAAGTGTTCACAAATAAATAAACCAATAGGTTAAGTGCAAAAACAATCCCACTAAAAGGATGTGCTCCATTTGCTCTCCTCAGGTATTGCTAATAATAGGAGTACTGTAAAATGGCTCGAACTGTAACAGAAAGGTTGAATGCTTGAGTGCACACTGCAGAGGAATATCCATCCACATAGACACTGAAATCACGTCCTTTCACATTAAAGTGGGGAAGTGAGCGAATGCCACGTAGCCCTGGTACACCCTGTCCGAGCAGCGGGGGTTTGACGGTATTTCTCCTCCTGTTTGCCGGGCTCTGTTTGGGGAAGAATACAATCCCTTGGCAAAAAAAAACCTCTTCAAACGACAAGCGCAATATTTATTCATCAGAAAGTGTGCATTTAACAAGCTCAGCTGGCTGCCCTCTGCTCCGGCAGTTTCTGGAAAACCGTTCCCGCAATGCATTCCGCTCTGCTTTCCTAGCGTGCCGGGGATGCCATCCGCTCTTTCGCCTCTGCTGACTGCTTTCCACTTATTTGCTTACTCTTTTCCATCCCAGTTAGCTCTGCATAGCCTGGAGGGAGTGAACTAGATTCTCTTTCTGGGGCATCATCAAAAGAAATGTTTCCCAAATTGCAGACAATCACATCTGTGTAAATCTGGTGGCAGCACATGTGCACGGCAGTGGCCTGCAGAGATTTCCTTCTTCCTGACGGCGCGGGAGGAAAAGCCTCCAGTGCCCCCCACCATGAGCCCAGGGTCAGCGTGCGAGGCTGGCAATCGTTCGGCAACACTTTCCATCTGCTTGGAAACAAAAGCATTTGAACTGAGACCATGTGGGTATTATGAACCCCAGGGTACCATTTAAATCATGTTTTGCAACAGCCTTCCTCTGAAACATTCTTCTTCAGTCTTCCTCCACCACCTCCAAATTATCAATAGTCAGATTATCAACTACCGTACTAAAGAGAAGTTTGTAGTTATTTGGATCAAATGTGTCAGCTAGAATATTAAAATATTCAAAATAATATACAGTTAATGTGCAGATTTCTTGAGGCAGAAATTATTTTTCCTGTTTCATAAGGCAACAAATTCGCTCTCAGCAGTCAACCTGCATTGATAGAAGTAAGACTTCCTTTCACATCAAACTCCTTAATTTCCAAATACAGTTTTCTAAACAAACTCTCCTTCAGAACAGATATCATGCATAACAACAGCTCAGTCAAATGCTGTGCTGGGTAAGGCCAGGCCGTGTCGGTACTGGTGTCGGTACTGGAGCATCTGTGTGGAACCAGCTCCTCTTTCCTGGAGTTTCCAGAACTGGCCAAAGAAATAGACATATGTAAGAGTAGAAACACACACTCACATTTATAGGTTTGAATCACATCAAAGTAACTTTTTGCATAGACACCCAGTGGGTTTATCAGAATTTTAATTAATTTCTCTTTCAAGATATTTACTTTTTTTTAATTAGATAATGTCCATTCTATAAGCATATTTCTCGTTCAAGTCCTATTCCTAGATCAATCCTTCCACTCTTGATCCACAAATGAAATCTCAAATATAGCCTAAAATATCCTCAAACAATTATTCATCATATAACATAAAGTTATAGCTCTAGAGAAGATCTCAAGGGACTATGCAGTTCATCTCCCTGCCCTTTGCCAAAAGGTCCCTGACCAGGGGAGATCCCACACTTGCACTGACCAACCCTTAGCAATATTTGGTTTATTCTCTAAGTAAGGTCTCCTACAGGTAAATCATCAAGACCTGATGATTGGAAAAACACGTAGTTTACCCAAACTTTCTCTAACCTGTTTTATTCTTACTCACTGACATCTTGCCCTTTTATTACTGGAATTAATTGTGCTAGCCACTTTATTACAGTTGACCTCACTTACAAGGATAAATGCAAAAAGGTGCTAAATACTGTTTTCGTAGCATCATTTATTGACTCTGTCTGGGGCTGGGGGATGTACTCAGCTTCTAGATGGTGCCAGCAAACTGCTTTCTCCTGGGGGGTAAATCAGGTTTTCACACATGCACGTCCCAGGGAAAGTAGCAATAGTTATGCTTTGAGATATCTGATTTTGAAAGCTAATCACTGATTAATATCAAAGGCAATAAGCTTCTGTCATCAGGAGATATCTCCACCGAAGGCTGGTGAGGCAGACACACACGTGGAGGGAAGGGCACGTTACGGGGCACACCACCAGCACAGCCTTGCCACATGGGACGTGTGTGAGACACCTGGGAACTGAGCAACCCAATCACCTCGTGTGGGAATAGACGGGAAGAAATATGGAGGTGAATCTGGCAGAAAAGGAGGCAGATAAACATACATGCCAGAAAGTGAAATTATTAGGTAGGGGAAAGTAACTTCAGCAGTTTAGGCTTTGCTAGGATTTATGGTTCCACAGCTCTCCCACCTTTCCCCTTCCTACTGGTGAAACTCAACCGGCTGGCTTTCTTCCCACCAAGAAATCCACCGGCCCCTGACTATGCATGAAGATTTACTTTGCTTCCCCTCAGCTGGGGAGTAAGC
Organism: Psophia crepitans; assembly: GCA_013399095.1. Classification (NCBI taxonomy): domain Eukaryota; kingdom Metazoa; phylum Chordata; class Aves; order Gruiformes; family Psophiidae; genus Psophia; species Psophia crepitans. Next base: position 252,007 of record VWZZ01003585.1, on the reverse strand, counting down.
ATTCAAAAAGAGTTTCTTTCCGTGCGCTCGGCTTTAGAATACAATTTCTCTTACCCGTACTCTAACAACCATCTTTTCTTTGTGTTTTATTTATTGAAATTATGTGGAGTTTATTTCACATACGCTTTATTGGAAGAGCAGCACTGCTAACTGAAAGGCTGTTTTCACTTTTACTGGAAAGGCTTTTCTGAATATTAGCTTTGGATTGGCAAATTTTCAGTAATTTGTACTCTCAGCAACACATTGGTATGAAAATTGGATTTGGGCAATGGGCACTCCCTGAGCTACTTTACTTTCAGTGTAATGACTTTAGCTAGAAGTTGAGCATACATCATGCTTCCATCCGTTGCCTTTCTGCTTCAGGATCAGCTGTACAGTTGGGGTCTCAATCTTTTAACCCTTATCCGTGCTGAGTAGCACCTGATAGCTGGGAAAAATCACCACTTTGATTGACTTGTAGAGCCTGACAATTTAAGCTTCTGTTAGGAGAGTCCTGTAAAAATTAGGGCATCATTTAATTGTGCTTATACCACAGGATGACGCCCATTTCTTTTTAAAACACCCTCATTTCAGTGCCACGCTTCTTTGATTGCTAGACTGGTATTTTAATCACCTTAAGTAGCTCTTGTTAAGACCTGAAGTAAAACTTAGTAAGCAGGAGGAAGGACCGCAGTCCATGCACCAGCTTTCATGGCCGGCAACGTGGTGGACACCAAGGTCAAAGGGGATCCCTGCATTCCCTTGCTAAGATAGCTGCTCCCTTCCTAAGAAGGATTAAAGATTAGATGATACATAAATGTCTCTGTGAGTTTAAATGAGAGGTCATTCATTTAAGAAATAAACAGACTTATAAAAAAGGCATTTAAATATCCAAAGAGGGAAAAAAAAAATAATTAAAAAAAAACAAACCAGAAAAAAAATTATTCTTTTTCATCAAGTCTTGTAGTTTTGCCAAGTGAAATCCAAATGGTGGAAACTCATGTCTGCCTGGGGCCAGACTCTCTCCGATGTAAATACGAGGGAAATGGAGTTAGAAACTGCAGCTCCTGAGTTCCCTCTTTCATCTGTTTCCTCTTCTCTAGGCCTGGCCTGTCACTGGCAATCCCTCTCCCTTGCTGCCTGCTTTTGTAGCCCTACAGGGGAAATCATATAATTTAGGCAATCCAGCTGTATTCACCCGCAACACGGTGAAGGCAATACACTTATTACCTCCACTAATTTGCCTAATGACTCTGACCACCAAGTTCTTCCTCCTTTAAGAACTTGCAGGCCGGTTGGTGAAGCCCAGTAAGACCGAATGACTTTATGAAGAGGGACAGTACATCAGCGCCATGGTATAAGCCGTGCGATGTTTTTTTGGTTTTTCTTTCTGTCCTTGAGCCCCAGATAGATATCTCTTTAAATGATCAAGACATATGCACAGGATGGTTTTGCATTAAAATTTTAAAAGGTAGAGAAGCGATGGTGGATGTTGATTTCAGACCAGAGGGATAAATGTAAAACACTTTCTCCGTTCCCATCCCAACAAAGATCCAGGAAAAAACTTCATCCTGGATCCCATGCCATAACTAAAGGAAAGATGATCAGAGGTGTGTGTCTGTCCTACCTGCAGTCACTTCGAAGTGGAATGTACCCCATAGCCAGCTGAAGGAAAGAAACTGTTGTAGATGACATTTTGTCAACTATCCTCTGCCTTCAGATGGGGTGACAACGCCTCTGAAGCTGCTGTCTCACTATTGATGCTAAAGTCATACATCCCAAGGATCCAAGACAGCTAGTTCAGAGTTCCACATCACTTACACTATAGTGAGATGGTTTCTCCCTTAAGATTAATTGGAATGTCTTGCTCATCTTCCCTTCAGGAAATATTTGCTAAAGGAAAACAAATAAAGCAAGCCATGCCCACTTCTGTGGGGAAGTTCTTAATGTGAATGAGTAGACTGGCAAGTTATAGAACTTAATTACTTTTTCCAAAGCTTCTGAAATCCTTGTTTTATCCTTCCACATAACGACTCGCTGCTCACAGTATTTTGCAAGAGCTCTGAAGACCTAATTTTGCATACTCCAATTAATAATATTCTAGAGAGACTGAAGATATAAACAGTCTTTCTAAATTAATACTCATATTTCTGTGCAAGCTTTTAATCAAAGAAGACAGCATGACACCTCCAGAGGCTTGTATGCCATTGCGTTGCCAATAACATTATATTGTTCTACTCAAAATATGTTTTATTCCCCTATTCTCATGATGTTTTCAGTTCCTTATAAATTGCTCCTAGTTGTTAGTTTTTTCTGTGGTTGGTCTGCAGTTTAGGAGATTGATTTGGATTTGGGATAGGGTTTTATCATATATATATACACACACATTATCAGTGCTGCTGGAAATTATTTTTATCAAGTATTTTTATTTCGCATGTATTTCTGGGATGAAAATGCCTTCCTTGCTTGTTTCCCTCTGAAGTGCTAAATACCCACTGGTGTCCTGGGAAGCTGGAGGTCCTCCAGGTCATTGGAGGCTTTCAACACGTGTGTGAATCCAGGAGACACCCACTACCAGTGGTGTTTGTGGGATGTTTCAGAGGGGGCTCCCACAGGTTCTTCCAGGAGCTGTTACTAACACTTTCCCAGAAGTCTCCCCCAGGTTTTCTCCATCTGCCTGTGACAAGTCGTACATCCCTAGGGTGCATGTGCTGGTAGACATGGTGGCTGCAATCGAGTCATTTCATTTCTCATTAGAACAAAACTTTGTCATCAACATACCCGTGAAAACAGAAGCAATACTGCTGCATATGCCAGTCCTTACAGCTTTGATCCAACAGCCTTTCCAAAGGAAGAAACATCTCCCTAGTTGTCTTGGATTCCCAGAAATCTGAGGAACACAGGACAGTATCTCAGGAGGTGCTGATTTTAGCAGAGGAAGGGATGAAATCAAGTACTCATCACAGTAGGTATCGCCAATTTTGAGAGACTGCTGGCTCAGAAGAGTTCACAATCTATTCAGGGGCATAGACCAAGATTTTTGAGGAGATCCTGGTGAAAAAAAAGGAAAAAAAAATAAAAGGTCCTTTGCCATAGCAGTGATCAGAAACACAAAACAAACCCTTGGTTCTGTACTCAGGAACTCCACCAAGAACTAATTAGTGCTGTTATTTCTCACCAGCCTTGCTTTCCACTTCAAGAGGAGATTTTTGACACAGTGGTCCTCGGTGTGCTTGAGGGTTGGCATTGGCACATTTTATTTTATTTTCTATATGTATAGACAAGCGTGTGTGTGTGTGTATATCTATATATATATATACACACAAGTATGCTGCCAGCTGCATGCAGTTTCTAAAAATATCTCTACCTGCTTACCTGAATAAAAATAGCACCTTCTTCCAGGCTACCTTTGTAATTCCTCCTATGCAGTCTTCATGTATATCTGTGCAAGTGAGCTTTCTTATTTATGAGACAGTTTTTACAAAAAAAAAAACCCCGATAAACTCTTTTATCATTGTGTATTTTCATTACTATTTCCCCAAAAAGTGTTTCTGAAGGCTCTTAGGGAGCAAAGGTGGCAGGGAGAAGAAAACAACGTGTACAATTGGGCTTTGCAGTAAGGGATCATTGTTAGGAGTCTGCAGAAGACACTCAAGTTTTGGGCACTCATCCCTCTGTCCCACTCGCGTGCTGGGGACTCTACCTTGTGTTCCCACTTCCCAGCTGGGCCAGTGGAGGTCAGTGTGAAAGAGGAATCAACAATCACCCTGACTGTGGTCCAGGAACGCACCGTGAAGCCCAGCAGCGCAAGGTCACAGACGCTTACATCCCCACAGCATCAATGAGTGGTCTGTGGGATACTTGACATCACCCAATATGGTCTAGGCCATGCGTTTATACCGTTTCTTTAATTTAGATGAGTTGCTGCCCTTCAGCTCTCTTTTGGCTGGAGACCCATTTCAGTCTCTCTGGAAGAGAGCCCAGCTCTTCCATACGGCACGCAGACTTCGGGGGAACAAGTGATATTCTCACTGTCTTCCTTGATTCAAGTCTGGAAGGGTAGCAAGCTGTCATTTGCACAACTCACTGCAATTCTGGTCCTTCTCGTTCAACTCTGGAGGAGCTGAGATGCGTACAGACCAACAGTCCAGCAATATGGCACAGCCTGGAGTGAAGACTTTAACACAGAGACCCTTCTGCTCCTGTGTAGATATTGCACAAAATTACTCCTCTCTGGTTTCCCCTCCGATGGAACCACCATGGTCTTACTCCAAGGAGTAAGGACAACCCAGGGATGGTGCAGTCTGTAGACTGGTTCTTTACAATAGAAACTCACAGGTAGATCCAGGCTGCAAATAAGTCCAGTACTGATTTTTTTCAGTACTCAATTACTCAGCTGTTTTGGTACAACACTATCTGGATATCTGATTCCAGTAAGTTTGTAGGTAGCCAAGAAGTGCCCAACATAAAAAGGCGGGTTGTGCACCTTTTTTCTTTCCTTCTCTTCCATGCTTAGACCGCTGAGTGCTCCTATGCAAGTAGACGGAGTTCTCCTATCTCTTGAATCGGCAGTGCAGAGCAGGAAATTCTCTTGACAGTACGTGCAGGGAAATTTTTAGACTTGAAAGCAGACAAACCATTGCTCTTCAAAAAACTTACCAAGGATACATAAAGGATGGGCCAAAAAGACTGTCCTGGTTCTTCTGCTTCATCTCACAGAGTGAAATACACAATGAGTCTATCGCAGAAATATGTAGATCCTACCGTCTTGATATTTGTGCTGTGAAGCTTAAAACTCTTTCTTTCTCACCCAAGAAAAATGTCAAAGGCACACAGAAATAAATTCTTTTCTTCGTGATTTAGGCATCTGCATCTGCAGCTATGGATTGCTCTTCTGGAATTTTTCCTCTTACAAAGTTATAAAAAGGGTAGAAAAAAACGTAGTACGTTGGTGACTGGTATTTTTCTGAGGTAGATTATTTAATTCTGTTTAACAGAGTTAAAAATAGCCTGGGCTGTTTGTAATTGCTTGGCTATTCTTTTCTCCTAAATACATAACACACAATTTATTTTGACAAGTACTAGTGGGCGATGCACAAGGAGACTGCTTCTGTTGGGGGGGTGACTGATTTTTTGGCCTAAGCAGAAGAATATTTGGCTCAGAGTGCTGGAAACCTTCCTCCAGCCCCACCTTTTCTTTTTCCCTCTGAATGAATGAGTTTATTTTCATGACTGTTTATGCAGCATGGTGTATAGCAACCACTTTTTTATGTTGGAAATATTATGGTTTGCCATTGACAAAACAGCAATGTAAATTAAAGAAGGTATCGACACTGTTCTTAGGCAAGGGAATAAATATTTTCCAGTAGAACTGTTCCAAAAAAAGAAAGGAACTGAATGAATTTGAATTAATAAGTTATTCTAAGGAAACTGAAAATGGAGCAATTCAAAATATTGTTGTGATTTTAAAACTATGTCCTGGGTTTATTCCTGTTTTTAAGAAGAAAAAATGATAAGCAACATTAACTCAGCTTAGAGAAACAGATGGCTGCTCTTTAGCAAAGAGTAAGTAGAAATGTGTATTTTCAAATGGTTAAAAAGGGGAATAATATTTTACTCCTTCAAAAAATCGCTTGTTGAGTGATATTCATTGTGCTCTTACCCAACTTGTTCTGCAGTCACTCTCTGCATTGTTGTCTACATTTCTGGGAGTAACATCTTGCGTATTTGTAAGTCTTGCAAAACCCATGCAGGCTGAAATGCTTCGTTTCTAGACAGTAAATATTTTTTTCATCAACAAACAGTCAACTCATCCCCATTAAGTTATTAATTTACATCAGCTAAATTGAAAGCTATTTTGTCATTCAAATGCATTTTTGAGGCTTTTGAAACTTTCCTCCTAGAAGCAATTTAAAATGTAAAAAACGCTGTGACGTTCCCCAGCAATTGACGTGCCCCAAAAGCGGCAATGGAAATGAGAGTTTCCATGTTCTTCCCTGGGCTTTGTACTCTTCCAGGTTTTTCAGTACGGAAAGGCAGAGAGAAAGGTTATGCTTTGATGGCTGAAATTAATTTTCTCCCCATTTTATAATCACCGCAGCTTTCCCTGCTATTGATGATGTAAGAAGTTCCATTTCATGTTGCTGTAGAAGAGGGTGAAGAGCACAGAGGTCCGTAACAAAACACCCAGTCCCACGAGCTCTGCAACCCTTGGAGTCAGTCCGCAGGAAGGACCTTTCCTCTCCAGCACGAGAGGAAATGAAAGAACATAAAACCGTTGCCTTCCAACCTCAGGTTTTCTGCTCGCTCTCTTAGAAGCGTCTGCAGCAATACAAGGTTGGATTCTACCTGTCCTTGTACTTGAAGTGTGAGATGAGTTCAAATGCTCACGCAAACACTCACTTTTGATTCTATCAGAGCTCACCCCTGCTACTTCAGCTTTTCATCAACACACAAGATCATTCCACAGGCACAGTTACCTGAGCCGTGGCCACTGGTGACCTTTCGAAGAAAATGCAAAGTTATTACATATGTATCTTTTTTGCCTTATTTTGCATTTCTGGAAAATTTTAGACTGTAAACATTCAAGGGAAGAAAACGATTTTTGTTTCTGTTTAGAACAGCTGCCAGTGGTAGCGGTTAAACCTTTTCACTGATTTTTTTATTATTATTTTTTATAATGAAGAATATGAAAAATGATACAATAAGCAAGGGCTCCCTTTGGAAAATGGTTTTTGTCAGAAAAAAAAATAATCAAAGATATAAAAAAGAAAGCCATTAACTGAAGGCAAACACGCCAAAATAAAAAAGGGATGGAAACTTTCCAGTCTGACAGAGAAAGACGAGTGTGTTAAAGCAGTTGGGACCCTCATGGGACGCGCAGCTCTCCTGCGAGGGCTGCTGTCCTCCAGGGATGGCAGGAGCTGCAGAGCAGCCAGCCCAGGGACCATCACAGCCTCTCGGGGGCTCCAGCAAAAAGGTCGACCACGCCACATCACAGCAAATATTTCCAGCCAAGAAACCCAGCACAGCAAAGAGTAAAATGAGATACTTGAAATGTCATGGACTGAGGCTAATTATTTTATTTCGTTTTTACAACACAAAGCTATCTCTGCAAGCCATAAATAAAGGTGTATTTAACCAACACCTCTGCTGGAGTTTAGCAGAGCAATGCTGGCTAATTATCCAGCTGATGGGATCAACTGGTCAATGGAACTGAGATATCGTGACCCAATCTAATTGTTTTGATTTAACATTTTAATTGAACTGAATTATTTTTCAATTCATATGTCAGAAGGTCTACATGCAGAAGTTCCTAATTAAGCAGATATGATTCTCTACGGCTTGATAATTGCCATATGTTTCTAAAGAACGTTTCTTTTTCGAAGTACTGTAAAGCTGGCTCTCCTGGAATTTTTCATTTTTTCAGACTGATGTCCCCTGTGATCAGCCCACTTGTTTCTACAACTATTGTTTAAGCTACAGAGAGACTCCGAGTGCCTGAGGGATGCAGCTATCTTCAGTGAGGTTTAATTTTATATAATTTCATATTTAAAGCTTCTGTGACCTTTTTCAACGTACAGATGATAAAAATACTTTCACACATGGATATATCAAATGACATGTCCACCTAGGCTTGCTAATAAAACGGCATTGCTCTGTTGCTGCTGGCCCCTGGCTATGTCAGCTGTCTGCTCGCCTTATTTGTGAGTTATAAATAGCCAAAGACTGCATACTCACTGTCTGCTTCCATCGAACAAACTGTGATTTTAATTCCCTCAAACAAGCCTGTCTCCTGACGCAGGTCTGTCCCGAGCGCTCAGTCTCACCTCTTCTCCTTCTTTTGCGCGTTTCTTACATGGCTGGGAGATTCTTAAGCAAAATTCCCCAATTGCAGAATATTCTAAAAATTTAGCAGGGCCACTGAAGGGCATTTTTACCCTGTTAGCAGCCAAAAGTAATCCTCCACATCATTTGTTGTGTTCTGATTCGATCACGTTTTGTACTCACGTCGTACGAACGAAAGGGATCGGTATTTCTGACCTGGTCTTCCCAGCTTAGCTTGTACCAAGAAGTTGTGAAACCTTCTCGAGGCCCTGCTGTACTAATTTCTCTGCAAACCAAAGGCAACAGGCAATCACTTCCAAAAGGCTTCCAACCTCGGGACAAAAATGCTTTGCAGGTGAACTAAGGCAGAGGCAGGCTGAGGGCTAGATTCAACATGGGATGAAATTGCACAAGGAAGGGTTTGGGTGGAATTTGGCCCCTAAATCTAAAACTGCGAGCTGAAAACCAAACCCCTCTGTTCTCGTAGCTCATAGTGTATCTGGGCATCTCCCTGTGTGACTGCGAAGGTCTCTGGGGGGGTAACAAGGTGCAGAGAGCAGCATCAGTCCCTGGCTTCCCAGCATCTCTTTTTCTGCTGAAGCTCAGTAAATCCTCGTGTCTGGTAAGGCATGCCTGCAGCGCACCAGGCACCCTGCCGTACCGTTGGGTCACGCTGCACTGTGAGTTTCAGGAAAGGATCGTTCTACCCCTTTAAATGCAATAAAGTCCAGGGAGCCCAGTGGGCAGCAGTGGTTGCTGCAGCACCGTGCAGAGAAGCGCAGAAGGCTGCCTCTTCTCTACCCTCATTTCAGGAAATTACGTTGAAATGACTCAATGTTGGCCTCTTCTCAAAAAAGAGAATAGGTTCCCAAAAATCTCTGTTCTGTATAACTGGTTCCCTGGTGAGACTTCTGGTCTCCACTGGCTTCCTGAAAAATATGTAGGAGGTACTTGAGTATTCATCTTGGAAAGACTTGCTTGGGATAACTGATCCTTCGGTGCTAAATCCAAAATCCAGACTACAGTCCCTCGCATCCATCAGAGAACTGCCCTCCTAGAAACAGAGAAGTTGACATCCCCAAGCACAGTCCTACAAAGTGCTGAGCTGCACTAGTTCAGCAGGACCTGGATAGGCTCAGAAGTCCCCAACGGGACGTTCAGTGAGACATGTCACCCCAGAGGACTATTAGTCAGGACCAAAAGCAAACCACACAAGCGCAGATATCTGCAGAATAAATTATAGGCATGATTAGTGTGTGAAATGAGTTAGAATGAACACGTTCCTCAAAGAAATTACAGCCTCTGGGGAAATCATTTGCAATAGCCACGATGAGTAATCTCTCACTCCATGATGCCGTTGACTTCCATCTTCCCCTTCCGCTATGGTTACAACGAGCGTGAGAAAGATCAGCTTAAAATCGTTGTGTGTTTATACTGGCAGGAACTGGTGCTAGTTTTATCATTTTTATTAAGACTCGTGTGACATTTGCATTTTAATCAGCCACCCTCCCAGCAAGCTCATTCAAAGGATCTCATTGTCTCCATGAAAGCTTTTCCATGTATTTGTGCACTTGGCTGGACTCACAGCTCATCCTCACTGCACGAGGTCTGTCGGGCTCCGCAGTTGCTTCATATCTGGTCCTCGATAAAAATTTAATGAACATTTGAGATTTTTTAGCTGTGTAAAGAAACTGTATGCTGACCTTTTGCCGGGCAAACCTATAGGAATGGTGTCACCTGCAAAGTTATTTTCACACCCTCATGTACTGCGACATGTAGCCCATCCAAGAAGGCAGCAAATTGCAGGGCTTGGTGATGCGGTCTGCTGCTTTGTTTCCAGCATTATGCCGTTATGTCCTATGTTAACTTGGAAACAGACATGGTTTTTTCTCAGTGGCATTAATGGAAAAGTTAAGTTCCCTACTTCTTCCCCTTTCCTCGTTATACGTTATTTGCTATTTTCTTATCCGCGGTTGCGAGCCTGTAATTTGATACATTTCCTAGAAATAATTGGTGTCAGATGTCATTTCTGGTGGCCAGTTTCTTTGGCTTTCTGTGATGCAAATTGTTTTATACAATTTGCATTTATGAAGCAGTTTGATGCAGTAATTTCCATTTTCATACCCTCGTTCACTTTCTTAATTTATTTTTTTTCTGCAGTGCTTGTTTTCTTCATCTCTAAAACATTCCATTTGGGCCTTATATGGATTATCTCCGATCTCTGAAATATTCTTTCTGAGCAATAATCCATCTTCTTTCCTTTTGATAGTTATCTGCCTAAACAAGCTTTTGCTGTTTGTATTAAAATCCTTCCCAAAATTTTTACTTTTGTCACTTCTCATTTTCTTCCCTCACGTAATGACAGCTAGCACACAGACCTTTTTCTTATTATGCTGTTGGTTTTCCATTCCTCATCAGCTGTATTTTTTTCCCAATGCTGCTTCCGAACACAATTATTCTTCTGGTTAGGCCTGGTGCCCCATCCAGCACATTCTGTGCCTGGTTCTGAATATTAATGCAGCTGCGAGTAGCATGTGCGCCTTTGATTTAAAGACTCATTAGTCACCAGGTTACTGTATTTAATTTCAACGAGTTGCTTATTACAGCCTACCCTTCAGAAAATGAAAACGCTCAGACTCTCAGCTAAACTTTTTGACATCTGCTTGGAGGTAGATTTGATGAAAATAAATCATGCTTTACATATGTATCTTTTTTTTTATTATTATTATTATTACTGTCTGTACCAGGTTTATCTAAGGACTTCTGAGCCTTGCACACCTCAGCACAGATGAACAAGATGTCTATAGCACAAAAATTTCCCCTCCCTGCCGCGCTGAAGTTTTGGTCTGGATTTCCTCAGGCTCCAAGTCACATCCAGAGAAGCCTCTTTTGCCTTTAATCTCCCATGTTGTGCTTTGTTGTTTTCTTTTTTTTAATATTATTATTTCCCCTTCATTTTTGGCCTTTCAGTTTGTTGATTAATGCCCATAAAGGCAGCCGTGCTGCTTCTGGAAACGCAGTTTGTCATCTCTGTCAGCACTCAGCTCCATATGTTGCCACTTCATAACCGACATACCAGGATGCGAGGCAATATAAATGAGCCAGGCTGCATTGGACTGCGTACAGTTTACATTCCATCTTTTATAATCGAAGGCGTGATTTCTCACCCACGTTTTTCACAGGATGCATAATCACCGTGTAATTTCTGTTTTACGTGATTTACAGTGCACTCTAAATGTAGGTAACTCAATAAGCTTCAAGAGAAGCACAGCTTTCATGGTCAATCTGATCAGATTAAATGGTTGTGTACATTTTACACCACCTTTTACCTAAAGAGTACAAATAATATACCCACTAGCCTACCCAGAAGCACTTGAAATACTTAGGGAAAACTGGGGAAAGAAGTAGGAGCACACTGTTTAATGGTCTTGAAAGAGAACTCACACAGAGATTTCTTCTGGAGCCTGACACAAATATTTAATGTTCTATTTATTGCCTGGCTCAGGGTTCCACTGGTATGAGGTTTTTCACCCACAGATGTTTGCACAAGCAGGTTTTCTGCTGCAAGAGTCCATTCCTATCTCTCCAGCTGTTTTTCTATGGTCACTAAGACAAGTAATGTTTTTATAGAATCATAGAACATCACGAGCTGGAAGGGACCCCTAAGGACCGTCAAGTCCAACTCCTGGCCCCACACAGGACCAACCCAACCAGAGCAGATGACTGAGAGCATTGGCCAGACACTGCTTGAACTCAGCCAAGCTCAGGAGGGTGACCACTGCCCTGGGGAACCTGTTCCAGGACCCCACCACCCTCTGGGGGAAGAACCTTCTCCTGATCTCCACCCTAACCCTCGCCTGTGGTAGCTCTATGCCGTTCCCTGGGGTTCTGTCGCTGGGCACGAGAGGTTTTCTTTTTGTTTTCCACCATTTGTCTGTGTGGTTTTGGAAATGAGACAGTCTCTCCACCTGGACCTGGAGGTGCTGTTGAAATCCCACCTTGGAGCCACTCCATGCCCCAAAACAGGTATGTCAGCTTGGGTCCTCAGGTAGGGACCTCCACAGCTTCATGCCCATGACTGGGATACACCTCAGGACAATGAAGCCAGAGACCCCTTTGTCTGGCCAACATAAGGCTACTGCTGGACTGAGTCAAAGCCTCAGGTCCCAGTGTCCCTACTGCAGATCATGGAACTGCAGGTGGAAGAAGGTATCTATATTTACGTAAGGGGTGACACACCAACCAGTTGCACCACACTTTCACTGTTTGGTGGCATGCAGGGGTGACTGAGCTCTGATAGCACACCAGCTCTGCCTTTGCAGAGCTGTAGATGTCACTAGCTCAAATACTGCCTTGGCGTCTTCCCAGTAACTTGTGTCCTTTAAGTCATCTGGTCTGTCACCTCAGGTACCACAAGCATTTAAGGCAAAGTCTACACCACAGCATGCTGTGCCATGCAGACATCAGAGAACTTGCACGGGACCTCAAAAGATCGTCTGGTCCAACTTTTCATGGGAGAGGGAGCCTAGATGAGATTACCTAGTCCTCTGTACAATCCCATCTTGAAAACCTCCAACGCATCCCTGGGAAAAATGCCCAAGGCAACTCCAGCTCAAGCTCATGAGTCCATCAGCAGAGGGACCCTGTTCTGGAAGCAGTGTCAGTGCTCAGAGTTCATTCATCCTCTGGAGACTGAAACAGTGTTCAGAAGCAGAAAGCTGAAGATGCTGATGTGTCCTCAGTGCAGAGACAAGGCTGGTCTGTGATATAGTCCCTGCCAGAGAGCTAGATCCTGTGCTGCAGTCGAAGGCAAAACCCCTGTACTCTGGTCTGATAAAAACTGCCTCACAGATTTTATCATTTTATCATTATATTCTCCTCTAATCGGTGGATACGTAACCCATGACAGTGAACTGCTGCTGCTGGTGACCTCTGTACCAGCACAGCTGGCTCTCAAGAAGTGCAGCTACCTCTGTAGCTCTGTAGGGGATCCTCTGTACTGCCCCCGTGTATTGGGGGCTGCTTGGTACCCACCCTTCAGCTGCAGAGAAAAACGAAATAAAAGTCCACATGGGTCATCTAGACAGCTGAATACTGGGGACAGCTTCCTGGTCCTTGAAATTGGCCAACACAAGCGTGAGATCTGATCACAGTCCGTGTGTCGGCACCCAACTCTGAGCGTGGTATGAGTATGTTGAAGCAACGCAGCTGGTCTGATGCTCCTCAGAGCAGACTGTCAGGCGCCAGGATCAGCAAGGACCTTGCACCATCCCCAACAACATCAATCCTGATGCTGATTAACAATAGTAGAGAGCACTTGCAAATGTCCAAGTAGATTTGGAAAGGATACAGAGTAATAATTAATAATAGGAATAATAATCAGCCTATGACTATCTGGATTAATTGCCAGTCCTATGAATAACAGAGATAACTCATTGCTCTTATTACTTTCCTTTTGGCAAACATAAAATCAAGAAGGATATATCTGAGCAAACAAATCTTGCCATCAGCAATAAAACCTGTAAGCCACAGTGACTGGCAAAGCTTACCTCTCAGCACACCAGGTTTGGAGCTCTAGAGCTGCTCGAACAATTACCTACTGTTGTTAAGTGAGGGAAAGCATCAGAGGTTAATGCGTGATGGCATCTAGCCTGCCTGATCTGGTTTTCGTATGCCCATGGCCAATATCGTACTGGAGAAGGGCATGGGCAGGCCAGTTCGGAAACAGAATCTCAGCATTCATGCGGAAAAGGGGAGCCTTTTGCCTGTTGTTTTTGTTTTGGGGCAGTTTCCCCTCTTAGCCCACGCTAAGCACACCATTGCTGGATCTATTCCTGCTGAAACCAGGACAGAGGAATATGCTGCTATTGCAATAATGAAGTTGCATCATATCCACAGGTCTGGGAAAAGAGTGAACTGCTGTGTTGAGTGTGTTTATGTACTGTGGGTTGAGGGCACAGCTGGCAGCTCATACTGTATGACCAGAAACTGTCTCTACTGCTGGTCCTACAGCCCGTGCCTATGCCACATCCCTTGCCTGCTTCTGAGGCTGAATTCCCACGAAAAGCCTCCAGCTCCCTGGTCTGCCACTGAATGTGGGATCTGGGTAAATTTAGCTGTACCCCCCAGTATTTCCCAGCTATCTGCGTCTTTGGGCGAATGTGTATTCATGGCTTCAGCCGCTCAGCTCTAAGAGATTTAAATTCTCTGGTCCTCATTTCTGCTGCGAGCTGTTAGAGAATTGCCCAACACTGAGAAATCCCCCTTAGCGTATTTTAGCCATCACAAGTAATCACAGGAACATTCATACGGTTCTATCTCACTCCGTTATCCTTTTGTACAGAAGAAATAATTGCATAGAAGCAATAAAGAGCAGACAAAAAATTGTAAGAGACTGTAACCCCAGGAACGCAGCGGTCGCTGCAGGATGTATTGCTGTAAATCATCTACAAAATGAAGGCAGTTGTCATGAATTTTTATGAAGTCACGGTGAAGTGAAATACAAAAGACATTGAAAACAGGTATAATTGAGATAATTTTTAAACCCCATTTTATTTAAAATACATTATTAAAGTACCTGTAATTCAAGAAGCTCTGCAGATACTTTATAGACTGAATGCGTGTGTCTTGTGTCAACATTGGGAATGAGGACCGCCATCCTGGGAAAGCCGTTAGAAGCTCAGTTGGGAATCCTAGCAGCTTTGAGCAGGAGCTTGACTGAGCACAACTCTGAAGAGTGGAGGAAGAATGTAATTTATGGAATCATCAGCCAAGAACTGATGAAGCTTGACCCTACTTAGCTCATGCAGACTGAAGCAGCCACAACCTTCATCACAGACCTTCCCCACCGTGACTGTGCTGATACACCCTTCAGGTCTGCGTCGAGGAAGGGTGAAAGGCAGCTCCAGCATTTTGGGAATACCCCTAACAGCCCTTGGAGACAGACTTCCAGCTCCACATCCAGGGTACAAACCTGAGCTGGCGACTTTGTCTTCCTTCGTGAACAGTTCTTCAGCGTTTTTCCTCTCTTGGTGGGTGACACGTTTCCTCCACACTTGCCCCGGCTGTTCAGTTAGAACCTAGGGCATATTTTCACCACGGTGCGGGTGGTGCAGAGGCTGTGCAACCTTGTGACACCTCCTGTGCTCCTGGAAGTGATGTAGCAGGCACTCACTCCCCCTCCTTTACTCCTTCCTTTCAAAAGAAGCATTAAATACTCATTCCCAGACCCTCAGAGGCATTTGTGCACCTACCCCTGATTTAACCACACTAGTTCCTGCTCCCTCACGCACACCCAGGGCACACACGCACCCCGTGCAGCCCGGGAGCTGGGAGCAGGGCTGCGGAGAACACGGGTTGTTTTTCCTTTAATCTCCTCTCTGGGTTCTTGGCCTCAGCAGTGTCTGTAACTCCTGAAGGCAGCAGCCTGCGAAGGCAGTGGGAAGTAACCTTTGGGCTACTACAGCAGAATAAAACATTTCAGGGGAAAAAGAAAAAAAAAGGCAAGTTTTCCCTGAATCGTATTTACACCTCGCGGATAGCTGGGGGCAGAGCAGGGTCGCTTTTTGTCTATACATTCAGCAGGACCTCCTGAGCACAGGGGCTTGGCCAGCGCCAAGGCATAAGGCAAACTGCCCCGTGGGGTGGCACAGGGAGGATGCGGCGTCGCCCGCAGGGATTAAACTTGCCGCCCCCTCCCCTCGTGTCAGCAAGAGCCGTTCCACGGGCAGCAGGAGGCCCCCGCGCTAGCTCCCGGGCCTGGGAGAACGGGAATTGCATCTTCTCTCGAAGGCCGCCAGGTCGTTCCGCTCGGACAGGCCGTTTCATGCCGCTCTCACCGGGCCGTAGGTGGCAGAGCCGGCCGGGGCCGGGCTGCGCTGGGCGGGGAGCGCTGCCCGTCCGCGGCTCGACGGCCCCCCCGCGTGGCGGCGGTGCGGGATGCGTGGGCGGAGGGGATGGGT
>VWZZ01003585.1:184411-227153 GCA_013399095.1 Psophia crepitans | reverse complement strand
GCCGGCCGGCCGGGTTTCAGCGCTTTTTACCTCAAATCCCGATTTATGCGTCATCACCGGCGAGTCCCCGCCGCTGTATGAATCAGCTGTTGCGATGAGCCAACGTCCCTCGGAAGGAGCCTGCTGTCTGCTGCTCCGGTACTTGGGTTCAGCTTTCAAATTTCACATTTTAAAACTTCAAATGACACTTTTTATTTTTAAATGCTCTTTTTTTTTTTTTTTTGAGATCTATTGAGGAATGTAAGTTTCAACATTTCAGGTTTTTTTAAAAATTGGAACATATATTAAGAAGAAAACAAGAAACAATGTCAGCCGGTGAGGACCTTTACTCCTGAAGTAGTTTAGGCTGAAAACAGTCTTGTTTTGTAAATCTGATGACAACGAAGAACCTGCTCAGTTTTAAAATAAAACCGATCCAGTCCTTTCCGAATTATGGGAAATGCTTACAAGAAGCATGCCGACTTTTTAATAATTTGCAGCAAACTCCGGCCTCTGGTGGCCCCCGGATTAGTACCTGAGTCACAGGGAAGGCAAAATAAACTGTTGGACTTGTGTGAAAAACAAATCATTAGTCAGAACTTTGAAGGTACTTGGAGTGTTCTGTTGAAATCTGCCAGAGAAACCTTGTTGGAGCAAAATCCCTTCATTGTCGTCCGGTTATTCTTGAAAACCAGATTTTATGTCCCTACGACTTCTAATAATACTTAACAGAAGGCGCAGGAGCAAAGGCGAGGTTAAGAGCCCTTGGCCCCCTCAGCTTTGGCTTGTGCACACCCAAGCAAGGTCGTGGGCTGTGTGTGCCCTCCAGCATCCTGTCCCACCCCCATTTAAACCAGGGCCTCCTGCACCTCAGGAGAGCAGTGTTATAGGAACACACAGTGGCATTTCCCGGGGTGAAGCCCTCCCGTGTGATCCCAAAGAGATGCCACGCATAGAGATGCCATCGATCCTCCTGCAGCCAAGCCCACCGGTTTGGCTACGTGAGCCCCTGCAAAACCAGACTTGGGCTCGCACTCAAGTGGTCTGGTCAGGCCCGCAGCACAAAGCCACCCTAAAAGCTTGCAGGTAAGAAAATGCCCTCGGAAATCTGCAGCTCGTGGCTGCATTCAAACTCCGTAAGAATAAAAACCCCATTCCCCTTTTTTCCCCTGCTTTTTCGACCATGTAGCATTTTTGTTTCTCCTGTCCTGTTAGAGCACGCTGAATTAAGGACATTTTCTTCCCATGACTGCTGGAGCAGCCCGCCGTGCTCCCCAGCCCCGTCTGAGCCAAGCCCCTGAGATGGGATTACCCTCGGTGCATGAATGTGCCCTTGTCCCTGCGGGCCATGCTCCAAGGATGGGGGTGAACCTCACCTGCGCTCTCCCCCTGGGGGCTGGGTTTAATATCAGAGTCCTGAAACACAAATAGTGGTGTGGAAACACTTTAAGGACCCTAATATCTTTATAAAAAAGGTAATGCTTGAATAATATGTCCATATGCGCAAGGTGAATGTGTTATACGATACAGACCAAAACAGATTAAATTAATTTACAACTATTCCGTTTATCACATAGCATTTAACCAAGTGCCACCAATGCCATGGGTTACAAGGGGTAAAGAGGTTGCATTTGCTAAGCTGCTGTGAAAATTATAGTAGAAGAATCAAATGCATTTCCTGGCTTAACCGAACATAGGATATGATTTCTCTAAGTACTGTCACCAGTGTTAAAAATATGTGATGGGATATATCAGTAAGAAGCATCTTCAAAGAGGATTAAGGGTTCAGATTTTTTTTTTTTGTTTGAGGCAATAATATATGGAATTCTTTTGGAGTAATTAAACTTGAAACTGATCCAGCTTTTTTTTTTTTTTTCCCTTTTTGGGTACAATGCTTCTTACAGTTTATAGCTAATTGGCAGGTGAGCAAGATAAGTAGCACTGAACACCACTTGATGCTGTTACTGCCTAAGGGAGAGATGGGCAGCCTGTTGTACAGGAAGAGGCTGTTCAAACACACATAGAAGATGAGCATAATGAATTTTCACCTGAGGAGATAATGCAATGACTTAACCTCCCGCAAGAAAGAAGACCTTGGTGTTCCAGGAAATTTCTTATTGAGAAAGTGTTTCAGAGATGACAGCAAAGCTTCTTTGTGGCAACCTAAACACTAAAAAGCCTGTAGGTTGCTTCGCTACTTGGTTGAAATTACGGAATCAGACCACTTGACTTGCATTCAGACTTCGCTAATCCCCGTGGAGCTTTATCCCCTGTTTGTCATGAGCTGACCGCATTGACAGACTCCCCTGCTTGCCCTCCCTAACCAAAACAACAACAAAACCTCCTTTGCATCAAAGAGAATTTTCTTTCAACTTTGATCACATTTCTTGCGGTGCTCAAGCCTGTTGCTAAGAGAAAATACGGTCGTGAGGAACGGGCGAATCATTATTATAATTACTCTTGTTACACCCCAGCGAGAACAAGCCTCTCCTAGCACTCAGCTGAATTATACAGCAGCGCACGCGTTAATTGATGGAGTTACTGACAGGCCCGCTGCGTTTGGAGCTGCAAGAAAGCCCAGCCACAACATCAGCACGCGGTGCAGGCGCTCGTGCCACCCTGGCTGCTGCTGGCGAGGGGATTAAACACCCTCTGCCAGGTGAGGGGATGTGCATTGCACTGCCAGCCAACAGCGTAGATTTCATTGCATCGGCCCACTTATTTCAGTGAACTTGGTACCAGCCAGCAAGGAGCACAAAGGCTGTGCTGAAATATCTGCTCCCGCTGCGCCAGTGGTTCTAACTCTGACCCAGCTGGACAGAATCGATGGTCAAGCCAGGGGCAGAAGCAGAAAATGGCTCACTTGGAGTCATGCAATGGAGAAAATAGGACCTGTGTCCTCTGACTGTCAGGGTTTTGTTCCACTGACTCAGCCACATTGCCTGGGTGACATTTTTTAGTAATCTGGAATCTGTTATAAAACCAAAAATAAATAATAAAAACCACTAAAAATTACTCAGCAGAGACATATGGTTCTTCTGACCATAGAAAGAGATCAGGTAGTAAGGTTTACAGCAGCCAAGCAATGGGTCAGGCTGCAGAGGAAGGCACGGAAAGCCAGCAGGCTGGATTGCAAACTGTAGGAGAATAACAGGCTGCTCTGATGGTTTCTACAAATTCTGTAACAGACTGACAAAAAGAAAAGAAAAAAAAAAAAGGAAAGCAGAATCAAATGGCCAGCCCAGTTTTTGCTTCCTAAGCCTGCTGACAGAGTGAGGCTTTTGGCTTATGCTCCTGGTCCTGCTGACTGCCCGTGGCTGGGAGCTCCCCTCTGGGTGCCAGCAGGAGAGCAACGGGGCGGGATCCCGCGGGAGCTGGGCCAGGCAAGCCTAAATAAGCCCCTCGCCCAGGGGGGTAACTCTGGTCTGGAGTTTGATTAAGCAGTAGAAGGCATGGAGAAACTCATTTGAAGTTAGGGTTTTAACATAGTAACTTCAACACCCTTAAGATGGGTCCATCTTTTGCTTTTGAAATCTTATTTCTATTATAGCTTGAATTTCCTATTGAAAGAAAGGACTGATAGATGGAATTCAGTGTTTATTTATCTGCATTTCTTCGCAGAAACTGATAGAAGCTAAACTAGTTGCTCAAGGAGCTACAGAAAATCTGAGCAGATTAGGACTACAGTTCCATTTATCCTGGACTCATCCTGTACAAAACAATCTCACTTGCCGTTTCCACAGTTCACTGATGACAGCAATAGGCTAAAGGCAATTTGTCTTCCAAGGTTTAATAGCAGGAACTTTGCAGGAAAATGCTCTAGAGCCTTGAAAGATAAAATGTGAAAATCTAAAGGATGGGTTGTATGTGAATTTAAAACGCAAACTTGCTTCTCTTTGCTTATATGAGTGTAATTCAGACAGCTCCTATTAATTTCTATCGAACTATATGATGACATATAGAGGCAAAATTAATTTCTACAAATCTACATCAGTGTAACACAGAGGTGTTTGTCAGGGGCTTGAGTACAGGTTTTACTGAGTCATGAGCAGCTTGCACCTTACTGCACACCATGAGACTCAGTGCCACCTCTAAATCATGCACAAATCACTGTAATCCAAGGAAATATACCTTTGCTAAGAGTTGAAGGTTAAAGAGAGGTTTTAAAAATAGTTGCATTGCAAGAATTGAGGTTTTGGAGGCAGTAGCTTAGTTAGCAGCAGGGGTAGGTGCATGCGATAAGCCAGGAAGGGGAAATTTGAGTAATTCTTCATGTCTGAACACCCTAAAATGGTGTGGCACCCAAGCAGGCTCCAAGCCTTCACACCAACATGGAAAAGCTAGCAGTGGTACAGCCAAAATCATGCTCCATTATTCAGAAGTGGGTTACGTAGCACGGGCACCACAAACGTCGTCAAAATTACTTAGATGTGTGAATCTTCTTTTATTTCTGTTCTGTATGGACTCGGTCTTTCTGATTGCATAGCTTTCAGATCAGAGCCTGGTTATACTCCAAAAAACACCTGCATGAGCTTTGGAAAGTTGGGGGGGAACTTCATCTCCTACCCCTTTCAAGTGGAAAAAGAATGACGAGATATAGCACATGCTAAAATAAGAGGCCTTTTTTCTTACATTCACAAGTATAAAAGGAAAACTACAGCATATACCCTATCACCTGCTGGAGACATAATGAAAAATGTAAATATATCAGCTTCTCAGACTGTAATGCAAGAGCTATAACAGATACATAAAGTGGTGTCGAGAATATCTGCACTCGTTTGAAAATATGCTTCTGCATTTCCAAAGTGCCTCTGTATTTCATGAAGGTGCTTGTTCTGAAACAGTGGTGCTAAATAAAAGCTTTTTTAATTTTCCAGACGGTACAAATAGAGTGATTTATCTTTCGGGTGAAAGAAGGGAAAGGATTATCTTTTTCACCTCCTGTGTTTAAAAGGTATCACATCAAACTCGAGATGACATGACGTTTACATGGATCACTGCTTAGTCATTCGAGATTCAGCATGGCTGAAAGATGTCAAGTGTAGGGCAAACACCTGCGTATGTCAGGGCAGTAGGAGTTACACGCTGCATCTAAGAGCGGTAAGGTGCAGAATGAGAGGGTGAAACCGAAAAGCATGTGATGAATACGATGGAGCTGCAACATAGCAAGGAAAAGGGAATATTCATTAATGTGGAATTAGAGCTTGTTCTGGCCTCAAATACCCAGGAACAGCAGAGAAATTTTGCAGCGAGCATCCCCGAAGCGGCGTTCACAACGCTGAAAGCGGCTTTGAAAAAGGATGTGCACCTGATAAAACAGCCCCGGCCGTATTCCATGTCCCATGCTGCCGGCTCCCCGCGCCGCCGCTGATGGGTCTCGTGAGCGTTAGCGGGTAATGAAGTTACCAGAAGTCTCTCTGCCAGTATCTACGATCCTCGGTTCGGGCTTTGTCGGGTCCGATGCCGGGGGAGCGGAAGGGAGGAGGAGAAGCGACATCCTGCCCCGTGGAACAAAATAAAAAAGGAAAGTTAATGCGTGGGCTGGGATTTTTGTGAAGGTGCGGTGAAATTTTAGTGCTTTGCTTTGTCAGGACTCCCAAACCTTTCCAAAATGTTGCTTGAGGGCTTCCTTTCATGTCGGGGAGGCCACTGCAATGATGCAACTGAGGAAATTACAGCTGAGAAGAGTGTGCCCACACAGACAGGATGGTCTTTATCCGTTTCTCTCTGCCTGCTATCAGTCATAGCCTGAGACATTAAACTCTATCCCAGGCTAAAAAAGCCGCCCCTTTCCTTTTAAAGATAAGGGATGACAGCCTGGTAAAACTGGAAGGCTTGGAGATCCTTTAAAGTATAGTTTACAGAAATGCTGCTTTGGCTTTACAGCACTTCTGAAGTCAATCAAACAGGGCAGAGAAGACTGAAAGTCTGCATCCAGCTATTTTCTTGGAGTTAAAGCTATTGATTACAATTGCATTGACTAGCAGACCATTTAATCTAATGAAATTGTTCTTGAATGACACTGCTGCAATTGAGATGAAAGTGTAGCCAACTTGGAAGGAAAGTTTAAAAGTGTTGGAAGAGGCAACGGTTAGATTTCGTGGTATGGATGCGCTTGTCGGCACATACTCTGCACTGACTGTCCTGTGTTCAGCACATTCCTGTAGAAATTCTGAAATTAAAAGAACACTGTTGTTTCACCACAAATAATGCAAAAGGGGAATGGTTAGTAGTTTTCCTGCTATTTCTATGAGTGTTCCCCCACACATTAAATTTATAAAGCTGGCAGGTCCTAATGCTGAGTCAATAACAAATTATTGATTAGGAGTCAAATATAGCTCTCAAAGGCTCTTAGATAATTCTGTAACTTGTGCCTTAATATGAAGACGGAGAGTTAATTATTTATACTGTGCATGGGGTTCGCTAAATGAGAGATGTGGTTTGCAAGATGAGATGGAATTAATGCTTTGTAAAAAATGGTTCTTTACTCAAAGCCAAAAGAAAAGGTATTTGTGGGATGGAGCAGTGATAGACATCACTGAAACCTGGTAGGTGAAACTGCTTCTGGAGAGCCTCCCATCACTCAGAGCTGCTTACACACAGGGGCTGCACTCTTTTCTGGCTTTCCTCATGCCCTTGTCCCGCCCTAAATATAACAGCACATCTGGGTTTTTGTCTCACTTCCAAACAAGTTTTAGTTTACCTGCTGAAAGACCACTGCACCTGTAAAGACACCAGTCTGTGGTGTCTGAACCTGACACAAACCCCAGAATCATTGTGTTAGTTCTGTGGGTTTATCTTTAAATTAACATTGTCATTTCTTGACTCATTTTTATCTGTCATTAGACCCAAAAAAGAGAGAGAGTACTTGGTTCCAAAATCTTTAAGTCAACTTTTCAAATTAGATAATTTTGATTAATTGCTTCAGCTAGTAATGGTCTTCAGAGCTAGCTTTAGAAAAGAAAGCTTTCTAGTCAGGACAAAGGTGCAAGAGATAACATGATTGCCCTCAGACAGCCCTTCATTGATTTTAAATTATGTTGTAATATTTCACTGCGTTTACTAGTAAGGGATCTCTTTAGAAGAGGATGAAGGCAGTCCAGCTCCTGCAGCAGTGGGCTATCGCCCGCACCGTGCTCACCCTGAGCCCTGGGAAACACCTGCAAGCTCCCTCCCTCCATCCGCAGCAGCTTCAACTTCCAATTATCCCTCAGCTACTTCTCAAATTTATTTTTGCCTTCTTCCCTATTTAAACCCTGAAATTCTCTCTCAGCCATCTTTTGTAACTGCAGCCACCACATCTTCCTCCAAAGCTCTTGGGTTACCTATTGCCTCTGCTGCACAGATCTTCGACCACTTCACACTTTCGTTGCAGCACTTAACTGTAAGTGTTAATTGATGGACTACAACCGATGTGAGTGCTCGGCCTCATGGCTCGTGACAGCGAGAGTTTTGCTATTGTGCCAGACAAAGGAATTAAGGTAACTGCTGGCTGCTATCACCTTACACGCAAATAGTGCCCCAGCTCTGGGAGGCGTAGGGGTGAATTATTAATGGGGAGGGGGCCTGCTGGGGTACCTGCCTGCCTTGAGTGGATCTTGGCATCCGAGCTTGGATAGGAGACACTGGGAAGTAATTCAGGAATGAACAACCCTTTTAATAAATTACATACGAAAGTGTCTTTGGCCAACGAAAGGTTAAATAACAGGAATAAGTGAGTCACTCCGTCTCCCTTCCTTCCCCCCTCCCTGCACTGCAAGTTTAATAAGCCAAAATCAAAACCATCTAGGCCTGGAGCTTTCTAAGATTTAAGACTTTAAAATGTGAAGCACCTCATTATATCTGCCTATTTTCAATAAAAAGGGAAGATAACTGGTGTCACGTCAATGTCTTATCGGTGATATTTGTTTGACTTCTATTTCAAAAGTGCACTGCTTGCTTTTTCTGGTGCTGGAATCAAACACTTGTGAATTGTACAGTATAAGAAGATGTATCGGTTTTCACCTAAGAACTTTAAAAAGGAGACCAGTCTGTGTTTCGCTCCGCAGAAATAAAGAACTATTGTACAGTATAGCGTATAACGCTTGCAACATGGCCAATTGACTTCCTTCGTATTAATCAACCACTCTGTTTACCTTCTTACACAAACCATTTCAGAACCATTAAAACTAAGAGGATTAGCATCACATTTCTGGCAAAACGCACCTTAATTTCAGCAAATGCTACTTTCACTCTCTGAGGAGATTTAAAAAACCTTGAAAGAAATGGGTTCTTTATTGTGGCAAATTCACTGAAACAGGTATAAATTTTATCTCCCATTTCTGAAAGGAGGGTGAGAGGGAGAAAGAGAGGGTAGAAGAATACAAGTCTCTCAATCCAATGAGAGAGGAGACTGCAAGAGGATTAAATTACCAAGAAGGAAAAGATTTCAAAGCAATCCTGAAATGTGAGCTAAATCCTGACAATGTGAAATAATTGTTCTGCCCCAGCGACGTACAAATAGTTCCTACTTTTGTAGGCTGTTTTTAGGAAACAGTTGGGAATGGTTCACTTGGTCTGCAAATAATACTGCAAGCCAAAAGTTCAAGGCCCAGAGCTCCCCTTTTCCTGTGCCCTGGGAATTTCTCTGGTACGGACAAGTAGAATTGCTCAAGTCATTTTTTTCTAACTTAATTTTATTTAGCTTCCAGTCTTGATCGTAAAAGTTTTGCATAGAATTAAACGAGGGAAAGAAATTTTTTCCGAATAAATCCGTGTCAGCTCTGAGCATAAACACCACGTAGTATCAGTTTAAATGTCCGTCTAGTGCCACTGCAGCCACCCACCGTGCTTTGTCAAATGTGAGGTTTAAGAGATGTAACAACTAATCACATATCTGAGAAAGAAAAGGCATCATAAAAGCACACTAAGTGGTTATAATGGAGACTTAAGACCTAAAGGGCACATACCCCAACACAAAGGCACAAGAAAATTATACATAAGTGAATATAAGAGAAAAATTCACCTCTGAGTGATGTTAAAAGAAATTCTCCATGAAGGGAGATAAAAAGAAGAGAATTTAAATATTCTTTGAACTTGTCATGGAGCACGCCATGGAATGAGAATACGTGTTGAAGTCTTAATCCAGACCACCAATAAATCATATTAAACACTGCGGTGGCTTGACCCTGGCTGGAGGCCAGGGGCCCCCCAAAGCTGCTCCATCACCCCCCTCCTCAGCTGGGCAGGGCAGGGAAATACAACAAGAGGCTCGTGGGTTGAGTTAAGGACAGGGAGAGATCACTCACCAAATACTGTCAAAATAGACTCAACTCAGGAAAATTAATTTAATTTATTACCAGTCAAATCACGGTGAAGTAATGAGAATTAAACCCAAATTTTAAAACACCTCCCCCCACCCCTCCCTTCTTCCCAGGCTCAACTTCACTCCCCATTTCTCTCCCTCCTCCCCCCAGCGGCACAGGGGGACGGGGATGGGGGTTGTGGTCAGTCCATCACATGGTGTCTCTGCCGCCCCTTCCCCCTCAGGGCAGGACCCCTCACACTCTGCCCTGCTCCAGCCTGGGGTCCCTGCCATGGCAGACAGTCCCCCACCAACTTCTCCAAGGTGATCCCTTCCCACTGGCTGCAGTTCTTCCCCAACTGCTCGTGTGGGTCCCTCCCACGGGGTGCAGACCTTCAGGAGCAGACTGCTCCAGGGTGGGTCCTCCACAGGGTCACAAGTCCTGCCAGAAAAACTGCTCCAGTGTGGGCTTCTGTCTCCATGGGTCTACAGGTCCTCCCAGGAGCCTGCTCCAGCGTGGGCTTCCCACAGGGTTACAGCCTCCTTTGGGTGCATCCACTTGCTCCGGTGTGGGGTCCTCCGTGGGTTGCAGGTGGAATTTCTGCTCCACCATGGACCTCCATGGGCTGCAGGGGGACTGCCTGCCTCACCATGGTCTTCTCCAAAGACTGCAGGGGAATCTCTGCTCCAGCATCTGGACCATCTCCTCCCCCTCCTTCTTCACTGACCTTGGTGTCTGCAGAGCTGTTCCTCTCACATCTTCTCACTCCTCTTCCCGGCTGCAATTGCTCTTGGTGTTGCATAGGTTTTTTTCCCCGCTTCTTCAGTATGTTTTCCCAGAGGTGCTACCACGTTGTTAACGGGCTCAGTGGCAGGTCTGTGGCATTGGCTCTGTCAGACATGGGGGAAGCTTCTCACAGAAGCCACCCCCATGGCCCCCCTGCTACTAAAACCTTGCCATGCAAACCCAGTACATAGACCAATATTTCCACACGTGATAGATAATATTGCTAAGGATGCTGCAGAACCTTCCATGCGGGGCTGGCAGACAGTATGCAAGACAAGTAGGACTCCCTGCAGAAACATCATCTAGAGACACTTTAGGAAATCATAGAATGACAAAAATGACACACAAAGGTGGTTCAGCTGTCTAATCTCTGTGCAAAACAGATTATTTTTCCGTTGCACCCTAATAATTTCTAGCAGCGAATTTGCTTTTTGGTCACTGTGTCACAAATGTGTCCAGAGAAACACCTAAAATCCCTCTTCTGAGTAAAAAATGGTAATTTAGAGCCCTATATGTCACTATTTTTTCAATACTGTTACCCAATCCCATCTACATTTTTGTCATTTTCTCATAATAATGAAAAATAGCTTTTCCCCCCATTTTCATTACACAGTTTGAGCCTGTTGAGCAGGTCAGAGAGTAAGAGGCACTATTCTGCTTCTTCATGCCATCCCTGAAAAACAGAGACTGGTGAGGTGAAGGGAAGAGTTCACGGAAAATATATTTCTTACTAATTAAGAGCATTAAAAGTAATTTTAAAGCAACATATTTTCAGGAGAGGAAATATGTTGAAAATAAAATTTTCAAACAATTGTTTCCATTTTAACTGTTTGGGTTTTTTTTCCCAGCTCACTCTGTTTAAATCGTGCTCAGAAATGAGACAACAGCAGCTCCAAAGGGAAGTTGCAACTTGTTGACAGAACACCACTGAAGTTCAAAGCCCACCCTCCTGGCTAGCTTTCCAGTTATCCATCCAGTGCAGCCCAGATAGGTAATATATGGGTATTGCTCTCTGATTGCTGGCTTGGGATCAGGCTTTTTAAGGTGCATAATTTTTCAGACAGACCTTGAAGATCAGTCTCTGGGGTCTGATGATGATGGCCCCTTCTGTCTGAAGAGATAAATGATGCTTTATAACTCTTGTCATATCGTATAGCTGGCATCAGGAAATTAAGTTAAAACTTTTTTGCTGGCATTGCATTGTTATATGTCTGCACGACTAAACTTCTCTTGTTGGAAAAAGACTAGCTATGCCGGGGATTTTTTGTTAAACAAGGACAGAACTTCACCAAAAGGTAGCTTGGAGGAGCTATCCTGTTGCTTCCGTAGCTTGGGGCAACAGGCGTTAAAAACGAACTGCTTATCTCCTATAGCTAAAAAAGCCAATTTCCTGCGCTTGTTGATCAAAAAGAAAAAATACATTTTAACACAGAGCCTTAATTCTAATTGAGTCTGAAGAGTTTGGTCAAAGTGAAGAATCCCTATGCTGGAACTTCCTCATGAAAAAAGGTCTTAAAAAAATAAAATGTCTACCTCTGTTACAGAAATAGCTTCGGATAGCAAATAGCTTTGGTACATAAAATTGTAGAATGGTTTGGATCGGAAGGGACCTTTAAAGGTCATCTAGTCCAGCCCTAACTGTTATCAGAAAGCTTCCTGATCAGTGGTGCACAAAACGCTTGCACAGAGGGTACGGAAATAACCTTTCCTCACAGAGTAGGCTGCTTCTCCTCACCAGGTTGTAACAAACAGTTCTTGAATATTGTTTTTCCATTGCAATGATAGTTATAGAAATTCTAGGAATACAATTGAGAAAAATAATTGTACATTCAGGAGGATGATAACAAAAAAGCCCAAAACACTGCAATGGTCTAAGCAGTGTCCATTCCCTGCTCCAGTCCCTCCGGTAGGTCTCCTCTGGTATAGAAGTACTGAGAATTTTAGAAGCACTATCTTTCCAAAGCATCTTCTTTTCCAAATCCTAGATTTCTTGCTACGCTTTTTGGAAACACAAAGTTAGAGCTATAGCTTCTCCTTTTTGCCCAACCTCAAATTAAAAAATAAATAAATAAAGGGAAATTGAGCATCATCTGTCACACAGGCCCTTTCACAAACGTAACTACATTTCTTCTGCAGCCAAAGGTAAGCTCCAGTAACTCAGCGCTGGGCTGCATCTGATGGCCGTTACACAGATAGTGCTGCCAAAACCGGAGGCTTAGGCTTGATAAGATGGACCTGGCTTAGGCGTTGTGAGAAGCCGGCGTGGGCAGCCTTTCTCAGCAGCCCGAGCCATGACAGCAGGGAGCTGCCTTTGGAGTCTGCCCCGCGTTCTGCATTGCAAAGTGCTTACAGTGCCGCTGCGAGCTGGGCATGAAGAAGGGGATAAAGAAGCCCAGCTCAAACCCTTGTTTTTGTCAGAAGAGTTAAAGGCCATTAAGCTCAGCCTTTTAAGCTGGCTAAGAGAAAGCCACAATAGATTCAGCAAGACATACTGTATATTAAAAGGTTCCCCATGTTTTTCAAAATGATAACCTGCTGAAGGAAATGATGTCCTCTGCCACTGTACCTGGCTGTCTAATTGCAAACCATGCAACCTTATCCCCCCAGAGATTTACAGATAAAAAACCCCACTGTCATCACCTCCACCCTCCCTGGCTCCGCTCTCTCTGTACAGCAGGTAAGACAAGAAACGGGCACTGGAAGATTTAAATAGGCAACGTTCACCTGAGAAACTGGACAATTACAAACACCAGCACGGACACGCGTGCAGCAGGAATGCAACAAGCTAGTGACAGGAGGCTTTTCAGCGGAATACCAGCAAAATAAGTAACAAACGTGACTTTGAAGGAACATGGTAGCCCTGAGTACTTAAATTCAGGCAAGAGATGAAAGTAGCCACCTGGATCAGGTTTAAAAAGTTATTTGTCAAAAAAGAAAGTAATAAACAAGGTGCAAAATTCGATGTTTCCCTGGCAGTCCGGATGGCAGTGCTGAACAGTGCGAGGGTGAGGAGCAGGATAACCTTCAGTGAGGGCTCTTCTGTTTGTACATTTCTCCTAAGACTGCAAGAGGTTATTCTGACCACTAGAAAGGCCGAGGCAAACCCTGTCCTAGTGCTGATGCTTCGCCCTGCAAAGCAGATGTAGAGGCTTCAACAAAGCTGTGCAGCTTCCCTGTAGGGAATGCAGAGCTCAGAAATGGGTCTGAAAATGATGTCTCCTGGCAGTGCAGCTGTCCTGTTACTGTCGCCTTTGCTAGCACTGACCACTGCAGGTCATTGCAGTCCTGCTGTAGTGAGGCCTGGATAGAAGGGAGCAGCTATTTTTGTCCTGTCTGCAGGCGAAAGGACTGAGGTATCTAGCTGCTCATCTGCATGGGCCCTCTGAGACCTTTTGGCATGTCTTAGTCCTCTCGCTTCAGTTGTCAGAACGCTCAAACCCTCGTGGCCTTTTCCAGCCTGACTTTGCTGGGTTTTAAGCTTTCTTGCCCGGCGGTTGCGGCAAGCCACGTCGGCAGACTGATGGCTGTAGGATATTTCCCTAGCTAGGCTTGAGCCTAGGTACAACCAGACTGGTTTTAAGGTGTGCTGCAGCCCGAGGCAATCAAAATCTGTGAATCTAAGCGGAAAACCTCATGCCTTTTCTAAATGGTGCGGATCGTATGCTTGCATCAGGACCGAGTTCCCCTTCCGATTTCTTTTTTCGTATTTGCTCTTCTGCCTTCTGGGACTCCTATCTTGGACTGGCAAAATTTTATCTCCATTTGACCCATTCCCAAATCTTAAGAGAGAGAAAAACCTGTGTTGATTCTATAGTCCCCCACTTGGTTAATCCCACTGATGTTGATGCTGGGATTTGTCTACAGGAGTTTGGTGATGCCACAGCACAGACAGCAATATGGGGAGGTTACTGCAGCTTCAGGCTCGAGCAGGAGGCATCAAGCCTTTTCTAATTCTCAGCCCCTACAGATTTCGTAGTAGAGATACAGCCTTATGCAAAAAACCCTGCAGTGCAGGCTTGCTCCCTTTATTCACCTGGCACAAACCACAAAATTCTTCGAGTTTCATGAACCAGAGGTGGAAAGCAAGACTGTGCAAAGAACACATCATCCCCACGGAGCTCGGGGAGGGCAGTGCAAGACAGTGACAGCCCGGCTTTTGTCAGATCTTTTCTCTGCCCTCCTCTGGCTCCCAGGGCATTAATCCTTCTCTCTTGTCCCATCCCTCCACAGGCCCAGAGGAGACAAGGATATTGGTGTTTCAGATAACCTACCTTAACGTATTTTCCTCTATTTCTGCCCGCCATGTACCTGAGGAGCATTAGCTGGGGTGGTGCAATCACAAAGTGATGCCATGCTGCTCCCTGTCCATCTTTCCTACACCTCAGTCACTAATAGAGGAAACCCCAACGTACGCATTCAAAGCAAATCACTGCTGATATCTCACTCCACAGGATCCATGCTACCAGGCAGCAGTCTGTGAAGATGTACAACACACATCCACAGAGAACTTCTTGCCTGTCTGTGTTATAAATGTGACTATATCCATACGACTTGTTCCTGTGCTTGGCACTGTTATTGAACACATCATTTTGTTTTGTTACTGCCCTGCAGAGCTAGGGTGACTTTGTATAAATATTTTCCCTGAGGTTTTCCGGTTTTGAAAGGCAGAGGTGGAAAGCAGAGATGAATTGAGAAGGCATTCAGAGGCAGCAGCCTGAAGTTACCTGCTGCAAGCACCCTTGCTGTAAAGCAGTGGGTTTATGTTCATTCCTGTGATGAGCTTCAGTCCAAGATTGTTCTGCCACTCCCTCGGTCTCAAAATCGGGGTCTGTTGCTTGCATTTCCATCACTCCCCTCTGGTAGGAAGCTTTCTCTCCGCAATCTTACATTTGGAGAGATCCACCACTGCTCGGATGCCTTGAATGCCTGCATCTGCTGCACTTGTTTGCTCTGCGTGGGAAGGGAACGGCTTTACTCTGGAGCTCGCCCTTGCTGCAGCGGGTGGCTGATGTCCTCAGCTGCTCCAAAGATCAGCTCATAATTACACCCAACTCTAACGGCCTTCGGGTGGCCGGCCAGGATTGCTGAGCACACACCTCTCTGCCTCCTGTCCCTCTCAGCCCTGGACACTTTCCCTTGGCTGCACCGTCAGGGCAGTTTTATATTCATTCCCTGCTACCGGAGGAAGGAGCTGTAATAGAGGGTGAAGATGTAGCTGTCTCATGCAGGAGTGTATTAATTGAACAAATTTTTATGGCTGTGGAAGTCTAAATGACTTTTCTGCCTCCAGGCTTTCTGCGCAGGATTGTATATTCAGGTGAATGAAATATATGAGTTAGGCTGGGCGAACATTTAGCAAAACTAAAATCTTTAGCTAAATTTTCCACCCCTGACCTCTACACACATTTATTTGGTCTCATTTTAGAAAACCATCATTTTGCTGGGCCTAGCGTCGGGTTAGGATGAGAGAGGGCAGAGAAAACTGGGTGAGGGGAAAAATACCAAATTTTCTTTCTGCTGCTTCTTCCTCTCCTCCCCTCATCCTGGAAAACACTTTTTCTAGGGTGACTGGCAAGGTGACCAGGGGCTGGGCAGGGCTGGGTAAATACACTCCCCAAGCATCAGCCATGCAGATGTGAGGAGCTAAACCTTCCCTCGGGCTGCAGACTGTGAGGAAGCTATCCGCACTGGCACAGGCAGGGGGAAGGCAGCTAACAGGGTGACCTTGCACAACTCACTTCATCCCTTTTTCCTATCTCAGTTGTTTTAGGTAAAAAAATAGTTTGGGACAGGGACAGGGATTCTCTTATGACTGTAAAAAGTGAGGCCCTGACCCCAGATGTGGAAATACTGACACACAGCTTGTGAGCATTTCTTCTTTAGATTTGCATGAGGAAAACACATCTAATTCCTAAAGCTTTAGCTCATTTCAAGCCTCTCGGTATCACAAAGAAATCAGGCTCCGAGCAACGTGTAGGTGCTACTTGCTCAGGAAAAAAGAGACATCTGATCTGAGCCATTTGCTGGGGAAAGAAGGAAGACTAAATATAGACATTTTCTCTGTGTGTTGCCCAGGAAGGCTACAAACCCTGATTTCCCAGGTAAAAGGCGAGGAGGGTAAGCTATTAACATTTGCAAATGTACACCTCCCTCGTTATCTTGCAGTCGGGCTCACACAGTCTATTTAGTATCGTTCGAGAGTTCACTGAGATGAAAATAATGACAAAAAATACTGTGACAAGATAAAGTACAGTGCTATAAAAATTCTCTACAGTGCTATAAAAATTAGATTCTTAGCAGAAAAGAGAATGAAGAGGTAATTTAGTAAAAGTGATGGATGAACCTCAGAAGGTTCAGAATTTTAGTTCAGTGCAGTCGCTTATTCAAACCTGGGAAATTCAGGGGAACGGTCACCAGCCACGACAGCCAGCCCGCTCCATTTCACACTCACCTCAAAGCTGGGAATGGGAAGAACACAAGGAACAAAAGGGATTCCAGTCTTTAGCCTAGCAAGATTCCTGCTGGTAGTTAAACCTACTCTTATTTGACCTCAGCTGGTTCTCACATTTCCTGCAGACAGAATGCGTATGTTTCCATCAGGAATGATGGAGACACTTGGTGCAGCGTGGGGCAGGACTTGCACAACATCTGAGGTTGCCAGAGTGTCACCTTTTGAATGTGTCTCATTTTGTGCAAGTAGCTTGTATGATTAAAAAACCCTTCTGATTGGTTAGCACATTAGTAGTGAAAAAAGGGAATACTTTGGTAATGGTGTGATTGCGTGGCACTGATAAACAGAAGTAATTGAGTGCACCCTCAGCAAGTTTGCCAACAGTTTGCTGTGTGGTGCAGCCAACACGCTGGAGGGAAGGGATGCCATCGAGAGGGACCTTGACAGGCTTGAGAGGTGGGACCATGCGAACAGCATGAAGTTCAACAAGGCCAAGTGCAAGGTCCTGCACGTGGGTTGGGGCAATCCCAAGCACAACTACAGGCTGGGTGGAGAATGGATGGAGAGCAGCCCTGAGGAGAAGGACTTGGGGACAATGATTGATGAAAAGCTCAACATGAGCCGGCAGTGTGCGCTGGCAGCCCAGAAAGCCACCCGTGTCCTGGGCTGCATCCAAACCACTGTGGCAGCAGGGTGAGGGAGGGGATTCTGCCCCTCTGCCTCGCTCTGCTGAGACCCCCCTGCAGTGCCACGCCCAGCTCAGGGGTCCCCAGCACAGGAGGGACATGGAGCTGCTCGAGAGGGTCCAGAGGANAGAGGGGAGATCTAGATCAGATATTAGGCAGAAATTCTTCCCTGTGAGGGTGCTGAGGCCCTGGCACAGGGTGCCCCGAGAAGCTGTGGCTGCCCCTGGATCCCTGGCAGTGCCCAAGGCCAGGTTGGATGGGGCTTTGGGCAGCCTGGGCTGGTGGGGGGTGTCCCTGCCCATGGCAGGGGCTTGGAACTGGGTGGGCTTTGGGGTCCTTTCCATCCCAAACCACTCTGTGATTCTGTGATTCTAAGTAATGACTTGGATTTCACCAGTGCTGTTGGTGTCTGAGTGACTCAGGTGTAAAAGCACTAAGAACCAAATATCTTTATTAGCACTATTGTAACTGGAGAAAAGTGAGTCCTAGTGAAATGAAATAATGAACCACGGTCACCATGGGACTGTACGTTACAAACAGGAGTAAACCTCAGATCTCCCAAACCCAGGATTTCACTTTCACAAGGGAGGCTGTACCCACTTTACTGAACGATAGGCAATGTTTTTAACAGGTGACCATATTCTCCCGAGTCACTTTGTACGAACAGAAGAGTATGAAGTATAGGCCTTGGAGTTGCACAAGTGCTGACATCCGTTGGCTGAACTATTCGTCCTAAAAGTTACACAAATGCTGTAAAATAAAACTGCTTCAATACTTCACTGAGCTTTGGCCCGACTAAGGACCTTTGCCTCTAAGCAACTAAAACCTGACACCTATCTCCACAAGCCCAACTTATCAGTGATGAAAAATTTCTTATTGTCTAAAATATATATGTGTGTGTGTGTGTATATATGGTAATGTAGAATGCTAAGTTTGGAGTTGTGTGTTTCTTGTACACAGCTAACCACTGAGAGGCTTTATATCTCTGTATGGAATGCAGAAGGCAAGAAAAAGCAGAGTTTGAACTGTTTAGATGGTTGCATGTAACAGATCGTAAAGCGTGTAGAGCTGAACCTGAAGCCACAACACTCTCTACACAGGACAGTTGCAGTTTGCTGTGCGCACCCAGCAACATCCATGAAAAGCCTTTTTTCCCTTTAGACAAACACTGTGTGCTCTGCCCAGCCGGCTGTACACGCAAGATCCTACCTTCCTTTCCTACGGTAAGCAAACAGTGTCAGTAAACCAGAACTGAAATCGATTTTATTTGTTACAGTCTTTAAAACATGACCCTTCACAATTTGTCTTAGTTGCAGTTGATTTTACCTTGATTAAGCTTAAAGAAATATTACATACATTTAACCAGGTATCTTTAATATGGTTCATTAACTAGAATGGAAATAAATAAGGTAGCTCTTGG
Organism: Psophia crepitans; assembly: GCA_013399095.1. Lineage (NCBI taxonomy): Eukaryota > Metazoa > Chordata > Aves > Gruiformes > Psophiidae > Psophia > Psophia crepitans. The sequence continues at coordinate 208,547 of VWZZ01003585.1, read as the reverse complement.
ATAAGACTTTCATTGGAGGAATGACATAGAGTCATTGAACCCTAGAACGGATAGGGTTGGATGGGACCTCAAAGCCCACCCAGTTCCAACCCCCTGCCGTGGGCAGGGATAGCCTCCACTAGCCCAGGGTGCCCAAAGACCCATCCAACCTGGCCTTGGGCACTGCCAGGGATGGGGCCTCCACACATGAAAGTATACATTAAAAATGATTATTCATTCAAGCCTCGAATCCTACCTGGCTGGCAGAATTGAGAGGCAGTTACCTTGAATGGAGGAGGAATGTAAAAGAACAACCATACGCTGATACAGAGCACTTCTCCACAGCTATTCCCAGCTATGTGAGCATGGCCAGTGGTCCAGAGTTCCCTCCCAAGCTGAGGAGCACATACAGAGCACGCACACATGATGCTCCCCGTGATGCTACCTGAATTTTTTCCACCTGGGGATGTCCTGAGCCAGCTATGGTCATACATATGTATGCACGTACGGTATAGCAGAACTGGTCCTTCTTCAGCCCTTCTCTGAACGTGCAGTGAGGGGCAGATTATCATTTGTCCGTAGCAGACCAGGCAAGGACAGGGGGTGCCAGTGGCCTTTCCTCTCTCAAGCCTGGGGTCTGGCTGGGTAAAGGCAGATGCGTTCTTCTAACAAGCTGTCCTGCTCCAAAGGGCAGGCCTGCTCCTCGCACCCTCCCCGCCTCCTCGCTGCCCCCTTTGGAGGATGTTTTTTCCTTTTGTCATTTTCCCCTCACACTTTTCTGATTGGACATGTTATTTATGGACTGTGATATACTGTATTTCTGAATTGATTTTGTGTTCAGCTATTGTAAAGCATTTTTGTGGACCAGTACCTCAGGGTGATATATTTTTTTTTCTATACTGATATTCTGACTTACTTTTTCTCCCTGAGTTTCCTACCCTTTCTCCCTTGTTTTCCTATTTCTTCCATAGTGGACTAGAATATGCAGCTAACCTCCTCAGGAAATAAAACCTCATTAGAAAATGATAAGAACTGAAGTGCATTCATTTTAATGAGACAATTATCTTAATTTGCTTATGGCCAGTAATAGGGAATGAGAAAACCTTTTCATTTTGTTTCTCCTCTCTTTTTTTATCCCTTTGGTCCTACTGCCATGCAATTTCATTCCAAAACCCTCCACTAAGAGCTCACAGCATCTCTGCGGACATGCTGGTGGCAGTCAGCAGAAGCTGAAGATAGTAGAAACAGACGGCTCTCCATCTACACTTCCACACATTTCACCAGGAAATGCCACCCATGACAAATAGATGTGGTGAGCAGACTGGTGATATAAAGTCCCACAAATTACAGGACTTGTTTGGAAACTGGATCCTAGAGGAGGAGAGGAGATAACAGTGGATTTGGGCAGAAGGACAGGGGTGAACAGAATAATGGGAAACCATCCACCTGTGGATACGTGTGTGATGCAGCTGGTAAGGTTAATGCACCAATATTATTGCCCTCATATAAATAAAATTTCTTCAGTGTGTACAATATTGTTGACCAGACTAAAATGAAAAGAGTGTGGAAGAGCCGGACTTCAATAATATATTCCCATCACATCAATAATTGAACTAGAAAAATCATAAAGCAATGCCTATGAACTGATAATGATCATTTGGGCTTGGTAGTCTTCCAAAGCAAGATTCAATCACTGACTCCCCTGTCAGTAGAATCAGCTCCTTCCATAAATAAGGTCAGTGGCAGCAGTATAAGGACCTATAATGTAAAAATCAGATGGCATAACACGTTAGAGAGATTGTCTTGATCCAATTCCTTGTGGTCAGAACAGTGGCTGCCATTGACCTGTTACTCAAAAGTTGGAAAGCATTTGTTAACAAGGTTTATAGGCAAACACATGGGGATTTTAGCTGTTGTTGGAGTCAGGAAACAAGGATATATTTCAGGAAACTGACAACCTCCTTTCAGCAACAGGAGTGCAGAAGGAACAGGAGAGGTTGTTTCTACAGTACTATTTCAGCACCAGCATTAGTTCCTCCTCACATCTTGCATTTCTCATTCTAAAGATCATTAAAGACATTCAAACCGTATCCTTTGCTCTAGCCAAGAGGTAAAATTTCAGACATTTGCTGTTAACGCCTTTAATTAATAAGGAATGGCAACAGTAAGTGGCTCATTCAGCAGCCAGGATGAAGGTGGGTAACACTACTATCCATGCCTCATCACAAGGACTTCTTGGGGGTGAGCACAAACTAAGATGTGGAAAAGCAGAAAAAGAAAAGTGTAGACAGTCTTGTAGAGGGATCAAACATTTGAGAAGCAGAACATACACACGTCCTGATGCTCTCCAGTGACGATCACACACTAGCATGGTTATGTTTCTCTGCTATTTTAGCTGCCTGACTTGGAACTAGTTGGGGTGACTCTCCACAGCCCTGCATGGACATATGTGGACAAATGCATAAATGTCTTATTTCTAGCTCGCTTGTCCTTTGAGTTCCTCAAGTCTCTTTTGAACCCTAATTTACAAACAGACTTGACATGGCCGTGTCACATCTGGGAGATGAGCTGTGGGTCTGGGCTGACTGCTGTAATCCTCCTCTTCAAAAAGAAGTCCCATAACCTCATCCATGCAGATGATGGCTCTGATGTTGTAAAGTCTCTGGTTTTGGCCAGTTGAAGATGAAAATTAGTAGTTAATCTGGACAGATAATGTGGATTTTATTACTCTTGTGGCTGCACGTTGCTGTTACTGGATGGGCAGTTCTGTACAACACTTGGAGATACATACATCAACCGCAGCCGATAGTTCCAGTTCAGGCTGGGTGCGCCGCAAGCGCTGAGAACAGAGGCCACGCTTTTTATCCCAGGATTTTTATCATTTTACCAGGTCCTATTTATTTTCAAGCATCTGTTCAACCTTTCATGCAAGATGAAAACAATAGCTTCAGCCGCTTTCTACCTGAGCACTGGAGGAGTTCAAGCTGATATTCACATCAAAGCACTCCGCATATTTATCATTCCTGATTCTGTAATAAGCAGCGGCGTCTGACAGATGCACAAAAGCACCACAGTTTCCACTTGGACCTTACAATGGCAGCAATGACTTCAAACTAGGATTAAAGGCTCACACAGGAGATACTGAGCATTTTCCTTCCTGAATAACTACAACCTCCTCGCAACCTGCATTGCTTGGCAGTGCCACGCTGCAGCCGGCGGCTTGGGAGGAAAGAGGATGCGTTGGGAGCCGTCGCTGCTGCTGCAGCAGCAGCAGCAGATTTTGCTGTTGGTTTTAGTGGGAACAGGAATACACCTATAATTCTTCCCCAGCACTTTATCAAGTGACACATAATCAGTTTGGTTTAGAATTTTTCAGACATGATAAAGATGTATTTCCTTGCGGGCGACCTGAGTCTTAGTCTAACGAATAAGTCACTTTCTCATTTACCAGAAAGCAAATCTTGCTCTGCAGTTAAAGCTTATGTTTAAGAGAAAAAAACATACCATAAATAAAGAAAAAAAATCTGAATTCAGCTATCAGGGTGCAATTCCTCAGTACCTTGTCTCAGGAATAACTTTTATCAGTGACAGCGCCAAAAGTAAGGAGGTAAGAATATGTAACAACTTGACATTATTTAATACCTAGAAAAAGCTGTTAAAAGAACATTATCCAGCCTGCAGAGAGAGGCACCTAATCACCCTTACAAGTGTGTCAGATGCCATTATTTTTTTTCTTACAGTTTTTGAACCATCACATACATTTTTTATTGAATGTATTGCTTTATGCTGTGTGGGAGAAACCAAGAGCATTGGCCACGAGCTCCAAACGCATTCAGTAACAAGAAAATTCAAAGCTTACTGGGAAATTTGAATCCCATTACGGAGTATTTGCACATGTAGAGGGACAATACCTGCTTTATTCAAAGTAAACAAGTATAGGCATAGATTGATTTTAAAAGACAATTAAAACCGCTTTAATTAACCTTTACTAAATTTTTTTGGTGATTTTAGTCAGCAATATTCTCATTTAAGACTGTCAGATTTAGGAAGAGACACTTTATAAAGAAATTAGTTTGTTTAAAACACATTTTTCATGTGATTACAGGTTTTGCCTGAAAAAAATACTTTTCAAAATTTAAAGCATCTTTAAAAGTGAATAATAGTCTGTTCACCAGTATGCAGTGTCGCTTGCCTTGGGTTGTAGCGCGGATGCGTCTGCAAATCAGTGAAATGATACAATAGAGTCTTAAAATTAATCTTTTTAAGGCATAATTTGCATTATGGGCTCACGCCTGGTGAAATTTATCTCAAACAATAGCGTATCAGTATTAGCATGCTCAATTATAGATCTTCCTACAATACAATAGTTAGTATGAGTCCCTGAAGGCTAAAATGGTTCTTTTCCAGAAAGCCGTATATTTTTATGTTTAAATAATCCATAAAGACTGTCCCTGTTGAGAAGTTCAAACAGACTGTTCCGAATGCTTCATTGCAGGGCTTCAGGCTGTATGATATAATGCAACTCCTGGCAGTCAGGCAGTAGGTCCCCGTTCCAGCTCTGGATGGCCTTTTTTGGGGCATTTACATCAACTGCCAGAATGTGATTCTGATTTAGCTCTCATTTTATAATACAGCCTAGAGTCCCTTAGTCTAACGTTAGTGCAGAACTTAAACTTACTCAAGGAGCAGTGCTCAGGAAGACCTTGAAATCAAAGGCTGCAACGCGTTGGTGGCCAGAGCTGGGACAAGCAGCGGGCACCTCCAGCAGACACCAGCACATTTTCACTACGCAGATGTGCAGATACTGGTCAAACGGCTGGGGCCCGTGCGCAGTGCTCTGCCTTGTGCTGTGAAAAATGGGGCACTGACAAAAACCAGTGTTCTGGATTGGGGCAAGCATGTAATACCTGTGCAGAACGCGCTCATGGACACAAGTTGCCCCATGAAGTCTTCCTTGGTATATGCTTAAAATTAAAACACAAAAAGGCACAAAATTAAAATTAAAAATAAACACATACATAATAAGACTTCTGTGGGGCAGCTTGTGTCCATGTGCTTAAAAGGTGTCCATATACACGTCTACGTTCTTAAAATGCAGCTTAAAATTAAGGACGTACTGAAGTTCTTGCTTGGTTGGATCATAGCAACTTGCTTAAGGTCAAAGAGCAGTTTGACACTGGGACTCAATAGGACCCAAACTTAGGGGACCAGCTGCAGCCCCCAATCCATACTTCCCCTCCAACGTGACCCAGCTGGAAGTGGACAGTCATCTGCTGCATTTAGTAAATATTGTCCCCAGGTCTGGGGGTTCTTCTGATAGGCTTAAACAGGAACTCATAGCATCTTGGGAGCTGCTGTTTGTTTTCTTTTGCAGGACTTCTTCCTACCATGCTTAAATTTGCAGTTCTAAGCAAGTCTCTGTCGTGCTTCCAAATTCCAACCCGATATTAAATTATTAAGGAGGTGTTTTTGAAATATCTTATCTTGACATGTATCTCCTGAGCCAAATGACCTCAGACACTGTTCCTAATTAATTTCATTAAAAAAAAAAAAAAATAGCTGGCAAGAGGCAGTGACCCTTCCCAAAGTGCTCCAGACTGTGCTGAGCTGCTCCTTGCTTGGAGATGTATAAGGGGGAGGGCAGGTGGGACGTTGCCTCATGGCTTCATCTCCCCGTGCCACCGCTCGCCGTGACGGTGGCAGAGCACGGATGCTTCGCTCCATCTGATACCAGGACCAAAGTCAGCACAACCAGTTCCAAACACCCACTGGGGCAATAACCAAACGTGAAATAAAAAGCTCCTTTTCTTAACATTAAAAGCTGCTGAAACAAAGGGTCTTTTTTTTTTTTTAAACAATATATTCTGAGAGAATGAGAGATTAAGTTTGAGGAGTCACTTCCAATCAGAAAGCCACCATTTAATTACAACACACAGGAAATTACAGAGTGAATGGCCGGGACAGTGATAAGAGACTGACACCGGAGGATGACAGGTACTGAAATCCGACCACTTCATCACAAAGCTACTTATCACAAGAGCCTGTCTGGAAGGCTGACAATCTGATTGTACTGTCAACTCAATTCATAATTAATATATTTATCAAATTAATTACTGAAAAAATCTCACTGGTGCTCGCCATAAAACAGTGGCTAAATTCATTGCCTGTTGGCTTCGTTTACTGCTAATAACTGTGCTGTCAGTTTAATGAGGGCAGTGAGTGGGCCCTGTTTTAGCTGCATGACAGACAAATTGCCCTCTTATATAGAATGATACAGAGAATTTAAGAGAAGAAAAGAAATATGTCATTGTTTGGTGACAGCCACAATCGGAGCCTTGTCTCGGAAACTTAGCATCAGCTCTAACGTACATGAAAGGGAGGTTGGGAATTCCTTTGTCAGCTAAATAAATACTTTATGAAATCCTGACTGATCCCTTCGTCTGAAATGACCTCGCGGCACCGCATGGAGCTCTCAATAATTCCTTGTTTATTCCAAAGACCTGACAGGAGTTTGTTGTTCGACAGGAGGCAGGAATTGCGGCGCACGCCTGTGCCGGTGCAAACACGGCGCCGATTCCGGCTGTCTCGGGAAGCAGGAGACCCGAGGAACGGCAGGGATGGAGCCGTGGGCCTTGTAACCGCTGGGTGATGCACCAGAGGGACAGGAGCTGGCGCCCATTCGGCAGAGGTGGGCAAAGCTGCTGCCACTTGGACAGAGGGCCTGTCTATTATGCTTGATTAAGTGCAGATGAGCTAATTGAGGTGCTGCATTGCTGCGTCTGAGTGTGCCGTGTGGGATTGTGCAACCCAGCTCTGGTGAACAGCTAAAAGTCGCTCCATCCCTTTGACAAGCAGGACTTTGATAGAGCACAGTCCGTGCTTCCGAGAAAGAGGTGCTGTTTCCCTAGGCAAGCAGTGTCAGGGCTAAGCAGCATCTCAGGGGGGACCTGCAAAATTTCCAGTTGTTGGGTCAGGTCCTAGGCACTGGTTTTAACAGGATTTCATGCACATCATTTCGATTTGTTCAGCTCAGCCTGCAGAAGCTGCGCTGCAATGTAACGGGGCAAATCCACCAGGAAATGAATATTTAACCACAAAAGTCAGAACAAAGTTGGGAGTTTTATTCTCTAATGACTATTAAATTGAGCTGTCAGTTCTGCAAGGTCAGAGAACCCAGCTTAATTTGGGCTGATCTTCCCTGTGTGGTGAAGCAAGGAACCACCATGGAGTGTGTATATTCACCCCACAAGTCACAATCCTCGGCCCTGAAAAGCATTTTGTTCCCCTAACCGCCTGATTATTTTTTTTCAGTTACAATATAAGCAGTATTAAACTGAAGCCCGGATAATTTAGACAGTGTTTAGGTTTCTTGTTTGATGAAGGAGTTTGAGTAAAATGTGAACAAGTGATAACACAGTGTGATTCTACTTCACAAAGGTTAAGTGATAAAATTAATGCTGTGAAAAATCTCTGTAGCAAGCATTCACATTAAAATATAATACATGTTATAAAGAATATAAACACCAGTGATTACTTGGGAAAAATATTTGAGGGAGAAGAAAAATCTTACTAAGCATACCAGGTATATTCAAATCTTTATCACTTGCTCCTGCCAAAAGTATGAAAATTCCTAAATCTAAAGAGGAGCCTGAATGATCGAAGGGTTATTTTGTAGTGGAAGGATTTCAGAGCCTTTCCTGGCAACGTCCTAATTCTGTGTGATTGGTTCAGTCAAATAGCAACAAAACAATGAAAATAGTTGACAATTGTGGAAATTATTTAGAAAAATCAATATTCAACCTTAAAAGCACGCTCCCTTCATGCATGTGTGTGCATATACGCGTGTAAATATATATTTTGTACTTGTATTATGCATCATCTTCCCATTCTACAATACCCTCCTTTCTGTTGCCAGCAGCACCTTGTATTTTCTAGCTCGTTTCTGCCTGTCAGTGAATGCAGATACTCCAGTGCGGACGCCGCTATAAACACAGCCAGCAAAACCTCTGGGCTCGAGCCGCCCCGGCAAGAAGCGGTTTGTGACAAATATTACGACATAAAATTCAGACCTGATCTGTTTCTTTTTTTTTTTTTCTTCTTTCTTTCATCTAGGTCATACCTAGATCACAGACTGAGATTACAACCGCTGGCTGCTGCCCTGTCTGCCGCCCTCTGCATCGCTCCGGCTTGTCACCCTGCTCTCCTGCTCCCAGCTCTCCATCCCCGATGTCTGCACCCCCCAGACTTCACCTTGCCCGGCTTCTTCAATGCTCTCCCTTGTCCCCCGGTGACAGCCGCAGCAGGACGGCAAACACAGCCAAGTAATTACACAGCTATTCTCTGGTCTGCTTGACAGAGAGGGGATTGCACGCCTGAGCTCCAGGGAGCTGCTGGCATTTACTGCTGAGAGCGAGGGGAGCTTCGGTTCGCTGGTGTGCCGGGCTGGGAGACCCGACCCCATCCCTGCATCGGCTGCGTCTTGTGCCTGGCCACCTCCGTCACCGCTGGGACGAGCCTCACCTTGCTCTGCCTGCTTCTAAAATGAAAATTGCCCAGTTACCATCAGCCTTGGAGCTGATTCCGTATGTCTTGCTTGGATTAGTGTTTGCAAAATGTTAGGAAGCGCTGGCTGATCCGCAGGAGGAGACGCTTTCGTTTCATTTTAGCATCTGATTTATCGGAATAACTAGCCGCCATCTGAATTAATAAAGATAAAAGTGCAATCATATCGGTATCAGGCAACGCTTGAAAAATAAAAGGAAAGGCTCAGTTTGCACTATCCATCCCTAAGGGATAAGAGTATGTCTGCAGCGAATGAACTCGGCTAGAAAGGCTGTCCACAAATAATAAAAATGATCAACTCCTTGGAGTTATCTTATCCAGTCATCTCCTGTGGAACACTGGGATCAGATATCCCTTACCTGAGTTATTTTATTTGGCACATAGCACTTTAGGCAAGATTTTTCAGGAGGCAAATAGGAAATGAGAATTGGAAAACATTAATTAAATGTGAATACAACAGCTTAATGGGTTTTATCTCCAGATGAACTGGAGATGACTCTTTGCCATTCACTTCTTAAAACTGCAGGCAGAGATAAAGGAAATGTAGCAAGAAAAGGCGACCAGGGAAAAGATGAAAGATTTGGTAGATTGACAAGACCAAAGTAATTTCATTTGTATTCAGGTTGGACCAATTCACAAATTTTACATATTGCTGCTGTATGACTGTGTATCAAAGATGAGTGAAAGAATACTTGATTCTTGCAACTTTTAAAACTCAAAGCATCCTGTTTGAATGCTCTTTTACAAACAGCCTTTTACTACTAGCTTTCTGGAGTCCCCGCTCCATGTGCAAGGTTTCTTCATGTCCTATTGAAATGACCATCTTTGGTTTACACTAATGTTTCTTTGGAATAGTTTATCCTGAAAATTGGCAGATATATCCAGAAGTCTAAGAGAGTTTTCTTGAAGTTTCAAGAGGCTAAAAGAAAAGTCAATGGTTTTTAAGTAGCAGTTCATTCAAACATATTGCACTTGAAACGTACTTTTGTTTCATTTTTTTCTCTTCATAGCTCAAGCAGTACTTGCCACCCCCAGCCAACTTCTCAATAGCTCAGTGTCCTTGGAAAAGTCTTGTACTTCTCTAAACTCATAGAAAATATTGCCACTCTATGCAAGTAAGTGGTCAAGCCGATGAGAAAGAAATAGCATTTATTTTAGTCATAATGTGCTTTTAAAATGGCAAATAATCACTTTTTTGTTGGGTGTATATGTGTGTACAGATATTCAGGCTTGTTATGTTTATGTGTAGATTTAACTATGTCGCTTTCCTTTTCCTTTCACCCAGCAGCATCTGCTCCTTGCACACCTCGAACAACCTATATCTTTGGTCTGTTGTTATTCCTGCCTGAGGATACGCCGACACATCACCTAAGGTCCAGTTACGTTCTCAACATTTGGCTTTTTGCTCACTAAATTGGAAATGGCCGAGAAGTACCGTGGACGATTTTTTTTTATTTTTTTTTACATTGTCTACATAAGAAGAAAACACCAATAAAGGGGAAGTAATCTAAGAGTGTGTTTGCAGGTAGCTGGAAATGTTCCGGGGTTGGCAACAATTATCATCAGTAGCTTTGCATAACTCGCACAACAGAAAAAAAAGGCACCTTTAAACTGCTGCTTTTGTACCAGGTCTTTATTTTGAATTAGAAGTAATTGACACAAAGGTGCGGTCCATTTTCCACAGACTCCTACCCCATCCGCAGAAGGCACACCACCAGCTCCCCACGGACCTCGTTTCTCCCCTGCTGACGCAAGGATGTGCAGTTGGGGATAGTTATCTATAGATGGCAATCTTCTTCTTAGCACCGAGCTGAGGTGAAACCCGTCAGCTGGTCTTTGAGAAGAAAAATAAAACACATTTATATGCATACAAGTACTGAAAGGCAGTCTTTTACCCTGGGATTGTACAGGATACATGGCAACAGGGCTTCAGGCTTGATTTTGGTCCAAAAGGGCTGCTTTACAATTAACTAGTCCTGTATAACAACAGGACTTTATTAATATCTCCTCAACTGCTCAGTTGTGACATCATGCGGAAAGCTGCACTGAGTTCTGTGCTAACTTAACTGGGCAAAGCACCGTGGTTTCCATGGTGTGTGGTCATGTGCAGTACAGCACAGTACTGTGCCTCACACTTAACGCTTTTTAAAAATATGGCATCATTCATACGGGTTTTTTAATGTTTTTTAGAGACAAAACAGTGGTACCATTTCTCTAGAGGGTGCGATGAAGAATTAAACGATGGTCTGGCATTCATTCTGTCTCCCCTCAGGTTAAACCTGCTCAACAGGAAATAGAGGAATAGGATACAAAACTTCACCACCACCACCAAAAGAGGAGATGTTTTGTGCCTCCCTCTGTAGGGCGAGAGAGAGGACACCATGGGATGGGTGGTGAGCATCCCACACCTTTCCCAGAGACTCCAGAAACATGCCTGAACAGAGGAGCCTGCCTACATTAAGAGAATAAGCGGTTGTTAACAATGAAAGTATGGTTCACTGTGGAACTGGTGACCAAATGTCATCATATATCCATCTATATCAAAGACATCTGTCCACAGGAGGTTCTCCAAAGGAGTGCACGCTGAGTAGACACAGAGCCAACCACTGCTGGTGTCACAGTCAAAGGCCGGGGTTTTTATATTGAAATTAATTTTATACCAAAGAGTATGCTACAGCGCTAATATGCTTAATAGACACGTCATATACACCTCAAAGAGATTTTGATATGTATTTGAGATTGTTATGGCCTTCATTTAGGTCTGGACCTGTGCTAATACTGATAGATATCAAATAACCTGCACTGACAATAGTCCTATGTTATTGCAGAAGTGCTGTTAAATGAAGCCCCCTTCAGCTGGTAGGCTGGGGATACAAAATATGGATACAGTCAATTACCCAAAAGCTGAGTAATTAAATGCACAAAATATATTGGCAGATATGAAGCTCTCGCGTAACTGAAGGACGTTAAAGCTGATAGCGGCGATATTCTCGAAGTACAAAGAAGATAAACCCACCTTTGGTACAACACTGCAAGGCGTTTTAGACTCCTTTAACACATAGTGAGGAGCTGCTGTGCTGCCTGTTTTAAAACAAGTCCCAGAGTAGCCCATTTATTTAGAATTCACAAGCTAACACTTTCAGGGCCCACTTCTGATAACCTGCAAAATCTAAAACTCCTCATTAAATGCCAGATAAATTGACTGGCCTAAGGGCAGGATGGGTGAATGGGATACGCGAGCATGAGTCCAGTCTTCTGTAATTAATGAGATCTGAATAAGCAGAACCAATCCAGCCTGAGTGTGAATAAAATTACTGCACCTAGCAAAGTTCAAATAAGAAATATGTGAACTTTAAAGTAGTTGAACACAAATCAAGATGGTGAGTTTTTATAAAAACCTTTATAAGCTCTAAAATCTGAAGCCCAATATGCCTTTTTTTTTCCTCATGGGCTGGCAACTTAAGATTTAGAGGATACTATATTTGAGGCGCCCCAATTCAGAAAAGCTCTTAAAATGCTTAATTTTAGGCACGTAAATAGTTCTATCTCTGTTCAACAGACATTTAAACACAAATTCTTGCCCCACTCTATTCAGCCAGATGTGAGAATGCATTTCAGTTTAACTCTAAGGTAAAATATTTTGTTTCATCCACATCTGCTCTGCTTGAAAAATAATGGTTTTGAGAATTAGGGCATCTTAATCAAATCTTTGGGGGGGTTTATTTCACAGATTTTTTTTAAATGAAAATAGAATTTCTGTTTTCATAGAAATTTTTGTACATTGGAGTCAAGAAAATCAAGGTCACTGTGATATTGCATTGTCCAAAATGCCAGAGAAACATTCCTCTGCTGTGCTGTCCTGTTTTGGGAAACAACCAGGGAAATCTCATTTATACAAGGGGAAGGCAAGTCAGATGCAAGAATAAAAACTTCAGCAGCAATTAACTATCTTAGCCTGGCTAGGTCAGCATGGAAATTGAAATTCACAGCCAGTCCCTTTGTGTCTAGAACAAAATTTGCCGCTCTCTCTGTCCTCCTCCTTCGCAGCATCACAAGCGGGAGACCCTGAACAAGGGCTAAAGCGCGGTGGAAGTGGGCTCTTCTCCAGTAAAACCCAAACCGTGGTTTAAGCATTAACTTAGGGCTCTCATGGGCTGTTGGGTTTAAAACACCAGTGCTGTAAAAGCTGCTGTGCTCCAGGTTCAGGCAACGAGTGCTATTGCTCTGAAATCAGCAATTGAGCTTACTTATCTACGAGCTTTCTGGTTGCTTTTCTGATGCATTTTCCAGAATTACCCATAATCTCACTCTCTTTAATAAAATTCATTAAAATTTACATTTGCTAGAAAGGGCAGATCAGGCATCCATCTTTTTTAGAAGGAAGAGGAGTGCCCTTTTGTCATGAAATGCTAAAAAAATTGGGACTTGGGTGCTTCTTGCAACTTTTGCTTAAAACGCTTCAGTTTCACCACTGACTTAAGGAACAGCAAACGGAGCTGAAGTTCACACAGAAACTATTATATCACCTTGCCTCAGTTTCTTCATTTCTAAAAAAATGATTGTGGCAAATGTCTCCTTCACCAGCTGGGAAATTTTCAGATTTCAAGCTCTTTCTCAGGAAAACTGTTCCAAATATTGCATCCCTTCACTTAGAGGGACAGCTGCGTGAAACAGCCATTCTAGGTTAAAATGCCTCATGTCTGTATTTTTTATATATCGGCCAAGTTAAATTTCACTTCTTGCAGATTTTATTTCTTTTCTTGATACTTAAACACTCCCATAAAGTATAATTGCAGCTCAGATAAAATTATGGACTGGAATATATGATTTAAAAGAGCGGGGGTTTAAGTAGCAGTGAAATTCATGTGTTAGCAGATCGCAAAAATATCCTCCGAGACTTTGCTCGGGGGAAAATCCAAAAGTAACATAAATACAACTTTAAAGAAATCACATTTTCTCTGAAAAGCACTTTCTCAAGAGACTATGGTCAACTTCAATGCCTTTATCAGACATTCCAGTGGGAAAAAACAGGAAGAAGAGCTGAACGCCGAAGGTAACACAATAGGAGTCTGCAGCAGTCACAGGAGTATCGGTTACGATAAACCAAGCTGTGCAACAAGGAGATTAAGATGTGGATTACCGACCACTTACTATGTGTCATAAAGAAAAGAATAGTTTCAGATGCCAGCTTGACTTAATCTGGTACCGGCGGTCTTTCCTTGAAAGGATTAATGGGCACTTTTTTCCTAGCTAGGCTTTTTTAAAGGGTTTGTCATAATAAAGATTGAGAGGAGCAACAAGTAATGACAGAAACTTCAGCACGAACTATTAAAGGATTTGATAACAAATTATCCATTTCTGAGTCAAACCACATCACCATTAGCTGTATGCCTTGCTTAATTAAGGAAACATTGTATTCCGATTGAAATTAGCTGTGTCGGTGATAGGGAGCCTTCAATCGGTTTCTGTAAATGTGAAATCAGCTCAAAATACGCATTGATTTGAAGCGTGGGTCTAAGAGAGTGGTTTTTTCTTTAGCAGAGCTTTGTGATGCCATCACCCTTTTTTAGGCATTCCTTTATTTTCTTCCAAACTTTCTTTGTGAACAAAATCTAGCTGCAGTTGCAAGTAACTGAACACTCCAAACTGATCTCCTGCTCTCCCTGCTGAGTATTTTTATAGTTTGCATTTGTGGTATAATTTGAAGGAAGGCCTTCAAGATAGAGCGCAAAAGTGGGTGTTCAGAAAAATGAAGGAAATTCTCCTGAGAAAAAGAATTTCCAAAGAGTGAATGTTAGAGACAACATATTCCAGCAGACCATAGAGCACAAAGACTGCATGGAGGTGAAGGCTTGGGCTGAAGGGAAGAGGAAAGCCTCACAAGGATGCTTTCAAAATATAAGATGCTGCTCGGAGCATGCTACCTAGCTGACATCAAGGGAGGCACCACCAGATACGAATCAGAGCACCAGTCACAGTAGGAAGACCTGTCCGTTTGAAGATGCTGCCCCGTTCCCATGTGTCTTCCTTCTTTAACAGGGTCATTGTTTCCTCTTAATACGTGAAAGATGGCAGCTTTCTCTAACTGAACTCTCGCTGCTCAGTTCAATACTGCACTTCAGCGTGCATTTACATAAATACATATTAAACACTGACCTCTGGAAGGATTTCCAGTCTTCTCCTTGGGTATGGACCTCCATCAACAGATGGTTCACCTTAACCCACTCCTGCAGTCATACGTTTTCTGCTCAGAACAGAAACTCTTTCCTAACGCCAGTAGCCTCTGCAGATCAAAAATTTTGTGTTCTTAAATGCTTGTATCTCCCTCACAGAGTATCAGGCTGATCTACTTAACACGATCCTGGGCATTTCCAGGTCAGATTTCTAGGAACACCAGAAATAAGGAGTGCTGCTACACTTTTTATATGTACATTATGCCAGAAAGACCCAAAAGTTCCCTGCTATGTTTGGTGGTGGTGATTTCTAATACATCTCTTCCAGCTGGCCAGGAATTCAGGATTTATCCAAATAATATTAGCTATCATGATACACAGATTCTGGTTTTTTACACCTCTACAGTTCACAGAAACACAGACATGAAAAAAATAGTAATTTTTCCATTTTTTATTGACAACTCGAAAAAAAAATCTATGTAAAAAATACAGTGAAATCTTCCCTCTGATTTAAAACCAACAATAATAACTACACCTTGTAAATCTTAACAAAAAGCATATTTTAGGTTAATCATAAATTGTGAAAGACATTTGAGTGAACCGTTATGCACATGGAGTTGATTTACTAATATGACTTTTACAGTGTAAATTTTTTAAGTTTACAAAATTTTAAAATTTCAAAGCTGTACATTATATATTCTTTTTTTCCTCCTAAAAATCACACAGACTATCTTTAAAGTAATAACTTTTTAAACATCCATTTGTAGTGCACACAGTATCAGGCCTTGTTTTGCCCATTAATTGTGAGATTGGATATTTGGTTGGCAATTTCTTTCTTACTACCCACTTGCTTCAACAACTTCCTAGCCACTGGCCAGTCCCCTTTCAGGACAGTTTACTGTCTCTGTCATGGGCTGAAGCCACTGGATTTCTTCATCTTTTTTTTTGCCACTTGCTTTGGGGCAAGACTGTGACAGCATTCCATGGTCACTCTCATGTCTAGGGTTCCACTCTTCCAGTTTATAGCCCAAAAAACCCCAACAACCAAAAACAAACTAAAAAAACACCCAACAAAAAAAAAAAAACAAAACCAAAAAACAGAATTAGAAGAGAGAGAACACATTTACCTAGTACCTTTCAAAGAAAACCTCAGCTTGAAAATATGAAGTCAGATCTAAGATTGGCAGTCAGGAAGACCCACCGGTGGTGGTTGGGTTGCAGGGGCAGGTATGCGTGACCAGCCTGGGTCTGACAGGATCAACTGAAAGAGAATCATTGGCTTCCACTGGTTTTGATTAGTCACCAGATAAGATGAGAATAGGGACGGCCTTGCCTGATGCAGTGCCAGAGATATTTTCTGTCAGCCTGTTCTGCATTATTTCTTTAATAATTGAAAATTAATTTTTATCACAACAGAAGAAACATGAAAAAATCTGAAAAAGGCTTATTTTGATATATTAAAAATTTTTTTCATCATTTTCTATAATGCATGGATATTTCTCTTTTCAGATATACACTTTGGGCCTATCCATCGGTAGATTAAGTGTCAAATACTAGTCAATTGTTTAAACAGTAAGTTGAGTCAATTTTTATTTTGTTCCGAATATCAGAAATATTTTCAACATATAGACAAGTCTCAGAAAGACTCTTCTGCAAAGCAGATTTTAACTGTGGGCATTTATGGCTCAGTTAAGGACCTTAGTATCCTCTCAGAAACCAAATTCTTACAAACACACTCAGCCATAAACACACACAGAGTCTCGTTGCCTGAAAAAAACATCATGAAAAAAAAAGAAAAGAAAAGGAGGATGACTCTTAGTTGCTAAACACTATAATTCACTTACTTGGGTGGGTGCAATCTCCATGCTCATGATTCACCATTTAAAACATCGTTCTCCGCAGATTAAGAGATGGCAGAGCAAATGATGAGCAACGATGAGCTCCATGGGGCGATGACCATTAGATGCTACCTAGAGATCACGCCTAACAAACAGGTACCGACGCTAATGGATAACGGAATAAACATGTTCTCCATCCCGAAAGCACAGGGAACAGTTACACGCTCATATTTAAACATGTGTGGCCTTTAGGATTAAACTTTGCACTTCTTTCATAGCACGAACACATTTTAAAACCATTTCCCTGGCAGTCATCTAATATTTAGTAAAAGGTACGAGGGGTTAACTTTCTTCACCTATAATTGGAGTCCTTAAAATTAACACACCACAACTGTTGCGATTAAGGCACTGGATACCAGATTTTAGGAGCAGAGGCATTTCAGCACCTTTTTCAAGACAGCTTTTGTGCATTTCTGCAGTTTTTTATCAGCAGTGAGCTTGATGTCCCACCCATACACAGGTCAGGAGTTTATCTACCCGAGTCCATTTACATGGAGAAACTGACTGAAGAAGCCAGGCAGCATTTAGAGAGCATCAGTAAAGTGATGTATATATGTACGTACATCATGCACATGCACATACGTCCATTACACCCTCACTACAGCATCAGTTCAATAAAACAGATGAGCTGCTCTGCTCGTGTGCTGACAACAGAGCACGTTTTACCTGATGGGAGCTGATGGAGGAGGAGGTAGCTGGAGCAGCTATCGCTGACCCCGGGAGACCGGCATTGCCAAAGTTGGAATGGAGATGACACTGTGAGAGATCTGCCACGCAGAGCTGCGTCCCTGTAAGATTAGAAAATAACACAAATAAATGCCGGATTTTTATTTTTTTTTCCTTTTATCGGTTAGGCAGTTGGTTGGATTTTCTCCAGCCCATTTACGATCAAAATTAAAACCTTCTATTTGGTCAGTCCATAAATACGCTCTAACACACTCCACTCCGACCTTTAGAAATGCCAATGTTAACTGGAGCACTCAGGGACATCTGAAGGATATTTGTTTTCATGGGTTGACTTGCAAAAGAGCTCGCCTTGCGTTTTTAGCAGTTTCCCCCGATATACACATGCAAACTAGCCCAGATCTCATCGCAGCTAATTTAAAATGTACAGTTTTGTGCTTCCATACTGCGGTGAACAAGCAAAACAACAAGCCCCTGTTCAGCGCTGACTCGGAAGCCCGCTCGGCCGTGTCTCGCTGGCTGCTCTCTAACAAGCCCTTCATTCATTGCGGTTCCGTGCAGCTGAGCTGGTTCTACCTGAGCCGGCGTTACAGACCTTTAATCAAACAAATGTACAAGGAAGCTCAACTACTTAACTGCCGCGCTTGTTCTGCGGGCTGAGATAGCCAAATGCAACAAAAACGAATTTTATCCCGCTCAAGACGAGTACATTTCCTGGCCGTTGTTCCCAACAAAGGGCAGCAGGTACAAACGGCCCCACTATCTGTGTCACTGAGAAGTGGAGAGCAATTTGTTTCTATTAAACAGGATGGTTCTATTTTTTATTTTGTTGGCTTAGCCCCTCCGCAGCCCGTGCCAAGCAGGGTCTTTCATCTGAACTGCCCTTGACCGTTTCTGCTATGCCACAGAGGAATTCTCGGTTTTTTTCTTTTTTTTTGCCCCCCCCCCTCCTCCCCCCCACTTCTTCTTGCACAGGTAATTGTGAGAAAGCAAGTGAAAGCCCTGGGATATTGGATTCAAAACACAATCCTGCCATTCTCAGAACCATACAAAGAATAAACTTGAATGAGACATTGAGTCCTCCCAGACTGCACCTGCTGGAGATCTCCCATCCCTCCAGTTCATGGTGGGGTCACTGCAGGCTCCGCTTTACTCTGGTGGCAGGAGAGCTACTATGTTTTCAGTTCACAGTGAGATTAGATCTACAATGTTTGACCCATCTAATTTATTTTTTGTTTGATGAAGCAAGGAGAGCCAGGCACACGGTTAAATGCCTACTGACTTGTTCCCCAGGAGAACGCTGCTGGTGTCTTTTAAGGACCATTGACGTGGTGGCATTTGGAAGGTTGCAGACTGGGGTTGGTATAATTTAATAGGACATCGGTGTACAAGACTAAATTTTTCTGTATCTCTATAGACTGCCCTGGATCCACTCTGAAGGGAATCTAAGAGGAAAACCCTATATAACCTCTCCCATGTACAAGATACATGTGGTGGTTTGTTTTCTGGTTTGGGGTGGGTTTTTTTATGGAGGTTCCTTTGGATTTGAGACTTGTCCTGAAAGCAGTAAGACTGATTTTGCTCGCTATCTGAATTTCACTGTCTTTTCCCTGCTTTGGTACGGGGAGTTAAGGTTGCCTGGTATAGAAAAGTCAGAAGAATATAAGCTCAAACTAGTTCTTACTGCACCACCCTTCTTACACGAAATATTGCTGAATAGTGAGCCGTGTCGCACTGCCAAGATTCATCTCAAATAGTCAGGGCAGAATCCCGTATGCTTCGTATTCCTTTAAGTTTTTGATACACCAACATAGGCCTACCAGATGCCTCAATGTTTCCAACATCTGCCTACATCTGGAAAGACCCTCTGTTCCTTCTTGTACTTTCTTAAGTATTTTTTTCTCTTTCTTATTTTATAGCAGACAAAAATGCTGCTGATTTGGATCAATATAGAGCATAAAAACCATTTCTACTGGACTCCCTTAGAGGCATTTTTTCTGCTCTTGTTATTGCTACCAGGAATTACGTAAACTGATGCCCCTCTAATGACATTTCTGCTGTCTTTCCTAGCCTCTTTGGATACAAATCTTGAAAATCCATAGGACATTCACCAGTTTCGCACAGAAAAGTTGCAGATACACCTAGTGTTTGCTGGTTTTCCTTCATTTACACCCATCAAATCAGCCTCCTACAGATCTGTACAGTGATGCAAGCACATTCAAAAGCTCAGGATTTGCAGGTTTGAGACAGCCACAGCTCCCTTTGGAGACAGAACATGTACCAGAAGAAAATCAGCATTTTCAGCAGTCATCAAAAAAAAAAAAAATCTAAAATTCTTTATTTTGTTCTGAAGCCCTTAAAATAAACCAAGTCTTCTGGCAGGTACTTCTGCAGCCCCTGGGGACCTGGAATTAGATCTGCACTTTCTTGACCATATTATCTCTAATTTTGAGATAAAAATCGGTGACCTCTGACATAAAATCAGGTTTCTGTGGAGGAGGAATAAAAGCTGTGGGTGAACAAGCTTCTTACCTTTAAAAATACTGCGGAAGGAGATGTTCCAGTTTGAATTTTTTAGGGAAAAATTCAGGTTAGCTATCATTTTTTATGAGTATTTTTATCTACCCCTAAGGCAAGAGATAAATGAAGTGTGATAGTACTTTGGAGAGCTTAGGAACTATTTGTGGTGAATAATTTATTCGACAAATTTTGCCCTTATTTCAGTTCATGAATTATCTGTGAACTGACTGGTACTTTTACGAATTTATTCATAATTCAAAATTATTCAAGAAATGTTTCTGTCCAAACACATTTTGCTGTACAGTTTGCCTATGAACAGATTATTGATTTAACTATTTATTATCTGCAACGTCTTTCTGTGGAGGGAGTGAAAGGAAATTACTCCTTTTCAAAGACCCTGTAACTCATCCTTAAACTGCACTTCAAAGGTTTCAGGAGAGCTAACCTTTCTGTTTGCTGTTTTCATCGGCTCTGAATTCACTTCTGCTGATTTTTGGCAGCGTTAGCCATTTAGGGTGCTCTTTAACTGGATGTTTGAAATGGATTTAAACTGGCTTTAGTAGATAATTTGTGACTCTAATCAAAACAAATATCAAATCTGTAAAAGAAAAGCAGATGTCCTGTTGATATAAATAAGACAACCAACAAAACAGGTATTGTCCTGTGACTAGATATGATTTAGATATGATTTACATACCTAGACATAGGGCAGCTAAAATTTTTTCTTAACCTATAGCAGTGTCCCTACATTTGGACTTGTTTTAAGAAGAAAAGTGTATTAAAAAGGCAAACAGAAAGAAATTTAGTGCAACTCTCTTCCTCTAACTTCAACTTAGTTTTCTACGGATCTAATGCCCTGATTTAATTTGATACAATTACAATAAAAGCTGCAATCTAAGGCGAGTAAATGAATTTTGTGTCAAGAGTGAAATACAATCTGTTAAAATTGGTTTGAAAATACAATTTTAGGTCTAGTACAGCAAGTCCTGACATTTCAGATTAATCTGTCCTATAACAAAATTAATGACACTCAAAGTTGTTTAAGAATGGCTGTTAACTATACTTACCCTATTCATCACCGGCTCTATCAGTCTAATCCAAGAAGTCACCAGGCTATTAAGTACAGTACATCAGTTCACTTTAAGGACATTCAGACTGTGATTGTTTGAGGAATCGAATTGCCTGGTAATAGAAATACAAGGCACCGCAGTAAATAACAAGAGAAATACCTCTGGAAGTTTGTCCGTGTAATGCTTGTGCATACATGTCACTACAGCAGAACTTTCTGCTAAAAAAAAATAAATATTAAAAACCAAGGGTCATTTCTGGTAGGCACATCTGTATGATGTTATCTAGGTGATCTAACCTTGTAGGACTTTACATGGGGCAGCATATCTCATGAGAGTGGCTTCTCCTGCATTGCAGCTTGAAGTTCCTGCCTCTGGTCATGTAAACGCCATGCAAAAGCCATGCCAAAGTGAGATTCCTGCTGCTCCTGTCCCACTTCTCTCCCAGCTGGAGCCTGGAACGAGACAAGCTCAGGTTTCATCCTGTACATCCGATGGGAGGGCCAAAGGGCTGTCCATTACTCTTTGCTTTGTTCCTCCTGTTAGCCTCAAGCATGCAGCAGTAATTGCAATTTGGGGTCCATTTGGGGTCCAAACTGGCCACAAAAAGCTCTGCGAGGAATTAAGGCAGTGCAGAGAGTGAGTGTGTATGGATTAATTTGCAGAACAAGAATTGAGAAGAGCCAGAGCAAGCATGGTTCTCTGCATTCAACTCTTTTTTTCTAACTGAAAATAAGAAGAAACAGAATCATATTCTGGTTTTATGTAAAATGAAACAGTTTACTTGAGCCACAATGGTTTTGGTATATATTTATGACAACCTTCTTTTATTTTTTTAAGGAAAAAGTAAAACTAGACCTTTTCACTGAAGATGCAGGGCATAACATTCTCCTTTGGGCAAGTATTTAAGATCTGGGAGCCCAAGATGCAGCTTCTCCCTCTGCCTAATTGAATTTGAACCTCAGTCCCCAGTTTAATTGGAGACTGTTTTTCCCAGCAGACTAGCAAGCATCTCCTGGCTATGTGGTTCAGTACATGTCTAAATAATGTCATGCAGAAAGGAGCAGCTCTGATGTTATGATCAGCGAAGGCATTGTCCTCCATACAGATTTACTAGAACATGCCTATGGAAGGTGGAAGGTGTTGGTTGAAAGACTGGAATATAAATTTTCCCTCTAAAGGGGAGACTAGAGGCAGCTTATTTACTTTCTCCAGAAGTGTCTTGGGATAAAAAACAATGTTGTTCTTATTCCAGCCATTTAGTGACTCTGTCCCTGCCATCCCGTTGGACAAAAGCTGCCTGAATCTGTTAATTGTAGTAGAGTAACTGAAGCTGTTCTCTTCAGAGAGGGGAGTATTCGCTTCACCCAAAGAGATACAGAGTGCTATGAATATTAAAATTCCTATTATTGATCTAAAGAACTGGCTTGTTGTGAAACATACCTTTCATCTGGTAATGAAAATGACACTCATATTTCACTTGGCTTTGTATCTCTTCTGATCTACGTTGCACGGGTTTGCATAAATTATAGATTCCCTTTTCTTGCTGTCGTGAGTCTGGGCTATCTTCACCGAGGTGGCTGAAATTGATAGATACGACTGTCTCTGACCATGTATTTTGTGCTGAGCACGTGTCACAGTCAGACACCATCTTCTTCTCCCCTCCCCACGGAGTGAGACCATTCTAGGATTTCCCACCGAAAAGTTTCATAGCTCACACAGCTGAATTGATTCTTCTTTACTTTTGACACCGAAGGTGATATCCTTCCCTCCAGTCTAAAGTGCTACATTTGCTCAAGTAATAGCCATACTTTTTGCCCAAATGTTGCCATTAAAAACTCAGGTATGGCCATTAGGCTCTCCCTAGAGTAAGGCTGAAGAAAATTCAGGCCTAAACCTAAGCTGTAATTACCCAGCTGAATGTTCGTCCACTCACACATTTTTCATCCACTTTGAAATTGCATTCCCCTATACGTTTCCTGTATTCTAATGCCTCTCCTGCAGCTTTTAGCTCACATCACCGGAGTAATCGGTGTCCTTCGTTACAGTCTAGGCAAGACTAAATGCAGAGCTAACACCCCATACTGAAGTGATATGAATCACTTCGCCACAAAAAGCCTGACTTCTGGGTTTACCACATAGGCATGTGGAAATGAAAAATTGCTTTTGATGCCTCTGTCTCTCTCTCTCTGTTATTTTTATTTAAAAAAAAAAAAAAAAGAGGGTATGACCATTACACAGAGATTTTCTTTTAAAATCTAGAGGGATGAAGTGAAGAAATGCCAGCATGGTACCTGCCTGGGTATTACACACAGACACAAGCTTTCAAAGGGCAAGTGTGAGTTTTGATGCTATGGAAAACGTGTAGAAATGATAGCACCACTTTTCTAAGTGGACAGTGTAATTGGCCTTGAAAGGCCATAGCCCGATCCAGAGCACATGGGGATCCAGCTTGAGTGCTTTTTCTTCTGTTTTAATAAGAAGAACAAAATACAAATATGCGTCTATTATTCAGGCATAGGAGGTGGAAAACAAGCAGCAGTTCTGTGCTCAAATCTGTTTCATGCTGTGCCAGGAGGTAAGAAAACAGAAAAGAAGAAAGATGGGTAAAGGCCAAAAACTGGCGTGTACCCCCGAATGGTTTAGCGGTATGAATTTTCCTTTGGAAGCGATAGTCGCGATAGCAGCTACCTCTGCTGTACTGATGAGTCTTACCTCGCTGCGGTGAGTTCTGTCCCCTGCAAAACAAGCAGGAGGTAAGGACCGATGTATCTATGATGCTCC
The DNA here is from genome assembly GCA_013399095.1 of Psophia crepitans. NCBI lineage: Eukaryota > Metazoa > Chordata > Aves > Gruiformes > Psophiidae > Psophia > Psophia crepitans. The sequence continues at coordinate 184,880 of VWZZ01003585.1, read as the reverse complement.
TGCCACGATGTGAGCTGGGGGACACCTCTGAAGTTAAGTAGCTTATACAAACACAAACCAGCCCATAACAAATGGATAGTTGTTTCCATTTAGATAGTCTATCCATCAGCAGTTTTAAGATGACAGTAAGGGCAATTTAAATGGTAGAAAATAAATAAATCCCATTTATTAGCGGCTGAATTTTTCATGACTATATTGGTATTAAATATTAACTATATAGAATGTTTCTATATCAGTTTCTAAAAGAGCATGGAAATTGGTTTGCAAGAAAATTGTTCTTAGTTAGACATACTCCTAAGTCACAGAGACTTCAGGATCTTTTATTAACATTTTAAAGTACAAAGATGCATAGAGATAAATTTACCTCGAAGGCAAGCGTGCACCAAAGGAAAGGGCAAACAATAATATTTATTAGCATAGTAAAATTCTATTTTCTATTACTGGGGCCTGTGTCAAGCAAATAAACATT
>VWZZ01003585.1:172957-184073 GCA_013399095.1 Psophia crepitans | reverse complement strand
TGGGCAGGGACACCCCCCACCAGCCCAGGCTGCCCAAAGCTCCATCCAGCCTGGCCTTGGGCACTGCCAGGGATCCAGGGGCAGCCACAGCTTCTCTGGGCACCCTGTGCCAAGGCCTCAGCACCCTCCCAGGGAAGGATTTCTTCCTGTTATCTCATGTAAATCTCCCCTCCTTCTGCTTAAAGCTATTCCCCTCCTTGTCCTGTCCCTCCCTGGCCTGGAACCAGCCTCTTTCCAGCTTTTCTGTAGAGCCCCTTTAGGCACTGGAAGGCCACAATTAGGTCTCCCCGGAGCCTTCTCTTCTCCAGGCTGAACAAGCCCAACTCCCTCAGCCTGTCCTCGTAGCAGAGGTGCTCCAGCTCTCTAATCATCTTTGTGGCCTCCTCTGGACTCGTTCCAGCAACTCCACGTCTTTCCTGTCCTGACGATGCCCGAGCTGGACGCAGCACTGCAGGGGGGTCTCAGCAGAGCGGGGCAGAGGGGCAGAATCCCCTCCCTCGCCCTGCTGCCCACACTGGTTTGGATGCAGCCCAGGACACGGGTGGCTTTCTGGGCCGCTACCGCACACTGCACTTTATTATTCACTTCCTTTATTATTTAAAAGAAAATAAACATGATTAGCAGATACACTGTAGAGGAAGAGGTGAATTCAATTACATGGCACTATAGATATAGCTACAGTAACACCTTTCTGCCAGAGGTTATTCTGAAGAGCTTGAAGGACATGTAAGACATTTGAGTTGGGGAAAATGTACCATATTTTGAAAGTTATGAAAATTGGAGTGGACAAAGTGTATTGTTTTCCATGGAAACTTATCAACACGGATTGTGAGAAACTGCTGGTGGTGTCAAGAAAACCAGCATTTTGATGTGGTGCTGGGCAAAGCTGTTCTGCCTCTTGAATGGAGAGGAGACAGGTGGTAACTCATGGAGAGACAGCAGCCCTATCTGAAAGCAGTGAAAATAAACATCAGTGTGGTCATGCCAGTCACAGAGAGAGAAAGGACCTCAGCAAGGCAGGGAGTGCCACCCGACAAGGTGAGGAGCCCAGCCAGGGAGGATGGGGCTAACCAGTGCCCCTAAGTGCTTGAAGACAGAGGTGAATAAAGGGATACCCTGCATCATGAAATGGTTATTCCAGCTACCAAAACCGCAAGTTATGGGGCAAAATCAGTTTCTGAGTACACATATGAGCAACCTTGAAGCAATTCCTATTGCTTTTCCCACACTTAAGATGTAACCAAAGTGACTGCACTCACCAAGCAACACTCAGCATCAAGGTTGGGCTACTTCCTTCCACAGGAGCTGCTCAAACCACTGTAACTGCTGCTGTCCTGCAAAAATGACATTCAATTATGCAAAAGATAAAGACTGGTGTTACACTGAGCATAACGTTACCATCCAAAAGAAGTGGGATGATCATAAAACCCCTGGTGCGGGTCACCATTAGGTCAGTTCTCTGGGCCAAAGGAGCTCTCCCTTCCTCTGCAGAAATGTGAACAGTTTGTTAACTCTTCCACCTTCTCCTGCAAGTTCCCATCGAGATTTTTCATTAGATGGTACATGAACCTTGCGAGCTGTAAATTAAGCATGAGAACAGCTTGGCTGGCAATGTGCAGTGATCTTGGGACAGGCAGGGCCAGGGCTGTGCCCTCAAATAAAACAAGATATAATTTCCCTGCTGTCACAACACTTCTGCCTTTGTCCTTCTCCCAACGTAAATCGCACCTGTCTGCTTGCTCCTCCTTTTACAATCCTCAGCCACTGCCGGATTTGCATTTTTAGCTTTCTTTCAACAGAAGAGACAAATAGAGCTGCTGATTTAAGTTTTGACAACTGCCTTCACTTTTATGCGTCCACAACAGTTTCCACTAGGCAAGTTCATTCCCCAAAGAAAAGAAAAAAGAAGAAAAAAAAGCATATAAATTTTGTACTGGATCAGAATGTCACAACTGGAAGTGGCTCTTTATTTGAAAGCAGACGATGTTTGTGGCTGTGGCTGTGGCCATAAGGCTGGAGATACTACAGCCAAGCATCTTAGTGGCTGTCACATGAGCCTACTGACATTAAGGAGTTCTACCGGCCAACACTATCTCAGGAAAAGCCTTTGGACTTAATTCATGACCTGTTACACCAGCTTCACACAGTCTGGGTGCACCCATGCCAATGTGCCAGCACTGGGGAACCAGGCAGCCCGTAAGAGCAGCAAACCAAGCCTTCTGCATGAGGCACACCTCTGCTGCTGAGTTTTGTGCCATGATATGCAATTCCATGTTGCCATATTCTTAAGAGGAAATTTTTGCTTTTAGTGCTGAATTTGGAAATTTGGGGGTGTCTCCAGACAGGAGCCAAGCTGAATTCTTGACGAGGAAATCATGATAAGCTGATTTTCTTAAAAGTGACCAAGCATAAAGTGTTTTGTCCAGCTGTAATGTGGACACAGCTGCTGTACCAGATTGCCTGCTGCATCTCATGTTAGGAGATAATGGAAAGAAAGCTTAAGTCTAATTCACTAAAATCTTAAAACTGCTTTAAAGAAGCCTTTAAAGATATCATATACTAATTTAAACAGCCATGAGGATGGTCAAAAAAGCGGACCTTGATATGAGAAGAAATGAGTTCAGTGGAGAGCTGTTTTCATTAACACTCATAAATTTAGTGAGTATTGAAACCATTGGAAATCTAGCTGCATGATCACCTTGGTGACAGGGTTCCTCTCACAATTATTCAAATCAGCTCTCAATTTGAAAATACAAAAATCAAATAAAAACACAGCACAAAATCTTGAAGTTAATCCAAGGAGTCACAGTTACAACGTGTGAGCCTAGATTTTGAAATGCAAGTGTTGATGTAAGCCATGCAGAAATGGCACTGAGCTATTGCTAACACATACAAACAATACATTTTAAGTCAGGCTTAAAATAGTCTCACTTTAACAGTATTCTTATTCTAATATCAGGTTTCACATTGAATTACTTTGATGTGTCTTTTTTCTTACTCCTCAGAAATGTTCTGTTCCTTGAAGAGGAAACAAAGGCCTTTGCTTTTCCAAGTTATACATGTCGAAAACATCGAAACTTCATAAAACATCTGGTTCTCTCTGTTTCGCAGGATTTTTATTTGGTCGCTGACTGAACTCTTATGGTCCAATTAATTAAATTAATGGCTACCTCATAAATTTAAAAAATATATATCCCATGTCCTTAAATCTCCGAATCCCAGCTGGGAACCTGAAAGGCGTGAAATACACAGTAATCATCTCACATCAACAGAAACTGATCTTAAAGCTGTAATTACATGATAAATGTCTTTATGACACATGCCCACTATTTGGTCATGCCCTAGAGACAAATGCTAAAAGCCAAGAGAATGGGGAGGGGGGAGGAAAGGTGGCTGATATCCAATCCCTTCAGTGTGTTTGCAATTTCATTGGCTTTCTTTCAATGACCTGAGACTTCCAAGAGCATGATAGATATTTCCTAAATATTTTACATTCAGGTAATTACAGTACTATATGGATTTGCTAGTCAGCTTAGAGCAGACCAATTAATTGCTGCAAATCATGGTGTAAGGGATGAGCTTGCAGCAGGAGAAGGGTCATGTCTTAATAAAATAGGCAGAGCTGGATACATATGACTAAAGTCAGTCTCATGCTAGTTTACTACGGACTGGTGACCTCTACAACCATTGCTTAAGCAAAACCTTCATGCATTTGAGGTTCTGCCTGAGTTAGGACCATAGACTCATGCCTTAAATTTCTGCAGTTTGTAGAACAATTTTGCATCAGCTTTTATTTCAGCACAACATCCTTTATTTCATTGGTTTTTTACACGGGATTGTCATGGCACACTATTCTCTAATTTTTTCTTTTTTTTTACTGATCTGCTGTGGGCTTTTTCTCTCCCAAGACACTAAGTTGACACATCCCTCTAAAAACACCGACCAAGGCAGATTTGGGGCCGTATTCTCCACATCTTTCTTGTCCCTTATGCATATAGTATGCAGAAAGAGCATCAGCAGTCAGGTCAGTGGTGATCTGAAATGCACTTGGCTTACAAAGAAAACTTCAGGTCCCTCATATTTGAGTCTATTGAAACTTGCTAGGACAGACCATGCCCTGCAAAATGTTATCATCTTCGTGGAAAACAGATGGACAAGGTGTCCAAAGAGGTTTCCTTTGTTTCTAAATTCTTTGTTTCTGATGTGTCTGATGAAGGTAAAGTAGGCCAGATACTTGTTTAATGTTGGAAAGCCTTAAACTGAGCGACAGCACAGTTCCCTTTGTTAAAAAGGCATTATCGTGTGTAATTTATATTGAGAGACTTGAAAGAAAAGCATTTCCACTGGCTAAAGTTTAAACATGCAAGTCCTTAAAGGTGCAGAGGCTCCAAATGCAGAATCCCCCACAGAAGTCAGCTTTGTACTTTTCAAACACTTATTCAAAAAGACTCGAATTGCTGGTGTTTTATCTGCTGGAGAAGTAACACCAACAGTTTTAAGAACCGCTGTTGATATCAGCAGCTAGTTATCAAGGTTGGCAGAGCGCTTTCAAACCAAAGTGTGATGTAAATCTCTTTGGAAGTACGTTTTGATATCTCCCAAGCCCACAGAAAACACACGTGTATATGTTTTATAAGTATATGGTCACATTTTCAAATACACCTGAGTTACAAAGGAGCTTAAGTGAACCATGTGGCACCGTAGCGATCACTTTGATGATTAAAATTATCTTGTCAGAGCATCAGCATTGCACTCCCATGGCTCTCTACGTCTATTAATTTCTGCATCATAGGCAGATGCTAATTTTGACTGGAAAACAAGGTGGCACGGTTATTTTTATTTTCTTTAGCATACCTGTAAAGCTTGCTGAACTGCATTGCAAAGCTACTCCGAGCCAGCTGTACCAAATCATATCAATGATGTATTTTTGTAGCTTCATCTAACTCATTGTCAAATATGCCTTGAAATTTGTTTTTGAAGCAGTTGCTTCTCTAAAACCATTAGATCTTACTTACTGCCAGTAATCGATGATGCTTCTCAAGGTTAATGACAAAGATAACTTCCGTATTTTGATGTACACATGACTTCTCCTATTGACTTCAAAGGTAATCTATCTGAAGACTGAAGCTGGCATTCAGAAAGGAATACTAAAGAGTCAGGTTAATCATTAACCAGCAAGAGGTGTAATTATTTTGATGTGAAATGTTATTCCATATAAAACTCCGTTAAGAGCTCCTGCCTACCACGTAACTTGAATCCTAGCTCCTTTATAACTTGACTGCTTAAAAATAAATTGGCTACTTCTTTAAAGGAAACATATGCTTGTATAGGTTTTTAGATTAAGGCTTTAAAAACAATTAGGTTATGCACCATGTTTGTTCACACCAAGCAGACAATAAAAAAAAAACAAAACAACCTCAATGCGCCGATCACATTTTATAGTTTTATTGTGTGTCAGATGCAGCAATGATAGAAATAAAAAAGCATGCAAAGCATCGTGGAGCGATCATCCTGTTATTCAACAAGCCCTTGGGTATTTGCATTCTACCACCTAAGGAAGGCATGGATACCACCACTGCCCGTGCTGTGCAGGTGGGAGCACATCTTGTCTCTGCTGGGAGCAGCCCTGGTGTAAAGTGTGTTTGGGGGAGTTATCGCCCAGCGCGCCCCTATTACAGTTTAAAACATGACCACAAGTTTCTCAGACTTGAGCAAACAAGAATAATTTATTCAGTAAAATGTATTAGCCCCCATTTTATTTCAATTTTTTTTTTCATTTCCAGAAGGAATCTCTTGGCATTAGGAATGACAACATAAGGTTTTGCCAGAGCCAAAGTGCAAGGAGGGCACTGGAGGTAACGCAAAAGAGCTTCAGGTAGTCGGGCAAGACTGACTGAGTGCCTGCAATGGCACTTCATGTGAGCTCTTCCTTAATTTTAAGCCTGTGAGGAGTTTTGCATGCTCAAGGTTAAAATAAGTGACAAATAGCTTTGTAGAATAGGAGCTATTCAGGAAAGAAACCGAGTGTGACAATGAGACCTATAACACAGTTATAAAAATACATGGATGCAATAAAATGCAAATTTGAGGTATACAACAAACCGAGTATCTGTACCGCTTGCCTCGGCTTGGTATTCTTTGTGGAAAGACGAGTGTGTAGAGTGGAATCAGTTTTTATACAACCTTAATCTCAAAGAGCTTTCCTAATATTAAATGCATAAATGAGGTGGGGTTTTTTTTTCACTAATGGTCTCTGGAAATGCTGCAGTTTTAATGCAAATGAGTCCCAAAGAGACAAAGAGAAAATAAATATTTGTTTTTCATTCAATGATCCTGTTAGGTTTTTATCTGCTGTGACCCTCCCCTAGCCTCACCATCAGATATCCATGCAAACAGCGTCGTTAGAAACCAGCAGCTTTCTTTGAAATTAAATACAGATTTGCCTGAAAATTTCCTTATCTGTTTACATTTACATTTCTGACAATACCCGTGTATTATTGCTAGGCTCACTAGTAAAATTCAAAAAGGTCATTAATGAAAGCTTGTTCACATATAAAGGATTTTAGTGGCTTGTTTTGCAAAGAAAAGTCTGCTTGTTTAGCACACAGCATAATTGCTTCCTTTGGCCATCTGCTAAGCAGAGAAAAACCTTGAGCTCATGAAGGTATTTTTTCATTTACAAACTACTGCAAACACTAAACGAGAGTAACTTGTATAGATTATCTGTGCCATCCTCGGAGGTGAATATATAATATGTGCTTACCTGCATTTTACCAGCATTACCCTGAGGAATGAAGCATACAAGTCTACTGGTCTGGGCCTGTCCCTGCAGAGGTTTGTGCCTGACCATAGATCTCTACGCCTTCCCCAAAGCTGCTCTGCTATATGTCCTCTTTTCCCTCCCCTTGTTGAACAACAGGGACACAAATTCTCCTCGTGACTTCCTACTAGTCCTTCCAGGTGGCCCAAGATTTGGGGTTTATCAAGGATGGGGTGTTTCTAGCAAGGAGGAAATTGAATGCCACCTTCAAGTAACTGCATTCCTACAAATATTTATATATGTTAAAGTACAGACGTGTTTGAGATGAGATATGAAGTCCCATTAATACAGCTTTTGACTGGGAATATGCATGAATGTGAGTTAAAGGTGTGCTTGTGGCTGTGAATACTAATGGACTGCAAGTAGATGGCGAAAATCTTTCCAGGGATGTTGCAATGAGTCCAGTGGTCCAAACACCTGAAGTGTGGAACAAGAGTTGAAAGTGGAAGAGATAAATATTTTTAAAATTTTAGAAATAGTCAGATAAAGACAACAAGGTAATTGAGCAACGGCTAATACTTTTCCACAGTGCAATTTAATAGCACAAGATTCCAGTATGGAAATCCACCATCTGGAAATTTAGAAATATTACAGTGGTTACAGAAGTGAGCTAATGGAGTGACTAAAAAGATCTGACAACATGTGTGGAAATTGTTTAGGATGCACGTTTGTATTAAACTAGATCATAAACTAATTATCTTACATCCTTCGAAGTTCCTGTACATTGATTTCAGGCTCAAGGAGAACATAATTTCAGACGGCCCACTGTACCTTTTCACACATAAAGTGGCTGAATCACGGTGTTCTCACATGAAGAGAGGAAGCACTAGAGATTTTCGCTGTGCTTACGCGCCGTGCTCAGACGTGGTGTGCAGCTTTGTGCCACCGGAGATGCAGCGAAAGAGGCATCTGCCAAAGGCTCTTCTGCTTTGAAGGGCTCTGCCATCTTTAGAGCACTTTTCCATTGGGAGCCCGATAACATTAAATGAAAGATTGTCATTTCTTTTAGTGGGTTTGGATGGCCCACAGAAGCGACAAAACGTTTTCAAATCACTGCCAACTTTTAAAAGTACCCTTTCCGAGCACAAGGCAAGCGCTTACAAAAGGGCTGCAGACTATTCTAGGACTTGACCTTTCTTTGCAAGGAGAAATTTGGCTCGCTGCAGCAAAGCCCAGAAGCATCTTTCTTGTTGAGCACTAGACAGGCTGCCTGCGTGCAAGTCACCTTGGAGGCTCAAGCCTTTCAGAAGTAAAGCATCCGTCGAGTTTTATATCTACCTCCCGAAATTATAAGGAAGTAGGGCCTGCTCCTGCCCCTATTGGAGCCAACGAGAGACAACTCCTTGACTTGGCTGGGAACGTGTTCAAGTAATGAATCAGGTGGGTTTGGTGGAAATTTGCAATTCAAAAGCTGCCATTAGAAAAGTAGCATTTGAAACTGTGTTGCTGTGTTATGCCTCATGTAGATCAGTATCAAATTAAATTTCCCTATTGTACCTCTTATGTTGTTAACACAATGCAGGGAGTGTTGTTTGCCTCATCTCCATCCTCCTAACTGCAACATCCTTTTCAGTTTAAACTATACAGAAGTGAATAATTATTGAGGCCTTCTGTTTACCATCTTTAGAAGATTTAATTTATCCCAATAAACATTGTGAAGCAGACCTTTTGCATTTGCGATGACATATAATTTACTTGGAACAAATGCTTTGGGTTCAGTATAAAGACCATTCATCAGGCAAATCTGAATCAGAGGCAGCTTAGAAAAAGAATCCTTTGTCTAATTGTTTTCCATCACAAACAACATGTGGGAAAGAGATTTAGGCAATATTTTCAAACATTATAAGCTACATAATTATTGTCCTCTGCAAACCTGGTGATAGTTTTCGCAATCACAATTGCACTTTATCTGTCTAATCACCTATTCACTGTGACCAATTACAGACTTGGCATTGATGAGGAGGCATTTAATAATATTAAATACAAAACCCTAGATTTGAATAATGTTGAGTTTATGACACAAACTAACAAAAGCCAGGAAATTCAAAGGCAAGGTTTACGCTCCATCCTTAATTCATGGCATTCTGCCTAGGCATAAGAGCACATATGAGCACTGCGGAGATCTCCCCTACACAAAGATCGTTGCAGTGCCGAGTTACAAAGGAATAATAAAGTCTTGAGATTAATTTTTAATGTTTAGGTCTTTTGCAGATTTACCATGTAACTGCAACAATATTCTTGTTATGTGTTATGTTTGCAGCGCTTTTTCACTGTACAAACCTTTGGAGAGAAGGAGTTAGAGCCTGGTATTTTCTACATCCGTTTAATAGCACAAAGTCCTGGCACAAAAGAAAACGTCAATAAAAACTAGGAGTTTCCCCTCGTTTTTCCCTGAGTTGTTTCTATTTTGCTTCTCTCTGCAAAAGTGAAGTGAGCATTTCTGTCAAAGAAAAGAATGAAACTGATACACAGAAAGTCCTTCTCACTGGCATAAATTAGAGGTTGCTCTAAATTTAACCAAGCTGAAATTAATTTCTGGGTACCCTGAGCAAAGAGTGATGACAGCAGAGGGTAGAGAAGCATCTCCTTTCCATCCTTCTGCTACAGATTTAATTCAGTTTGACTACATCTGAAAATAGCTGAAAATGGGTCACAATATTACTCCGAGTTTCCCTAGATCGCTATAGAATACAATATGCCAAAGCAACGTAGAAAAGATATTTTTGCCTTTTTTTTTTCCCCCTCAGGAAAGCTGCATCTCATTCATAGCTACACAGTCTGCACAGATTGCTTTGTTCTAACTTTTCAGAAATACACTGGCTCTCAGAGAGCTATTTTGAGGAATCAAGTAAATAACCTATTACGATCCTGCTACTAATTTTTATGTATATATTTGTTATGTGGTAGCCTAGGATGGCAGCTTCGCAGGCAGCAAGATCGCTCACAAAAATACCTGCATTACCATAGTTTTAAAACTAGATTTTTGCCTTCATAAAATGTAATGGCTCCAAAACAGCTGTTATGGTCTATCATGTAAATCCTTCTTAGTATGTGGGTTATTGACCCAATGGACTCTAATGGGAGTTCTTTGGGGATGTTCAATCTATTGTATCAGTCCAGCTGCATCTGATGGGCTTGTTATTTGCCCTTTCCAGCTTTAGGGCTATTACGTGAGTCCAGCTGCTGACAATACATGCAAAAAAATTCTTATGAACTATCAGGTGTGTAAATAGGAAAGTTAACCCCTCGTTTGCTGTTAGACCTGCTTTTTTGTGACTTTTTCCACCAGCCACAATCGTTATTGTTTTGACAGACACTTCGGCAGAAAAGAGGGAGAAAAGGCAGGAGCAGTTATCGATTTTTCTGAGCCTTCAGCTTGGGAAGCATGAAATAGGAGGCGCCTCCTCTAGAGACGGAGGTGAACGAAGCCACAAAGAAGCCTGTCCTTGTCTATCTCTTGCAGCTCTTCTGGGAATGGCAGCGAAAGGGAATCACTTTTATTGCTCAGTGACATTACAAAAGTGGATCGGTTATTTCAGAAATGGAGGCAGATGGGTCAGCAACGAAGCGCATAGAAGTAACTCGAGTGATGGAGATAAAGTTGCTGGCCTGTACCAAAGGAGCTGGCGACTACCGAGCCCCCAGAGAATTGGCTAAAGGAACCCCAGGAGCAGCAGAGGCAGCAAAGCCTGTCCCTTTCATTGCCCCAACTCCTGTTTTAGTCCTAAAACACAGGAAAAGGAGATAGTCAATGCCCTACGAAAAGGTGACTAGCACGCTCAGGTCTTGTGGCAGGAAAAAATTAGTTGAAAGCTGCAGAAAGCAAGAAACTTCACTAGGAATATTCCAGCAAGCAAGGGGAGAGAGGGTGGAGGCAACTCTGGGTTCAAGGTGGGAAGTAATTATCATTTGTATACGATAAAATAAATTTAATTACATTTTTAAAAATAATTACTGGGAATAATGCTTGCTAAAATATGATTTTTTCTTGATGTTATATTTATATACATATTTTTATATCTTCTCTATTTGATGTAACCTAAATTCCAGATGTGAACAGAGCTGGAATGTCATAAATATGTATATATTGGCATGGTTCATATTTATGCCAAAATATGTTAAAGAACCCTTTATTTTCTTCTGAAAATTATGCTCATTTAAAAGACAGAGCAAAAAAACCCTAGAGAAATCACAGATGACTTCTTATTCATGAGGAATGATTTACCATGGCTGTAATTCTTGACCTACAATTTCTGCAGACATTTTAGAGCTATCAAACAACAAAAAAAAAAAAAA
>VWZZ01003585.1:166364-172941 GCA_013399095.1 Psophia crepitans | reverse complement strand
AAAAAAAAAAAAAAAAAAGCAGTCCTGCACTTCTGGTGAATCAGTAGCAAAAGAGGAGAATTTTGCTTCCTCAAGAAAGAAAGATCAAAACACAAATCACCCCATTGCATAAGAAATACAGTTAAATTAACAAATATAATCTATCTTAAAAAAATACATTCAAACATTTAATTTGCATAGAAACAGGCAGTGCTATTCATTTTGAGACAAGAAAATCAAAAGTCATAGCTAGCAGCCACTCTTCTAAACCAGATTTTGAGCACAACCCCCCCAGGGCTGTTTCTACCAATTTTCCAATAAATCATGTAATGACTTTTAGAAAAGACAGATATTTAATTCTTGAATTAGAACTATAGGACCATAACCAAAGACTGACAGCCCTCTTATTCTGCCATACTCCCATACAAACCCTTTCAGCTGATTGGCTGTGAAATAATGCAATAATTAGGCGATTAGATATTTGGGAGAATGTAGAATGAAGCACTGAGCACTGACCTTTATTACATAGATCAAAGTACACTGGAAGAATGGCCAAATATATCTTGTTTACAAGCCCTTATCAATTTTCTTCAACATTTCAAAAATTAAGAATTAGAGGTCATACTTGCACAGCTTCGCATACATTTGCAGTTGATATTAGATATACATGAGAAAAGTCCCATTTTTTTGTGCATGGAAAGCACCAGTTCTTCAATTAATAGTTCTTTAGTTCCACGTATTAATTTAAATCTGTAACTTATACTGAGTAGCAATAAGATAAACATTATAAACTAAATATTCCCCAATAACTTTCCCGTTACCATTATTGGTGTTAATTGGAAGAGTGAGGGACAAAAAGGAAAATTACTTATAAAGAAAATCAACCAGTTCTGGAGATCACCTCTTCTCTGAGTCCTTGCTCGTTAGTAGAGGGAACTATCTCTGCACAGCCAAGTTAAAAAATGAGATTTAATTTTCTTTTTTACTCTTAACGGTGAAAAATATGAGCATTACATGAGGCTCTTAGGGTGAGCTTGGGCCTGTCAAAGCCCACTCAGAAATCTCAATAAATCCTTTGAAATGAGGTGTAGGAACAGGGCAACATTCAGGGAGAAGGAACTGCAGCTTAACAGGTAAACTCTGAAATTCACGTGTTTCAGCTGTAGGGAGAGCCAAGGACTAGGTCTGTTGACCGAAACCTCAACCCTACCTCAAGATAGGGGTTTTTGAGGACTCCAGATAGGTGTTTGATTGCAGAGTGATGCCTCTGGAGCATCTGCTGATGTGCATGGATCATGTTTGCATGGGCATACATGTGTTATGGAGCACACGGATTTGGAAAATTAGTTTTGACATAATATCTGTACAGTCTCTATATTGACATCAAACCAGAGGGCCAGTTATTCCTTGTAAACCATAGGCACTGGGGGTAAACAAGCTAGGGAAATCTTCAGATGGCAGAGATGTGATCTGTCAAAGAAGAAAATAAAAGCACATTACTGCAAAACTCTTGTTTTCTTCACTTCTGCGGCTGTTGGGATTTATACGTTTAATTTTTACCCTGACTGGAAGGAGAAGAATTAGTAAATTTTTCTATTAGCTGGTCAGAAGTTTCAGATTTTCCCCCTTGGTGACACTATGCTTGTCATTAGGGACAAAGAGCTAATTAGAAGGTGCTAGAGCTTGCCCTTTCGTGGCAGTTCCTTTGAACCAGTCTAACTGTGGAGAAACATCTTCTCAGTCTGTAAAAGTTACAGCATAAAATTTTTATAGCTTGCACAGCTGGAATCTGTGAACGTGGAAGTTCCCTCAGAGCAAGACATATAGTGAGATACAAAGTCTCCTTAATGCATAATTTGTGAGTGAAGCTAATTTTCTACTTTAAGTTGCATATTGCCTCTTTGGGGTTTTAAAAGAATATTCCGGCTCTAAAAGCAAGAGATGTGATTATCTGTGTGTAAGCCAGTGGAAGGCGAGGAGGAAGAGTGGAAGTAGCAGATGCACTTAAATATAACTATTTAAAATAAAAACCTGGTGTCAGAAATTACTCACAGCCCATTCCATCTCCTTCCCCCTCCCCCAAATAAAATTACAGTTACGTCTGCAATTAGAGAACACCCTCTTACTCAAAGTTCGTGTCACTGCACCCCACAGTGCTACCGCAGACCTTGGGAAATTAAATCCCTTTTGCAGAGGTGACTTTTCACAGTCTTAACATTAATTAGAGATCATCTTGGATGCAAATAAAACTACTGAGGCATAATTCATTTAAATTTGTATTGTATATTGCTGTTTTCTGATATTCAACATGTAGCTTAAAACAGCCAGTGGCATTCATGTGCCCAATTACAATTTAAGAATTTCATTTAGAAATGTCACATTCTACAGCTTGTCCACCAAGACATTTAAAATTAATACACTCTAATGTTTAAACACATGAGAATATACATATATATGTGTGTCTACATATTTTTAGAGATTAGTATTTGTATGAATATATTATAAATGTATTTTATATATCGTATAAATCTCAACTCACCTTAGACCTTCTGTAGTCTCCGTCCTGGTCCCAAGATACTAATGGCAAGATGAACTTCTGAATTAATATTGCTGGGATTTGAGTTAGGTTTTATAATATTTTTGAAAGGAGGAAAAATATGAGGCATGAACACCTCAGCATGACACTTACAACTTCGAAAAATTAGACTTTGCTGCTTTCATGCACACGTGAGCTGCACTCCTCTGTCCTGTACATGTAGCTCATCTAGATGTCAAAGGACTTTTGTGAATCTCCCGTGTTTTCATATTACTGACGTGGCTTTTAAAAAGTATACAACTCCAGATAACTCATTTGAAAATAATGTATTGACCAGATTGAACTGTTTTGTTCACTTAGATACATATTAAAGGGCAAAATTAGTCAAAACTACAGATGCAGGAAAATACTCACTTATCAAAATTTACTAATGCACATGAGGATTCTTCTTTCCAGAGATCTGGGATGCCTAATTACAATATCTATAGTTATCAGTCAATCAACATTTTCCACTGCATCTGACGTCATCTACCCCATGGTTTTAGACCTAATGTGGTGGAAGGGACTGAGGACTGGGAGAGAACAGGACTAAGGAGCAAATAGAACTATTTGACGCAAGGTAAAATTTTACACTGTCCTTAAAGATTCAGAGCGTAGCCTAAGCCCAGGTCTTCCAAATTTGCACCTGGATTTGCAGAGGGAGAGCTCTGAAAGGTTGCCCAGAGAAGCTATGGCTGCCCCTGGATCCCTGGCAGTGCCCAAGGCCAGGCTGGATGGGGCTTTGGGCAGCCTGGGCTGGTGGGGGGTGTCCCTGCCCATGGCAGGGGAGTTGGAACTGGATGGGCTTTGAGGTCCCTTCCAACCCAAACCATTCAAGGATTCTGTGATTCTATGATTAGTAGTGCCCAGAGGGGAAAATGCACCATCACCTTCCCAGCCCTGTGTATGTGGGCATCTGTGGTTTTGGGTGGTGGTTTTGCCATCAGATGTGTTGGTTAAGAGTAAATTTCAATTGTAGATTAAATATGTACAGAGTCTTCTCATCTTGACACCTTGCCAAGAAACTTTTTTAAATCTAAGCTAAATAAAAGAGGAATACTCCTTATCCCCCCCCCCCTTTTATTTTTTTTGGTAGTAGACAGAATGGAAATCTCCAAGCATGCTCTAAGGGGGAAAGTTTTCATGGAGTTTTAGCTTGTAGACTCAGGATTTTGGATTTATGCCCAAATGTGTATCTAGTATAGACCGAAAGTGGTGTATTAAAAAGTCAAAAAAATGTATCCCTATACCAGGTGTAGGCAGAGGCTGTGTTACCAAAATACTCTTCACTTTCATTTTTAATTAGTATGAGGAACACAATAAAATTAAATAAATCAAGTGAACAAGTCAGGAGAACGTATGCCCAGTTTAAGCTAAACCTGCCATAAAAGCCCCTTTCCAGTATAGTACAAACAGCAAAATTATTGATTAACTTGTATTACTCCACGAGAAGAACAAATTATTGCTGATTAAAGCCATGCAGGTGATAAAGGAACTTAACCAACAAAAGCTGCCAGCTTTAGGTTGGGAAACAGCTGTGTCCCTAATTATGCAGTCTGATTTATACTCTATTAAATCAGTATATAAGTAACCCATTTCTCTGAAAGCATTTAAACCTCTTATATTCCACCAAACACAGCAATTTTATTTGAAATAAATGTATCCAGCTCTTTTGGGAACATATGGTATATTTCTCTCTTATTAATAATTCAGTTCAAATGAGCAAAAATTAGTTGGTGCAGTTACAGCTGATTTTGTCCTGAAAAGATCTGCATTAATTTTAGACGTTTTGTAAATTGGGCTATTAAATAAAAGCATTATATGTGAATTACCCTTTAAATTTTAAGCAAGTTGGTAGTTTAATGGTATTTTCTAGTCAGATTCATTTTCGATCTCTAAAAAATTATAGTCATTATAGTAAGACAAATTTTTGAAACCTGCTACCTCCATCCAATTACATATTGTACTAATAAGTAAACTAGAAAACTTTTATGCTTCATTTTCTCTAGTTTGTCTTTTCTGCCAGGTGACAATTTCTCTTTTTGCATTGTGTAGGTAAGAAGCTGACCTCAAACCTCCTCACGGGTGAGGTCCACCTCAAAATGTCTCCGCAGCTTCTGCTTCTCATCAGTATGTTTCCACACATCATTTCTGGGACGTGTGCGCGTGTTTCTGGGCTGGCAGGGATATGCATCAGGGAATTAGGAGGAAAGTGAGTACATATTTTGTATGAGAGGAATTTCAGTGTGCTGCTGTGTTAGTCTAAGATGATCATCAGCTCTTTGTGATATATGCTCCTCTCAACGCAAGTGCGTAACTTCTATTAGCGTTAATGGGAGTTATGTTCATGAATCAGGAGGATATGTCCCCATAAGTTTAAGTTCTTACTCCTATTGCAGTGACCAAATTGGTTTAAAAATATGTGGGTAAAGTGGAATATGATGTGATGTAATGATGTTTCTGGTTGACTGCTTACTAAGCAGTAAGTCTTCAGCTTTTCGAAGGACATAGAGAAGCATAAACGCATGCGTAGGGTACAATTAATTCAGAAGTGTGAAAACTCATTACATCAGCAATTTTCAGTGTAGGTTTTTGATCCCTTCAGAAGGTTTGTGGTCGCTGACACAAACAAGTTTGTGGCTAAGCATCTTTCTATTCATGTTTTGCACATAAGTCTAGAACAAAGCTTAATTCTTTGATTTTACTAAAAAATTTGGACGTTGGAGCCAATGGCGTTTTCTAATACATCATAGTGCATCAAAGAAGCAGCCTTGTCTTTCCTGTTGCCCTGGGTTTAGTTTTGTAGCTTGGGTTAGTTTACCCGCTGAATGCCCCACAATTAGCAGTTACATGCGCAAATTAAAGAGAACAGCCACTTAGATTTCCATATGTAGGATATCTCAGAATATTATGGCATAAATCAGTCTAATTTCAATAACTGCTTTGCTCACATATCTTCATTCATGTCGGTACCTTTTTTGTTATATTATCTACCATTTTAGAAAGCTATCTAGCTTACTTACAGAGTTAAATTCAAATAGTCTAAAGGTTAATGTGAAACACTGGCAAGACATTATGAGCACAGCAGTATATTTTAAAGGCACTCAGCTGTTGGAATTACTGAGTGAATGCTCAGTGTAACTCCCCACTCCTGGACCCATAAGGCTCACCACAAAATCCTCTCTAACGCATGCCAATGAGGTTCTGCATGCCCTATCTCACTGGCACTAGGGCTGGTCATTGGTCTCAAATACAAATTTCTTGGATTCTTTGTTTCATATGAGCCTAATTTAAATCAGATTCATATCTCGTTTGACCCTAAAGAGTATGCTGGTGGGAGTATTCCATTACTTTCATTTATGCCCATATCCTAGAGTTACAAGTTCAGGGACTCAGAGGTGGCTTTGACTTGATGCCACTGGCTCCTGTATCCCCCCAACACCCCAGTCTAAGTGTCCTTCCAGCAGCAGAGGACAGTCTTGGGAGGGGTTACTCAGGAGCACTTTCAGAGGGTGAAGTGGCAATGAAAGAGGTAGAGAAGGAAAAGTTAGCCAATCTGTAACAGATACATTCATGCCCTGTTGGTCTCCTGTCACAGGGCATGGCTTCATCTTGGTCCCATCCAGCAGGTCCTCCCCATAAAAGTCTGCATGGTCAATAAGGAGAAGGGAGAGACATACCGTGGAGCAGGAGACAGTATTGCAGCCGGCATTGGCATGAGGACTCACATGCTTCTGGTGTTTTAAAGATGATCCATTCTCCATCCCCTGAGTTCTTGAGGACAGCATTGTCTGTTGAGCTTCTTGGAACACACCACAGTCCTGGATTTTGTCTATTCTGGTGAAAGGCCATGAGGCGATCTTGGCAGGACCTGTGGAGGAAGTGCTCCAGGCACCCGATACAAATGAAACTGTCCCTAACATTAAATTAGGTAAAGTGATAGCCACACAGAAAATTTTTTGAGATCACAATGAAGAAAATCCTTACACTGGACAAGAACAAGCGTTTTACCTGTACTGTCAG
>VWZZ01003585.1:96364-161364 GCA_013399095.1 Psophia crepitans | reverse complement strand
TATTAGTCATCTGAGTTGAAATGAACTTATTCTCATTGCTAATTACTAAATTCTAATTAGCTTCATTCACTCATCTAATTGTTCACGTCATTGACTTGTTGCATTTTATCTTTATTATCCTCTGTTCCAGAGAGATGAATCTGTCTTTAAACATTTTATAGTCATTACATGTATGCCCCACCATAAAAAATGTGGTGTAGTCGGTCAACATGTTTTCTCTTACTGAATGTCAGCTGACCACTCCTGACTTGTCACGTATGTCTACAATTTGTATTGCAAAATCACTGTTGTACAACACAAAAATACTGCTCTATTTTTGCTCCATATGACTTGTGTAACTCTGCATAACTTGTATTTTTGCCACATTCTGGAACAAACAGACAATGGAGCTCACTTATCAAAGCCGTATGTCTAAGATAGGCCCCTATTTAGGACCTCTGAAATAACCTTTTAGTTAGTTAACTTGGATATTTAATCAACTAGACCCAGGCTGTGAAAGATGACAAACTGATTACATAAAAATTCAGTGGGATTCAGGCAACACCAGGCTTTTAGTGATGCTAGGTGTTTAGTTCTGGGCAGCTGGGTGCCTGGAGAAAGCATGAGTTTTCAGGGTGAGCCGAGTACTGAGAAACAGTTTGATTATTCATATTTTGGAAATGGGATTGTGAAAATTTGTGGGTTTGACACCATCTTATACCTCTTCCCCTTGAGTGTGGAGCCTTCCAAGGCTGTTCTGATGCACTGAAAGGTGGACCCCTACAACCTGAACCCCAGAGTCCCATGGTGAAGAGACAAGTCCATCCACATGATGGCTTAAACTTTCTCCTTGTAAATGAAGATATAGTCCCTTGGACAGATAATTTTCTGACAAAATGAATTGAACCATCTTTCTGTTATATTTAGCCTCTAATCCCCTATAAATGCATTTTTGACCAATCTTCTTTTCGTTTTGTCATGCTCTACAGATTGTACCCAGAATTCAGTAACGCCACAGTAATTGAAAACTGAATAAAATTTCCCATCTAGATTTATTTGAGTTTTGTTCCGCAATACCATCCTATTATTCCATTCATTTAACTTCTGGAAGGTAGCAAAATAACGATAAATGTGGAATTGTTGCATTTAATTGAACATATAACACAAAGTTGCTGTTTCTTGAGGTATTTTGTACCCTTTGCTTCCAGCACATTTAATTATGTATGAACTCTTCAAAAAAAAAAAAAAACCCTCTCAAATAATGTGAGTCGTCTACTAGGAGAGAAGATTTAAAGATGATAAATGTTATTTAGAATTACTATGATATGATTCATATTGTGATGCGATTGGGAACAATATTAAAACCTACCAAGGCTATTATACCTAAATTTTTGTTTCAATTCATGCAATATTGCTGCTGCTTAATATGATTTCTATTTACTTCTTTCCATTGTTAGTGTTTTATTGAGGTTGTGTCGGCTTTATCAAGCTAATCTCTGCTGCAAATGGAGGTCAGCAGAGCCAAAGCACTGGCAAAAAGCCTGTCTCCATTATATTCTACTTGGTATGAATTTACTTGAAAATCCTCTCTCTAATATAAACTCTTTCTTCACCATTCTTCGATTACAATATTTCTACCTGCACAAACCCTGACAGCTTGATATTTAAAAGCTATATAAACTCTCGTAATCTAATTTTATATTCTTTTTTTATAAATAGGTACTGTACCTCATTTAAAGTAACAGTGAATGTGTTCATCAAAAGGTTTAAAATCAAGCGATCTTGGCCATCAATAAAAGCTTGAATTTCAGGTAATTTAAAATATAACTTAAAAACATGCACGGCTACTCTTAATGACAATGACAGCGCGTCATTAATTTGTGTTCTTCTGGTGTCAAGGGTGAGGTAAGTAATCCTGTCATGCCCTTGCTAGAATACAATTTGGCAAAACAGGATATTGTAGAAGCTTTATAAATCTTATATCTCTATTTCTCCTTGTACTGGTCTAGGGAATAATGAAAAAGAGCGACACATAAATTTACCTACCAAATGGGGTAAGCTCTCTCTCTTGAATACCCACACATAACTTCCATTAACATTAGTATAAAATATACATGCACACCAAGAGGAAGGATAGCCTACCAGATATCCAGAGGTCTAGAATACAAGCAGAACTATATTCCTATATTCCCTTTAGTAGCTGCCAATCCATCCCAGATCACAGGGATTTTTTTTTTTATTTTGAGTTAAACATTGAACCTAAGACATTTGCATAAAAATAACTACAGCTAAACTACAAAAAAAATAAACTGTACATCAGAGACAGTCTTAAATCTTTTTTTGTTTAAGTTGTTAGGTTTCTGTAGTTCTAGTCACAGTTTAGAACCAAAGAAACCCAATAAAAAACCAAACAAAAACTCTCAAAGAATTTTTTTTTAGGACTCTCTGCAGTAAGTTTCTAAATATGTTATTGGATAGGTGATTGAAATCTGACAAAAAACCAAAGAGTTTTATAATAATGTCCTGCAGCAAAAGTATGGCACCAATAACTAAACAATACTTTATCACCTTTGCCACTCTCAACAGCTCCCATTAATACCGAGATCATAGTGTTAGGCCTTCTATTCCCCAGCTGACCATGTTAGTGACAGCCAGGGCTTAGGCAATGACATTGAAAAATATTTGCAGTGACACAGCCACAAATCACTATGAGACAAGTTTAAAACTCAATATTCGCTAAACTTGCATCTGTTCTTTTCTTGTTAGAACATCTACAACACATTTATTATAGGCTGAATTCCTCAAAGATTCCAAGCATTGATGGAAAGTGATAAAAATTATTGGTTGATAAAACTAGATGCACAG
The DNA here is from genome assembly GCA_013399095.1 of Psophia crepitans. Taxonomy (NCBI): domain Eukaryota; kingdom Metazoa; phylum Chordata; class Aves; order Gruiformes; family Psophiidae; genus Psophia; species Psophia crepitans. The sequence continues at coordinate 158,520 of VWZZ01003585.1, read as the reverse complement.
AGGGGCCTTTGTCAAGTCATTTATTCATATGAGGTTATTGTCTGAGATGGAATCAGTTAGAACACCTGATGAAGAGATGTTTTCCTAAGATGAGCGTCCATTCATGTAAAGTGCACCCAATGAATGAATGCAAGAACCTGTATGTCAAATTTTCTTAGCAGTCTCATCATACGTGTACTGATTTGTATTTTCATCTTTCCTGGGGAACCTAAGCAGGCATTGGACCACTTAGCGTTGGCCACAGGATATTACCTCTTCCACCTGATTCAGATCTCTAGATGAGCTGTGTCTGTAGCTTCGTGTTTTCTGGGCCTGGTGGTTGGCAGATGTCCTAGTTACAGGTCCATTCCCATATTTCACCTTCAAATCCAAAAGGTGGCTATACCACAGAATTCCCAAAGCTTCTACACCAGGTCGGTCCGCTTACATTTTTGAAACATCCGCTTGGGCTAATCCCAGTACATCAAATACCCCGTGCGGAAGGAGGGGGAAAGGAAGAGATCTGTCACATTTGTAAGAATCTGATGGCGGCAGTATGACTCAAGTTTGAAAAAATCTTGAAGGCAATGGGTAGGGTGAGTGGACAACTGTTACCAAATTTCTCAGCAACAGAAGGAAGAATTCTCTGAAACTAGTAGATCTGTTTAAATAGAATACAAAACCGCCTACAGTGGGTAGTGACCTTCTGGCATTCCTCCCTGTGGCAGCCTGGGGACAAAGAGAGTGCCAGCAGGATCAGAAAGGTGTTGAGCAAACTTACCGACAACAAACTCATATATAGACAATAATGAAAGCTAGTAGTGGTGTTCCTTGTGATAGCTCTAATCCACTGGGTACAAAAGCAGGGAAAATAGGAGGGCAGTGAACTGCAGATAGTGGCCCAACCTCCACACCCTCCCCTGAGGAGCATCTCCTATTGCTGCTCTCTGATTTCTGGGTGAAGTGGACCACTGGTCCAATGCAGGAAGGAATCTTTAAGGTTGTTAAGGGGCAAAAGTTGCTTCTAAGGCATGCTGAACTCTATTAAAATCCTGTAATTAGTTTTCTTCTGGCCCACACCCTACTAGAGTAGATGATTTTCCGGATTCTGAATATTTTCAGAAATGGCAACTTTTTGGAGTGCATTGAAGAGACTGCTCAAGAAAGGGAATGATTAATTCTTAATAGTAAGTTTTGCAGCATATTGAATGACACATTCTTACATTATATGTTGATATATAATGCACTGGTCCTATGCCATGCTGACTAGTAGTTCATTTCCAGCAAGGCATCGTTTATAGATAATGCAAGAGGTGAGGGACAGAGCCATAAAACTCTGGCTTTCTCAGTTGTACCAAAATCTTTTGGAACTTCATTTTGGTTTGAATGATGACTGTCTTGGATGTTGATATTAAGCAGAAGCAGCAATAAACGTGTACAGTGCCAATCCTGTCCCTGCTTCCCTGAGGCAAGAGTCACAGCCCAATAGACTTAAATTTAGATGAACCACAGACACTTGTCTGAGCATTAATCAAACTTCTTTGTTCAGAACTTTCTTACTGTTTGGTGTGCCTTGCTCTTGTTTAAATTTCTATTATTTAACGTACGTATTAGTGGGGTTTTTGCATTTACCAGTCCTTATAAGGTCCCTTAACTAAACTAAAGTTTAAAAATCCAAAGATTGTTGTTTCCATGCTGTATACCCAAACCAGTACAGCTGCTTCAGAAACACACTTTCACAGAACACCTAAAATTTTTACCTTATCTTTCTCATTTTCCCACCAGAAGTATTTCTTCTTTTTTCCTTATGATCTGTCTTCTTCAAAAGCTGGATTGTTTGAACCAGCTGGATAAATGCATCATTCTTTTATTCTGTTTGCCTTATGTCTCTTTATTTGTGTGGTGCTGAGCTTTTCACGATCTGTATAATTCCTCCACATAATTCTTACAGTCACAGTTTGGAACCGAGGTAATTCAAATGGTGCAGTACAATAATGAAGTATAATGTAACAATGAAAGAAGTCTTTCTAGAAGTATTTCAATTATTTCTAAACACCAGTGGTGATTCCATGTTTGCATATATTTAATTTGCCTCCTCAGACATCTCAGCTATTGCCTCACTGATTGTCCCTAAGTGAGGCACCTTATGGGGTAATGCCAGAGATAGCGTTCCCTCCAGTGAGACTCCTTTGGCGGCGGGGGTAACATACACACTTCTGGAGAGTGTTAGGTGAGCAACTTTTCGTTTGGTTTTCTACCCTTAGAGCTCTTTCATCCAGACAGGAAGCCCAAAAAGCAGAAATGGAAGAAAAGACCTAGATATTCTGTTAGAAACAATGCTTGTATGAAGCTTTGGCTGAAAACCAAAGCTGCTACCTCCTCTGTTTTAGCTTGCTCCCTACATTGGACAGGCTGGGTGTGTGCTCTTCCAAACATGGTCCCAGCCCCAGTAGTCATGGTGAGAAGGACTGGGGCTCTACCTTAATTGCTCTCCCCCATCATGTCCTTTTCAGAAGATCAGAGAGAAGTTTGAAGGAGATCACAGATTTGTGCAGCAAGAGGCTGCATATGAAAGTGGGTTTGTTTCCTCCTTTTTGTGCCAAAACGAAACCCAGTAAGTTCCACACAGTCGTTTGATAGGTACATATGCATGTATAAAGTTATTTCCATGCTTCTTAGTCCCTTTGCTAAGGTCAAGTGCAGTGCTACTTTCAAACTGGAAACTCTATCTTGCCTTGCCAGTAGGGTGAGCCAGAGATCTAATCGGCATTTCCACCAATTTTACAAATGCCTCCAGCCCTTCAAAGCCTTTGTGAAATTTCTAAAGGAAATAGCTGAAAAGTTCAGCCTTCTATGGCTTTTGCAATGAAATAGCCCAAATATTTTCAGTCACCTACCTTGAGGAACAAATCTTCAGTTTTTCTCAGCTAGGTAATAAAGCATTTGGTTCCTTTTGCCTTCATCTAAAATCAAGACAAAAGACACATTTTTAGAGAAGAGATGAAATGAAATTGAAATGACTGAGTACTTGAGAGAAAAGAAACCTTTAGTGCTAGAAATGCTTTGTTACGACTGAGTAAACTAAATATGCTTAATATGAAAGGTAATGATGCGACTGATTGAATAGTTTGACATTACTGCACATGAAATATCATTAACAGGTTCACAATGGTTTTATATCAATACCAAATCTCAGAATAAAATAAATGGAAATATGAGACTACAACGATTTGTCACTGGAGCCTTTCGGTGTCATTTAAGAAAATATTTTCAGTGAAAGACTAGTCAGCATGAGCTGGTGCAGCAGCAGAAATTACAGTCTTGTGTAAATTTAAGAATAAGCCTGGTTATACAGGATAATTATGTGCCTGTCAGCCCTTGGATCTTTGACTTCACTGGGCACCACCAACTCATACCTGTAGCAACTACTGCTGCCAGTTCTCAGGGTGTGCGTTCTCAGCATAACTGCACCAAGGGATGCTTGTGTTGGTGGTGTCTCCCAAGCATACCTTGATAGTGCCAGGCTCATTGTATTATTTGCAGGGTGGACATAAGAGCAAAATATTACACCTCAAACTCTTTCAAAGATCTGAGATGCATAGCCTGTGTCAGCATCTCATGGCCAAGCAGTTTATGGATAGTCACTCTGAGGATTAATTAGCCTTTGTGATAAAGATCTCTTGGACTGTGGCATAGGTGTGGTTCTCCTTTTCACCTTACCGCGACGTCAGAGGCAGAACTTCTGTATTGACCGAGGGGACCCAGATGCTCACAGCCATCTCCATCAGCATAGGCCGTTGCCTTGCATAAAAGCATACAACACTGAAGGTTAGCAAGCTATAAATCAGGACAGTAAATCTGACCTGGCATTTCATGGCTGCTATATTAGTTGCAGTTGCTGTGCAGCCATCCCATTGCTCTCCCATTGCTGACAATAAGAGAGGTCATAACAGCTCTTCCTGTGCATTACAATGTACAGCCTCGAGACGCTAATTGCCATTTCTACTAAGAAATTTTCTTCTGGCAGCTCTGTGTCAGATGGTGGGTATTTGCATGCCCTATATCTAACTTCCAGGTTTCTGTTACATCTTGTGGGTGCCCACCTCATCCTTCACAGGGATTTGGTCTCAAAGTGGAATCAAACACAGGAACATGCTTTAAAATATGATAAGCCATTTAACTCAATCACCTCCAACTTCTGTTTAAAATTAGCTAGCCAGACACAGATGTTGCCCACCATGGCTTCACTGACTATCACGATTTTCTTACCATCTTCAAATTTATGGTATTAGTAAATGACTACTGAAACATAATTTTTTCCCTTTGAGGAAACCACTGATTAAATCTGAGGCTCACAAGAAGACAGAGAACATGAAGATAACTCTCCGAGTTTCTTGTGTTTTAATTTGGGAAGTTAATTTGATTTGATCTCATTATAACTGAAGTACATTTTCATTCACCCATACACTTTTGAAGCGGCCACCATTGGGAGCATTAGAGTACCAGATTCCATTTGCTCTTTTCAGAAATCAAAATCAAAAATAAAAAAAAATTTAAAAAAGCAAATACAACAATACATAAATGAACTTTAAATGAACTGTTGAGCAATGCAAGCCTGGTTTTACAAGCATTGGGAAGGAGTATAGTCTAGTTATCTGAGTTTTTGTAAAATTTCAATATATAGCACTGATTGTTTTCCCTATTTGCATTTTTCTGATATTTGCAAGGATGAAAAAGAACAAGAATTAAGACCAACATCTTAAAATCCCAATGCTCTACATGTTCTTATATTCTTAGGCAAGCATCCAAATGGAAGCGTACATTTTTTCATATTTTAAAGTAATATCACACATTTACATGAAAATAAAAGGGGGCAGAGAAAGTGATAGATAAGCTATTGATGTTCATAATACCGTATTTAATACAGCTACATATTGTCAAGTATATTTGACAGCCAAAGCTTCTCTTTGGTAGGAAGTTGCATAACATTGAGTGGAACGTTAGTGTCAAGCCACAATGTATTTACAAAAACATCGAGATTTGCAGGCACAGTAACAACATCAAATTTTATCATTAGTTTCAAACTCTCTCCCCAAATGACAGACTTTATAAAGCTGTTTCATTCTCACGATTTTCATGTCAAGGTTTTTAATGTCAAGATGGCATATTCCTTAATTGAAGTTATCACACGATGGAGATTTAAAATAAAAATTTAAATTGATTCCCTCTCCCGCCTTTATTTTTTTTAATTGTTTGTCTTACTGAAATCTTGGAGATCAAAGAGTTTGAGTTTTCTTCTTCCTAAGAAAAATCTACTATTTTCCCCAGCTCTTGTCATGCATATGCTATTTTCAGGCAATTTAAAGCTACTTCTTTTTGCTAAAGCGTGAGAAGTTGCAATTTTTGCTTAATTAAAAATCAGGAGTCCTAATCTCATTCCACTGGGGGAAAAAAGAAAAGTAACAAGTTGTCACACGCACACAGGCTTAACGTGGAAAAGTTGGTAAGTCCGTGTGTCTTTTTTACTGTCGTGTCCTTCTTTTCTTTGGTTTCTTTGGCAACCCTTAAAACTTTATAAGCTGCATTTATGTTAAGCTGTTCCTGACACGCTCCAGTAAGTGTGCTTTAGACACATTGTTAACATAAGGCCAAATCTGTAATACAGCATGGACAATTAAGTGCACAATTTTTGTATAAATGCAAAATCCCTCACTGTGAATTATTTAATTAATGCTCTACAGTTCATTTAATAGCGCTCTTTCAAAGGCCATTTCACTCACAGAAAACTAATTTCATTCTTCGGGTTGATTTAATTAGATTGTATGATATATGGTATTGCTAATTCAGTGGCTCTCTTTGCGGCGTCTAGCCCGTTGCTCCTATTGTCGGCAATCTGTCAGCCCCATTTTTAACAGTATTGAAAAATTCAAGCTTTATTATTGCTCGCTCACTCTTTCTCTCCCATCAGGAGGAAAGTAATGAGCTTTTCTTCTTATGAGAGCAAGCAGAGAGTGCGGTGCCCTTAGCGCTTCGGGCGCCGAGCAGTATTAACAGCCTGATTCATGAGTTAAGTTTCTAACTGCCCGTGGCTATTAGCACTCAGTCCTTTGGCTGTCATTTAGTTAAAAAGACTCTTCGGTTAATTCACTCTTTTAATGAGACTGTGCTATTCAACTAATGTATTTTACTGTATGAAAGGTCACACCAGGAAGCAAAACAGATTGGAGGGGAATGTAGCGGGAAGCCTGGCTGTCAAGAAACAGTTCAAGCCTCGCAGGCATTTCGCCGTCGCGGCGGCCGTAATAGGCTATGGAACTGATGGGCCAGCGCTCACCTCAACAGTTGAGCGCCATAAATCATGGCTAAATAGAAAGCAGATTAATCAGAGCCACAGACAAAAAGAGCACGTGTTTCATTACCCATATAATCACTAACATGATTGCCAGACAAGCCGGGGGAACTGTACGCGGGGCTGACAAAATGCAGCGCGGCAGCGAGCGGGGAGCTCGGCTCCGCGGAGCTGCGGCCACTAAATCTTCTCATTAAGTAGCTGCTCTGCCAGACCCTCTTGTCAGAGGGCCGCTTGCTCGGAGGGTGGTGCTGGGGGAACAGGCGTAAAATGGGACTATAAAGGGTTGTGTTTGAGCGAGAAGGGTCAGAGGAGGCGGCGAGAGGCTTTTCCTCCCCATAGCTCAATTTCCACATCATCCCCTGCGTCACCGCGGCTGGGAGAGGCACGTGAGAGATGGGATGACCCTCTCCTCTTCCTCCCACCTTTATATAAACCCGCAGCGAGCCAGACCCAGCCTGCTGCCCACCGTTCTCTGGTTCGGTGTGCTGTCCCCTGTGTGGTGCATGCCAAGCCTTAACGTACGAGAGGGCGCTTCATTTTAATTTATTCTGTGCTTCTTCAACCTCATTTCCTTACTGCACCTCCCCTCCTCACTCACACTCTTTACGTCACTGGGAATTGTGTGTAATACATGTGTCCACGTCCCACAGCTCCTCCCTGCTGAGCTCCAGAAGAAAGGTATGGTTGAAAATCTGGTTTACTTCAGCATCTCTGATTGGGACATCCAATTGAAAATGTTTTTCTGCATATCGCTCGTTAATTTACAAAAGGAGAAAATGAGAAGAACCTCTGTTTTTAATAGCTTTGCATCTGTCTACCGAGGCATTAAACACCTGAATTATTGTGAGGGTATGTGTGTGTTTTTATCATTTTTAATTAGTATCATTGGGGGGAAAACTCCAGCACTTTAGGGGCAAAAGTATATTATTTTTTAGAAATTGTAATTCCCTCAAACTACGATAAACAAATCATTCTGATTTAAATTTCCCGAGCAACTTCCAAACAGAGAAACCGTATGTTTAATTACTAAACATCTGTTGCAAAGAATACCCCGAGCTTTTGCAGCACTGATATCACTGTATGAATTTTAAAATCTGTCAGCAAGGGATCACGAAAGCTTTGGGAGCAAAGAGCTGCTCACTTTAACCCCTGAACCAGATAATCTAACAGTAATCCATTCAAAACTAATCAAACATTTACAGAAACGCACCAGCACTGAGGAAAACAATTCATCATCTTCATATGCTCATTACACCTCCAACATCTCAATCTACCTATGTAAATGAGACCAGGGATCTGACATCAGGTCCATGTACAGAAATTATAAACAAATATTCATCCATTATGCTGCTGAAATTTAACAGCTGGAGCACTAACAGTAGCTGAACTCCAAGCCCCGAGTATCAATTATTTATGAACCTAAAACTGACAAGACTGTCTAGGTGAATTAGCTGCATATGTCAAGCTTTGTTATAAATCCCAGCCTACTGTAAAACTCATTTTCATAGAATGTATGTACAAGGCTGACAATATATCAACAGTACGGCATTAATAATTTAGAAGAATGGTACCATAAGGGAGCACCTAGAAACTCTGCTCTGCAATATAGTTGATATTACAAATAAAAAAGTCAAATAAAATGAATTTCCCATAAACAGAGAATCAAATAAAGCATTTTTCTATGATTTTATATTCAATTTTCAAAAAAACTTACCAGTTGATACTTGCATTTTTAGGAACCGTAAGCGTCACCTGAAGTTGTTTAAATATTTTTTCCATTGCTAAAAAAGCCTTTGAATTTTTAGGCCCATTGATGTACGCTGTATTGCATTTATTTTACTTTTACGGAGTGAGAAGGAAAAGTGAGGTGAGGGTAAGAGGCAGAAGGGAAGTATTGTTTGCAGCAAGCACTACTGCACACTGTGGTTCAAGACCCCGAAATAACTTAGAAGACTACCTGCAAGTAAACGCAGATAATTGTAGGCTAAAATCTACCCTTCTATATAGGCATGTGACACAAATTGAAGTAAAGGCTGCTCTGCTCCGATAATAGAGTTTGGTTAGGTGTCTTAACCGTTGATCCCATTAGAGACATCGTGGAATTTCTTTGATGTACCTTTGTGTAAGAAGTCAACACAAAAGCTGTTGGACACCCTGCGTATGACCATCTACGTGTCAAATGCAAAACAAAAGTACAAGATCTAAACTGGAACATTTCTAAGCTTAAGGGAAATTCTGATCTGGATGTCTGCAGTGAGATCTGCAAAAAAAGGTTACATCAAAACTTTGCCCAGTGTCTGTGAAATTTGAGACAGGTCTGAGACGCCTCCACCAAAGAGCTCTCATCCTCTGCTTTGATGTAGCGATGCACACAATTACACAAAACCCAAATTTTGTTCAGAAGCTTATTCCTGCGTATAATTTAACTTGTGCCCATGAAGGCATGGCTGGTTGCAGCAGCTTTTTGCTATTCAGAAAGGTTGTCCACAAAAAAAATGATTACACACTCATATGAGAATCCATGACTATCAAATAAACAAGATTTTTATCTTATATACAGAAGCAGCCCGGGTTTTGATCAACTGTGAACATCAGCTGTCCTTTTCTCCACAACACAACTTTCAGATTATTAAGAAAAATGGAAGGGGGAGGGAAAGGAGGAGGAAAGAGAGGGAGACAGTCCCAGTCTTGAGCATCGAGAGCTGAAGTTAAAGGGAATCTGTAACAATAAGCTCATGAGGATGCCATTGGCTTCATGAAGATTGCTACCACACTCAAAGGCAGCACCTGCTTTGTGTACTGCTTAACTGGGATTCATGCCTGCAACCTATCAAGAATCCAGGAGGACACCTTTTAAGGAATTAAAAAAAAAAAAATTTTAAGTCAGTAGAATCTCAAAATTGAGGAGCACAGTTGTTTTTAACACAGCATTTCTGAGTCAGGAGAAAGACAACACAGAGTAGGAAACGTCCTTAGAGATGCATACTTATACATCAAAAGAGAAAAAAATAGTTGATTTTGAGTGAGATGTGGAAGATGCTGCAATGCCATCTCCTCATCTGCAGGATACTGCCGCTTCTGACTCAGGAAATACTCCTAAGAGACTGGGAAAATTTAATAAATATACTGTATTAGATAAAGAAAAATAAATAGAGATAAACATGTGCCTGGTCACTACCTGATGCCTGATACATCAGAGATTTATGAAAGAAGAGTTCTTTCAGAAAGCTGGTGGTGGTGGGATCGGGGAAGACCCATGGGTCATCCAGTGTATCCTTCTGTAACGCGGAAGGAGGGAGGGTTTATGCAGCGATTCCGATGTAATTCTTCAGACTGTTAGGGCTTTCCTTTTCTCATTGCTTTAGTATTACCAGCGCATGTTGCTTGCTTTATGTTTGCAAAAGTAGGGTTTAATAACAACAACAACAACAACAACAACAACAACAACAACAACAACTATTATTATTATTATTATTATTATTATTATTATTATTATTATTATTATTATTATTATTATTATCATTATCATTATCATTATCATTATCATTATCATTATTATTATTTTCCACTGAGGATGAAATTCACTCCCTGGCAGAAAGCCAAAGACAAGGCCTTTTCATCACTCAGGTCATGCCAAAATGCTTAAAATAGGGCTTCATTTGGATTTAAATGGCGCAGAGATCTTATGCTGGCTCTCTGGATATGAATGAACTTCACCTTGAAGGCCCCTCGATGCCATGGTGCAGTCTTAGGCACATCAAAAGACATTTTCTGTTGAAACCCCTAAGAATTTTCCCCATGGACTTCAAATGCAGGATGAAGACCTTCCTGTCTGCTTGAAACAATGAACAAGGCATTATAGGCAATCCACAAAAGAATTATCCAAGTTTAACTTTTGGACTTATTTAACTGACGTGGTGTCTGATGACATCTCTCACTCTGCAGGTGGCAATTCTTACTAACTGATGCTTTCATTAATATTTCCAGTGTCTTCTCCACATAGGTCGTACTGATGCAGTTTTTTCCATTAGCTCTTCCAGTTAATATTCTACATCCTGCTTGAATACCTTCTTTTTTCCAAAAGCCATAACTTTCCAGCTTTGCATTGTAGTGGAGCTACAAGCTGACACTCCTGTCCTTGCTGCTACACATCACACCACGGCACAGCGACAGTTACCTCTGCTTCCCTGTTTGCAAGGACAGGGAGGGACAGGACAAGGGGGAAGGGGTTTAAACTAAAAGAAGGGAGATTTAGATTAAATATTGGGAAGAAATTCTTCCCTGTGAGGGTGCTGAGGCCCTGGCACAGGGTGCCCAAAGAAGCTGTGGCTGCCCCTGGATCCCTGGCAGTGCCCAAGGCCAGGCTGGATGGGGCTTTGGGCAGACTGGGCTGGTGGGGGGTGTCCCTGTCCATGGCAGGGGGTGGGAACTGGGTGGGCTGTGAGGTCCCTTCCAACCCAAAACAGTCTATGATTTTATGATTCCCCAAAGGCCTGTCAGCACTTGCCATCCATGCTGCCTGCTGCAGGCACCACTAACCACCGTTCTCGGGGGCACAGTGCCCAGCAGGATCCCATGGGGATCTCTCTGCCTTCCACTGGCAACAGGGAGTTGTGCCCTTTCCTCTCCAGCAGAGAAAACAAATGGATTCAACTTTCCTTCTCTAATTCCATCAAAGAGTGGGACTATTCAGTGTCACTATTTTGACTTGAAGTTACCTAATGCAAGTTATTAACTATGACACATTACAGCAGTTAGGTACATCTGCTCACCAGGTTAAGAAAATATTTAGCAAAATCCATACCTGGCTCTTCAAAGTGTTAGCTTGCTGTCTCCCAACACCACCCAAAGCCGTTCAACATCAGTGAGTCAGAGGGATGAACAGACTTACCTGGCAGTTTGAGCACCAACTGTCAAAGTCTCATGAAATCAAGTCATTATTTCCTATTGCACAATAATCTCTATTTAGTGAAAAAGCGTTATAGTTACTCGTATTTGAAAATTGGTTTAGTTGGGTTAGAGTAGAAAGGTACACCAGCATCCGGACTCCAAACATCACTCCTTTGGGCTTTTGCAAGTGTGGGTTAAGCTTAAAAGACACAGGTGAGGGACAAACAAAGAGTAATTTGAGTACTCATGTGAGTTTAAGCTGGCATTTCATGTGAGACTGGTTTTATGAGGGCTTCATGGTGCATTTCCAAGGCATCAGCTCTACAGCTGTATGTTTTCCTTTAATTTCTGAGAGGGCTTTTCAACACAATAGTTCTGTGATTTCTTGAAAATTTTAGTTAGGACTGAGCCTAGAGCTGAGAGTCTCATAACCGTAACTCAGAAACTGGATTTGGAGCTGAAAAATAATTCAAAATGAAAAAAAAAATGATTTTTTTTGAATTGGCTATACTTGGTGATAACTCTTGACTTATTCTTCTGTGCCACTGCAATAAGCTATGATTCTGGGGACCTGCTTTTGTGACTAAAAAGATAACTCTCGTGTTGGGAAGAAAATTGCCTCTCTGACATAAATCTTTGGAATGGGAGTTTACAAAAAAGTGGTTAATATGAGGAAAATATCAAATATCCCAAGCTAAGAAGGAACTAATTTATGAGCATCTTTAATTTGGTGATTGCTGAGGGAAGTACTCATCTGGTGTACCCAGAAAAGCAGCGTTAGCCTTTGGCTAGGGCCTTGAGGAGAACAATAGGAGACCCAAAGGACGTACAAACTGTGGTCAGGGAACCAGAGAGACCATTTGGGTGGCTGAATCCCACCCCTGACTGTTGTGGGCACTTTGCATGATGTCTTCAACTCATACGCATCCTGAGTTTCACCATATAGGTAAATAAGTTGTTTTCATTTTCCTTTCATAGCTCACTGTCCCACCTGTCTTTGTACAGGGTCTACATTACATTGATGCATTAGCCATACTTCGGTATACGATCACTGCTCTTCCGAGTAATTTTATTTAGATTTATTTATTCTAGCTGTAAATTCTCACTTGCAGCAATTCTGGTTAATGAATATTTTCATTTTTCTTTGGCAAGTGGTTTACTACTGCGTATGTCATGCTGGCCACCATCTAAAGGTAGCTGCTATCTTGTCTCAGTCATTGTCTGCTGAGACTGTGGCCTCACTGCTTTGTGCGTTGATGGTAACAATAATGAACTTTGAAAGGAGCACAAGAGGAGGTGAGCAAAGGTTTGCACTGCATCAGCCATGAAGGTTGCATAGTAATAACAAACACAGTTTCTTGACTGCCTTTTTGTTTTTCAACTAGACTTTGCAACCCACATCTCCCAATTCTTTTGCCAGCAGAAAGGCCCCATGTTAGTACCTCTTCATACTATGAAGAGAGCTAAGAATGAATTACAAAGTCTAAAATCCCAGAGTCTTGTCTCCCTCTTTAAACTGTTTATAAACTTTAAACAACTGTCTTGTCCATATTTAAAGACACCTACACAAATATACAAAATTAAAGTGGTCTAATTATAAGACTCAAGATTCTCTAAATGTCAGATGTAGTCTGTAGCGCTATATAACAGAGTTGAACATGATGCCCGCTCATAGTCAGGTAATTTACAATGCCCAAAAAGTGTAGGTGAGGACACTGGGAGGGAACATGTTCTAGACCTTGATTTATAATGATGCCTAACGTAAGTACCTGCCCATCAGCAGCAAAGATCCCCAAATTAATGTTGATTCTTATCAGCCTGAAAAACAAAGCAGCACCATTAATTATTATTTTTACATAACACAAGGGGAGTGAAGGACAGGGGGAAGGGTGGTGTCGGGTTGATGGTTGGACTTGATGATCTTAGAGGTCTTTTCCAACCTGGAAGATTCTATGATTCTGTGATTCTCTATTTTCATCTCCTGAGGCACAGCAGCAGTAACAACAGGAAACTCAGATAACTTCTCCATAGCCGAACTGGTGTGACTGACATCCCAAAAGCACTTTCATTTTTGACCTACTAGAATGTATTCACTGCAGTGAGTCTCACCCTGTCTGACTGCTGCTATGTTTAAAATGCCTCAGGGTGTATTTTGCTTCCAATAAAGCACATTAGACCAACTTGTCTAAGAAATAGAGCTGCTAATCTTGGCAATGCCATTGATTGTGCACGGCCTGCGCACACCCCATACATGGTCAATTAAATTTACAAACCATTCCAAAATTACGTATAGCTCGCCACAAAAACGAGGTTTGCAATGTTTGGATGGCTGAACTTGATGCCTGATAAATCTCTCTGCTTTCCTGCCAGCTCATTTGGAGGGTGTAAAGCATATGTCAGAAGTTCACTTATAATGTTTTATGTGCTTTGAAATTGGAAGGTCCTTGTAGTTGTAATGATGCTGATTTGTTTTAATGATGTCATCGCAGATGATGCTTAAAATAAGCAAAGCATCTGCATTACTTCCACTGCTGGCGAGTGGCTGCCTTTCTGAAGAAGTAAAACAAACAGCGAAATACCAGGCTGGTGCAAGCAAACCAACCAACCAACCAACCCAAAAAAACCCAACGAAACAAGCAAAAACCGAAACCTACACCGAGTGAGGAGCAGGTTTGTGGCTGACTGCTAAATAGCACCGCGAACTTTAAAGATATCTAGGATCTACCGACTTTTGCAAGTCTTTTACCCTGTCTCACCTTTTAATAAAGAGCAGACAGAGACAAGAAAACAGTTAAGAGTGTGCTGAGAGCTGTTATTTCATTTCAGTATGGTTTTTAGATATGAACTGTTGCCCTAAATGTGTATGAATTCATGTGATGGCCTTGGTCTTGTACTATGATAACTTTTGATTATCATACGTTGATTTACTACCAGAAAATCGTTCTGCAAGTTGCTTTAATTCAACAAAAATCTATCTTGGAAAGCAAGCGGTGAAGGAAATGGACTGGTAAATATTCAAAGGTTTTTAGAGGATGGTGTCACAAATACAGTCTGTGATGATTTTACTCCTACAACACTGGTTTAATCTAAAACAGGAAAAAATCTGAGAGTGACCCTTCCCCACTGCAGCCAGGTTGTGCAAATATCCTCCAAGTGATGCTGTGTGGCTCCACCTTCCTACAGACTGTATCAGAGCATTTCATGGCAGAGGAAGAGAGTCAGTGCAGTTGAATTTAATTACAACATTTCCAAGCATAAAGGTTGCAGGGTCAGGAATCCAGAAATACTCTTCCTGAAGAAGGTTTTGTGTATTTGTCTGCCTAAATATGTGTAACGGCAGTATATCCTCTAATCAAGTAACATAAGGGAGGCAGCAAGAAAACCTTTTAACGGCGTGTCATGCCTATTTATATGGGTAAAAGCAAGAAAGAGGAATTGTAGAGCAGATATTTTCTGCACAAAGAACTAAGGCGATCCTTTGCTGGTATTTTTCCAGTTATTGAACTATCAGGTGTGACTGTATAACACGAAATATGGAAGCCCAACAAATGTCATACTAAGTACTTTTCAAAGATGCAATTGATCATCAAATTCCAATAACAGTTTAGGTACTTTAGTTGATATTGAGATTAATATACAGCTTGCTGCTGCAAGAACCTCTTCAGTTTCTGACCTTGGCTAGTACTAAAATCCAATCGATATTTAGACCAAGCAAGCCTTCCAGAGACGATGCATCGAACACATTAGTTTTCTAAAAAAATACTGTCATCAGCTAGAAAATCTAATCCACTGGGAGGAATATGATGGAACAGAATTGAGTAACAATCTAAAAGAACGTGAATATTCACCTGAATAAAACCAGGGTTTGCTTCAGCTCTGGTTTCGCTCTTTTGGCTTCATGATTTTCTACTACGGCTTACCTCCCATGCAGAAAGTAGTTCCTGCCTAAAGACAGGAGTTTACTTTGAAAACCCAGTTAGAGGACATTGAATCAGCAATGTAACTAATATGTCCACTCAAGACTAATCAGTGCATCTTAAATTTCAAGTTGCCAAGTACATACTACGTGCAAACATTTCTTTGGCCACAAATTATTCCTGGGAATTCTTTGAGTGAAAAATAACAAATTCACAAATGTTTTAAATTTCTTACCCAAATTTCTCAATAATAAGTCTGCTGACAAAGTAACAGAAATGTAAACAAGTAATATCTATTACTTGATTGGAATAGTGTTTTCAAAATACTGGTTATGCCTGTTTTTCCTTCTATATGTATCAGTTATGCCTATGTAAGAATATAAGGTATATTGATAAAATATATAGTATTTTGCTGAGTTTTATTTAATTAGTGTTCCCAATCGCTTTGGAATCTTACAGTTGATTATCCCAAGCCTGCATTAGACTGAGGGAAGGCCTAGTTTCCAAAGGGCTTAAACCTAACCCGATTTTGTGCAGATTTTGTGTGGATTATTATGCACAGCATACAAAGTTATGTTTGCAAAATACCTGTCGTGCCGTTTCGCAAGCACATATAAGTGACGGACCTCATATGGAGAAGACTGCTTTCTACCGATGGGATCAAGTAGGCCAAAATTTAAAAAAAAAAAAAACAACCAAACAACTTTTTATTTATATGTGTGTATATACATATCTATTATGGATTTTTTGACAGCAGGATTTCCATGAATATAATGATAGATTTTTTAAATCTTATCCAATTCCTTGACAGCAAAATCAACCTTTGAGAAACTATTCAGAAGTTTGAAAGCCATTTATAAAATCAGAATAATTTTATCAGATTTAGCCCTTTCCCCATCCTTGCCTTGACTGTAACACAGTTCCTAAATCCATTTGCAAGGTTTCATTTTTTGACCTGTAAATCTCTGATACATCTGGGGCTTGGCACTGGGACACATGCGGTTTAATCACATAGCCCCCAAACAAGTCTAACACAGGTAGGCTAATATCACATCCCCATCCCAAACAAAGCAGAACCTTACCATAGGCAACAAACCTTTGAAAGAAGCTCTTCGGTTGCAAAATTGGCTTTTATTACGTGATGTCCTGCCACAATCTGGGCATGACAGCACTTAGAGCACCCTGATTTCTCAAGGCTACCTCATGGAAGGGGAAGAAAGGTGAGACATGGGGAGGTTTCCAAGAGGCACATATAAAATTATGAACATCATATTTTGAGAACAGCTCGTTCCTCTCTCCTTGCATTGCTTAGCTCAGGTTTGTAGGAGAAACACAGTGCTTTCATTTCCTCTCTTTTATGGGTCATCGATGAGTAAGGTTTATCTTTATAATCAGCTGCCTTCTGACACGTGGCATGACTTTAAGGAGCTGCTCCTGCAGAACAGTGTGTGCTGCGGCCCCCAAGGGCAAACACCAAAAGGGGACTGCTCCCAGTCCTCTCCTCCACCACCCTCACAAACCTTCACCCGGCACCTCTGTGCTGACCAAGGGGGTATCAAACAAAAGAAGGAAAATGTGAAGCAAGCACAGGGAAAACTGATTTTTCTTCCTTTGGACTCATGAACCTAAAAATAACTTTGAACAATGACTTTTTTTTAATAGCCATTTATTGGATTAACTGTTTTATAAATAATCATCTAATGCATCTGGCCAGGAAATGGATGAAACACTACCACTTGCATGCCTTTCCTTAATGAAATGCACAATTCCCTTTACTGCTGGGCAGTGAAACGTCTGACTCATATTTGATGCACACTAGAGTAAGTAAAAATAAGTGTGGCAAACACAGCTGCTGAATCTCCACCTTTTTCTATCCCATTCCCTTCAGTGGAGAGCATCAATTATTTCTAAGTACAAGATTAGCTCAAGAAGAGCAACAGAGGGAGAGAGGCTAGAACAGTTTGTGCTTTGGAGGGCACAGGTATTGTGCTTAGCACACATCTGCAAGGCTCGCCCTCTTAAATCAAATGCTGCTCCACTGCAGTATCTTAATTGTTCCAGGTGTTGTAGTCAGTAAACATTTGCTCAGGATTTTATGTGTGTACTATATTTTGAAGATTTGTTTTCTATTTAAAATATTCACTTTTCCTCCTGTCTTTGTAAAAGCTTTTTTCGCACTGGAAGAAAAGTTTACTCTGATAAACCTACGTGGAGTCATGGGTTGTTGGTTAACCTATCCTGGTAGAAATATATTTTTCCTTTTGATTTGTTTTTGTAATATTTTCAGTCCAGTGATATGTCCCTGCTAGCAAATTAAACCAAATTGGAACACAAAGAGTAAAGTGAAACTGCATAAACACCGCTGTAATACTCTGGTTATAAAAAAGAAAGGTAAGTGTTGGATGGCAAGTGATAAGAATACATTCACATTTAAAAATTCTTTACCTGGGTCATTACAGAACCAAGTTTTTCTATGTTACAGCGCAGAACTGAAATAAAATGGAGTCTAACAACAAGGACAGTGACAGTAATTCACCTGCAGAACATGCACAGAAATGTCATATATATTCTGCATGTTCAATTGCACTTTTTGGTTTTATTGTCCTTGATTGCACAACAAATAGAACAGCAATATCCAATACACTCAGGCTGTACCCGATGTGTCTGCTATAGTTTACCTGAAAGGTTCCATCTTTTTAATCACTTCAACTCTTCCCTCCAAAAGAAGGCTGAAGAAAAAGGAAGGCATTATCAGCTCATTCCTCAAAGCCTCTTTTTTCACACTCAAAGATGTTAAGAAGATGTAGATTAGATATTAGGAAGGAATCCTTCCCTGTGAGGGTGGTGAGGTCCTGGCACAGGGTGCCCAGAGAAGCTGTGGCTGCCCCTGGATCCCTGGCAGTGCCCAAGGCCAGGTTGGATGGGGCTTTGGGCACCCTGGGCTGGTGGGGGGTGTCCCTGCCTATGGCAGGGGGTTGGAACTAGATGGGCTGTGAGATCCCTTCCAACCCAAACCCGTCTATGATTCTACTATTTTATGATTCTAAATAAAAGACAAATGGATCCTATCCAAACCTGGGGGTTAACTAACCAAGGACACTCAGAGACCTATTCCTCATTAACTTGAGTCTCATCTCTTCATCTCACATATAAGCACAGTATCACGCCATGGTCTAAACAGGTTCCCTCTTTTCCATCACATACATAAGAAACTAGTTGACTTTGTTTTCAAAGCTCTTCACAGCCACTCTTCATTGTCTTTCCCACCACGGTGAGGTACCCACTCCTCCCCACAGGAGACCAGATTTCATGCCCATCAGCTTCTATATAAGCAGCCCTTCTACTTTGTCTAGCACTCCCCTCATACCTGACCCACTTTCCTTAAAGGTCTGTAAATCCACCTTACCATCCTGGGGAGAGATGACCAGTAGACCTGCTGACTAGCTCTGTCTCCTCCTTATTGAGCTTATTCTCATTTCTTCAATAAATATTTGCTCTCAGGGTTTTTTTCTTTTTCCTGCCCAAGGCACAGGAACGCTGCGGCCCATACACCCTAATAATTAATATAACAATTTATTTCCAGGACTTTGGTCAATGTGTTGTATCATCCTCTTGCCGAGCCTCCTGGAAAGCCACTCATCTCCAGAAAGACAAGTTGTTCCAGCACCAGAGGCTAGATCTGCTGGATTTGACAGCAGTAACGGCATTGCAGCCTCTGCATCCTTCGCATTGCTCCTCCGTGCGAGAAGGCACGACCATTGCAGTGCGTAATGTACACTCTGTTCCCTACCACATGAGCAACACCTCAGATCGTTATGCCTGATGCACCATACATTAATTATTAGCTATGGGAGGATGGTTCTTCCATGCTGATTCTTGATGTAACACAGCACACACGGTCGTCTGGGACCGCTGACACCTAATCAATTGTAGAGCCTGTTGCAGGGCTGAACAGCCTGATGGTCCTACAGAGCCATGACTAGCAGCCCAGGAAAACCACTAGAGATGAGACATCTGAAAAAGCATCGTGTCTGCCACAGGCTGTGTTTCAAGAAAACAGCCAGTCATGTACATCTAAGTGTCTGCGTGTGCTGTTGTTAAAGCAACCATTCGTTTTAAAACCAGTTACACTCCAGTAACCCACCTCTGGGTGCTCCCCATGGGTTTGGGTACACAGACCTTGGGGGACAGTTTGACCACATGCAAAAGACTGCGAAGCCCAGCTTAGTATTTTGTTCGCTATTCAAATGAAATCATTTGCAACCATCTCAAATAGCGCTGTGTTTAGGAGAGACTGGGGCTGAACTGGGGAATTTTGCAGACACACGCCTGTGGGAAGCGGAGACGAGGAGGCTGGTGGTGGAGGGGTGTGATGCCCGCGGCTCTGGCAGCACATGGGCAGAAACACGGCAGGGGCATTTATCACACCCACTGCTCTCACAGCTACCAGCCCCAAGGCACACAAACACAGCAGGGACTCACCTTTAAAGTGTCTGCCTGGGGGACAGGCACAGAATAAGTCCCTGGAGAAGCAGCGAAGTGGGGAGGAAGGACAAATCTCCCTAGACCTTTGGGGTGCAAACCCTGGCAGAGCTCACACCCCCTCTCTGTGCAAGGCCGGGCTGATGGCAGCTTTCAACCCGCCCTTTCTCAGGAGAGGAAAGGCTCACGCAGGCAGCCTCCCAGCCCCTTGCAGCCTCTTGGGGGTTTATAGCTCCATCTTCCCAGCCTTCTCTAGCTCGGCAGCCAGCGGGTGACTCTGCCGGCGCAGGAGGCCCCAGGGAGGCCCACTGCGGCTGAGCTACATGCCGGCCCCTCCGAAGCGGTTTTGCATCAGGCTACCGCTGCCTTGTCTTATGGTGAGTAAAAGTCATAAAACTACCATCAGCTCAATGACTGTAATGACTACTCTGAAGCTTTTTATAGGCGATAAGCTACTGTAAAGGTCTGCTGGTAATTTGTGGATAGGGTACATTACCGTTATCCTTGAGGAATTTCTGCTTCCTTTTTATATGCCTTTCTTCTCTTGAGGGGACTCTGAAATTAACAGGAGGCGTTAGTCTGAAGCTTTGCCAGAGCCTCTCGCTGAGCACAGACTGCATTTATTTCTCTTCAGACATGATCTGGTGCTCCTGAAGAGAGCTGCAGCCTGCTGATTCAGGGCTGGATGTCTCCCTCTACCCCTCCGCGGTTCAGAGGACGGCAAAGGGGCAGTAAAGTGAATTGAAATTTCCTGGAAATGGTATAAAAGGAGGGGATGAGATTCTAAATAACATAAACCAGCAAAAAGCTGTAATGGTCACATATCATCGCAAACCCCTCTGAACCAAGCTGGGGAGAAAATGTGGGAGGTTACTTGATTTTTTGAACTGCCCACATCAGCGAAAAGCTCCTGGTGGCATCTGGGGGAGAGAAGATGGGTGAAGCGGGTGATTTTTCCATATAAAGCAAGCTGCGGTCCTAGTCTTGGGCCAGTTCTTCCCATAAAATTCAGCCCAAATGAAAATCGATGATGATTGAGTAATTTATCCAGTAATGATAAAGCTCAAGTAAGCATCCTCAGTGCAGTTTTTCTGGGCTGTAGCTGACTCGACCGCCACGCCACTGATTTTTTCAGCAAACGCTTCGCACTGCAGGCAGTATTGCTACCAACAAAACAATCTTCCAGAGATCATAAAATGTTAAGAAGTTCATTTGTTTAAAGCATTATGGAATAGTTCCCTTGCAGATCTCACTCTTTAATTTCCTGCACTGGGGCTGAGGTGTGGGACACCAATACTGATACATCAGATTAACACCTCTGATGCTCAGATTTTCCACCGTGCTACTGCAAAACACATCATCACCGTTTTAATATGAGCTCTGGATGCTGGACCTGTTGCTCTCAGGGGACTTGAACAAACTAACATAAAGGAAAAATAACATAAGCAATCCCTTCCAATGGGAAACTAAGCCACCTGGGTTGCTAATTTGACTTTGCGGGGGAAAAGATTTCCAGGAGGACATTACTTTTTCTTCTTTATCTTCTCAATAAATACATTTTCTTTCTGCAGTGCCAGGGCTCCATACAAATCCACTAACTGCAGCAAAGTTAGCACCTTGAATATTGTGTCCAGTTCGGGGCCTCTCAGTACCAGACGGACTGTCCAGAGAAGGACAACAAACCTGGTAAAGGGTCTGGAGCACAAGTCTTATGAGGGGCAGCTGAGGGAACTGGGGTTGTTTAGTCTGGACAAGAGAAGGTTGAGGGGAGACCTGATGGCTCTCTACAACTACGTGAAAGGAGGTTGTAGCCAGGTGAGTGTCGGTCTCTGCTCCCAAGTAACAAGCGATAGGACAAGAGGAAACGGTCTCAAATTGCTCCAGGGGAGATTTAGATTGGGTTTGAGGAAAAATTTCTTCACTGAAAGAGTGCTCAGACATTGGAACAGGCTGCCCAGGGAGGTGGTGGAGTCACCGTTCCTGGAGATGTTCAAAAAGTGTGTAGACATGGCACTTTGGCACATGGTTTAGTAGACATGGTGGTGTTGGGTTGACGATTGGACTCGATGGTCTTTTCCAGCCTTAAATATTCTGTGATTCTAAAAGCTTAGTGTGAATATAGTGGCTGAAATTAATCACAGACTGGAGACCGAGGGGTGTTGTAGTTGCCCTGTGATACAAACTGTGATTTGACAACCAAGGTCTAAGGCCCAGCAAAACCAACTTCTGTGATTACCAAGCAAAGAACTTTTGGCACATTATTTGATACGTTACACAGAGAACGGTGCTATTTAAAACAGGCTTTCATTTAGGGTAAAACAAGAAAGATACATGGGGTGGGCAGGAAAGATTAGGAACTCAGATACTATCTATATCACGACAGTACCTTCCAGCTCTCAGATCAGGAGACCATGATTTCACTGATGTGGGCTTAAACAGCCCAAAACCCAACCAAACCTTGCCTTGCAGTCCTTGCAGTTTGTTCAGTAATTAACTCTACCTGATGTTTTCAGTGTGTTGGAGGTGTATTTGTGGAGAAGTAGACTTTTGGAAAAATGAAGGCTTCATGTGACCTAACACTCATCTGAAAGTGTATATTTCTGAGATCCATCCATTTTCATCATGACAGTGATTTTTTCTGAATGTCTCTAAACAGTTTTAATATACTTTTTAACATAACAGCTGATTAAAAAAAACCATGCAGAAAGTTAATGTTGCTATCCACATGCTCTAGAGACCGAATCTTGAGAGATGCAAGTGGTTCCACAAACAGCACAGAGGTCACAACACAGGAGACAACTCAGTTTTATGGTGCTGTGAGTGACAGCAGCATTCTCCAGAGAATGGTCCTGCTGCTAAAATTGCACACCGTTCTATAGGAAGACTGGAAAAATATATAGGATTTGCAAATGTTGTAGTACTTGATTTCTTAGAGTATATCTATACAAAATAATGCAATCATCTGGGTTGAACTAGCTCACCCATAGTTGTAGGACTTCAATTCCTGATTTTCCTAGAGAGACGAAGAATTTCATTCCTTTCAGTCTGGTCTTCAACCATCAGGTAGCTGAGACAGCAAAATACGCAGAGCAGAGTTTCATGGCTCATTGGGAGAACCAAGAGAAAATTTTTCCTGACATTTGATGCAGAGTTTGCCGTGGCCAGTTTCACGTCATGGTTCCGTGTTACCCCTTTCCTGTGTTGTCCCCTCCTAACCATGTTCTTCGGAGCTCAGCTGCCTCCTCTGCACCACCACACTGCCCACGCACAGCACCGGTTATTTCCCATCACTGCAAACGCCCCAGGGAGCTCTTCAGAAACAGAAATTTGCTGAGACAAATTTCTCAGCTATTAATGTAGGTTATGGTCCTTACCTTGCTGTGTCCCTTAGCCTTTATGGTTGTAGAAATGTGAATAACAAACTGCTAAGAGTCAAAGAAAGTGCAGGACCAGCTCCCTGGTGGGGAGGTTTTCCTTGAAAATGCAATTGTTCAGCTATACTGCTAAAGAAACCAGGCACTATCCCTGCTTGAGGTTTTCTTCTTTAATCAGATTCTGCCTCTCTCTTTGTACATACACAAACTTTTAATAAAGGCCAAGAAAATTAAAAGCCTGCAAATACAGCAAAATAGTGTTATCACTCCTTAAAACTTCCAAGCAAAGTCAAGACTTCTGTTCCATTTGTAGAGCACTAAGTTTCTGGGATGCTGCACACCCTCTGCATCCACCCATGGCCAGGGGGACCCCTCTTCTACATGTCGAACCACCCTTCACCATCACATCCACAGTGCTCTGTGTCCAGGGGCTGTCACAAAGCCAGATCAGACCTGGGCATCCACTGCTTCCTCCCTCCAGTCTTCCTCTGCTGGAAATGTCAGTCAGAAGCAAAATGTTTCATCCTCCATTTTTATTCTTTCTCTGTCCATGACAGTTTTAGCAGCACAAAACCAAAAGCAGGCAGCTTTGCTCCATTTGTATTGCAGATCGCAACGATTGGCAAACAACGAAGAGATGTTTTGCTCTAGACCCAAAGAGGGTTTTTTTCCATTGAAATGAAGTTTGGGATGGGTGAACTCCCAGCTAAGTGATGCCTTTTATCAATGTAAGTGTAAACATGTGAGGAGGCAGGCAATGAGCCCATGAGTGAATCACCAGCACAGTCCTGTCCCTGGATTTTCATGTAATGAGGTAAGTATAAGCGAAAAAGATAAATACTGAGTTTAAACTTGGGAAACTAAAATTAAAACATAAATCAGAGTTTACAAACTCAGGGTTTTTTGGTGGTTCCAGATTAACCACAAGAGGACAGTAGTTCATGGCGAAAAGCACAGTACACACTGTTACAGCTGACAGAAGTGCATTATGCAGCCAAGACTTACGTTCTGTGGGTGTATACGTAAGCATTTTCTGGATGAAAACAGGTCACTTCAACTACACATCACTGAGGGATTTCACAACTGTATAAAATTCTATATTCGTTTTTTAACTAGTAATATTCACCTTGTCATCTTGTTCTACAGTTCTAGTGTGTGCTCACACCTTGTGGAAGTTAAATGTCCTTCCTGCTCTCCTTTCGCAGCCTAGGAGCTCAGCCCTGCATCAGGCCAGGCTTGTCCATCCAACCCAAGGAGCTGCTCTGCTTGGCTAATCCTGGGGATGGCTTGAAGGTCATTTTAAGGTGATGAATAGCTCTAGGACAATGCTCAAGGTCAAGGCGTGTTGCAGCTACCCTTGACAGCAAACAGAGCTGCTCTCCATCTTCATTGGAGTTCACTTATGGTCCTGCAGCAACACCTGCAGAACATTCTGACCCATTCCCACTCTCTTTCTCTGAGAGAGAAATCTCAAATCCTGACAGGCTTTGCCACTTTCAAGCCACCCCTGGAGCAAGCTCCCAGGGATGTGAAACCCCAGCATCTCCCCAGCATCCAGGGAGGTTGCTGCTTCCCCAGCCCCAATTTCCTGCTCTCTTTCACTAACTTCCCTGGCAGCAGGAGGCTGCTTTACCCAACCAAGCTCCCAAACTACAATTCCCCTTTGATTACTTCTCAGGCAAGTCTTAGACCAAAGACACTGAAATTATCCCTATGCTTGCAGCTGAGAACTTGTCCTATAGATCTTGTTGAAATATTTGCCAGCATAAGGGTGGAGGATTTGACCACTACCTGCCTGAGTCAGTAAACTACGGAACTACATAATATGCCTTAAAGATGTTTTTTGGTAAATGCAATGCTGTTTCATGAGTACAGAGTCCTTCCCAACACACGTATAGTGACGGAGCAGCAAGTACCTGCCTTGCTGAAACCTTGTGTTGCCTGAGAATTATGGTTGTGCCGTGCTTTGTGTTCCTGCCAGCCTTAAAAACAGTGACTTCAGCCACTTTTTTGCATAAGTGTTGAATTTCTGAAGTGTGAACATGAGCTCGCTTGTTGTGAAACTATTCCTGGCTTGGTCCAAAGGTCTCATTTACAAAGGCCTGGGGGATGAGTCCAGCCCCTCTGTGGGATGAGCAGAGGGAATTGAGTGGGACAGACTGATTTAAAGCTGTCAGGGGAAGAATAAGGGGCATTGCCCAAAATCAAGGGGAGGAAAAGAGCTTGTGAAATGGCAATTGGATTGATTCAGTGAACTGGAAC
Organism: Psophia crepitans; assembly: GCA_013399095.1. Classification (NCBI taxonomy): domain Eukaryota; kingdom Metazoa; phylum Chordata; class Aves; order Gruiformes; family Psophiidae; genus Psophia; species Psophia crepitans. The sequence continues at coordinate 133,264 of VWZZ01003585.1, read as the reverse complement.
TAAGACTTTTTGTAAAGGGTTTCCGTTAATCTTGTGTGGAAAGCGTTGACTTGCGTTATAAATGACTTCTAAACCAAGTTGGAAATAATGCACTTTACACCAATACAATTTCATGAGCGCTACACTAATGGCTTAGGAACATCCACGAGTCCAGAGCCGCAGATGCACCTACAGAAAACCAGCAAGAGGAGGAAACACAGAGATCCTTGAATAAAGCACTAAATGCCTCTCCTGCCTTCATCCCAATCCTTTCAAAATCCAAGGGTAGAAGATTGTTCATGGGCAGAGTGAAAAAATGCTCATTCCCTGCCAGAATAGCAAAGTTGATTTCTATTAAAAATGGCAGCAAATAAAACTGGGAAATATGCAATAAGTCTCTTTCAATACTGATGCCATTGATACTGTCCTATCAATCAGGTTTTTTTTTCCTTTACTAGTGTTCTCTCAATCAATATTATCTTCTCCATGAACCCTATATGAAAGAACCGCATGTACAGAGATATTTGGTGTGGGGCGTTTCTTTGCTTTATTTCATTTTTGTCAATCAAGTTAATTGATGGTTCTGAGTCAGGTTTTGTGTCAAAAGTAGGTCCACTGCACTAGAGCATGGACCAGAGAAATGGTTTTCCAGTAGGGCTGCCCCTCCTCAGTGTCAATACTGATTTTTTTCTTGCATTATAACCTTTCTGGGAGTCCATGCATGAGTGAAGCCTTAGATCCATCACATGCTGAAAATGTTGGGAGCTGATTTGCCCTTTCTTTTTCAGAAAGAGAAAAGCCAGTCATGACTACCAGCTATTCCATGTTACTTTTACAGGACAGCAATTTGTCTCTGTAATGGAAAAGAAAAATACTATTAATTCAACCAATGTATTACATATTAATTACCAAAATCATTGAAATAAACTTTTTAAATAATATCAAGGAAGTAATTATAAAAGTAACTTTATACATAACACTTTTAGATCTAGAATGAGAAATGTATGTGACTACTAGGGGCCAAAACATGGCACATTTAATTTAAACCCTGGCAGCAAGGGGCAGGTTCCATTGCAGCTATAATAAATTACATACAAGTGCTACAGAACAATAACAAAAACTGTGAGCCATCCATTTCAGTACCATTTACAAGAAATCAATATCAATACTTAATGCAATACTGGTGAAAAATGAGCAAAGATACAGAAAGCATAATAAACCAGTAATGAAAGACCTTGCAGTGTTTCACTTTGGAAGAAAAAACTAACTGTCTATATTTTCATGTAGAGGGATATTTCACTGAGGCAATGTGCTGGAGGTATGAGTGTTTTTCAGATCTAAGTTTAAAATAACCTCTTTATTAAATTTAAAAAAAGTTCTTTAAACTGTGGATTACTAGCTTAGTAAAACTCATACATATGGAAGGAGGCATTTCATCTTCCTACAGTCCTGAATATTTTTCACTGAATTGCCTCAGATCAAACATCACTCTGTTACACACCTCTCCAAAGGCACAGGCAAGGCCACTTGCTTCTAGAGAATTTGGGTGTTTTGTTTTAGAGAGGCAGGGTTTAAACATTCTACCACCAGCGACCTAAACAGGGTATTTCACCAAGTAACCCCATTTCCCCCACTGGCTTCAGTCTCCAGCTAAGAAAAAAATGTGTTGTAATACCTTTTAGAAAGGATCTATTGCAAGGTGGAATCTGCGACAAAATAATCCTGGAAATAACAAGTGTGAAGTCCCTGTCTAGTGAGGCTTCCAAACATCGTTCAATTGCCATTTGTCACCACAGCACCATCCAAACTGCCATTTGTCACCATCCAACACCCTTTCGCTCTCCATCAAGCTAAAAGGCCTTTCAGGAAAGCTTCAGCTCTCCTAGATTTCCCTTCAGCTCCCTGAATGCCTCAGAGGACAGTAAGAATTATAAAACTAAAAGAATAATAAAACTAGAAGAATTATAAAACTAGATGTAAATGTTGCATGCTTTAAAAAAATGGTAAGACAATAGCAGGAAATGCATTACAGTTATACACAGACAGACAGACAAACCCTTCTGTTGTCATCACTTAATTACCATGGCTCAGTTGCTGTGACCTTCCTTAACATTCCCATTTGGGTTCCTCCAGTGGTTATTATCTATCCTTGCCATTAGCCATATGCATCCTGCCTTTGTCTTTGGAAACCTGCTCTGCTCCCACGGAAAGCCCAGTAGAAACATCTCTACCATGTCCTATACATCCCTTCTATGGTATGGCAGTGGAGATCCACTCACTTCATCTCATGGTTGTCTTTCTTCTCATGGGCAGGGTGACAGGTATACCCAGAAATCTGTCACCGTAGACTACGAAGAAGCAAAAAAAAAATCTAAACATAACTTTTTGGCCTGCAAAACCTCTGCTTTACTATGGTCAGAAGGTAATTAACAATATATTTTAAAAATGGCTTATAAGCGTTTTGGAACAGATCGATTTCAAAAGGATCCTGCAATACAGTATTCGGTGTTTAACTGATACCAGGCATCTAGTAACAAAATATGCTACCAATAACTATAAGAAACAGATTTCCACAATTTAGTACCTCAAATCAAAGTTCTGCTGAACTACTGCACCATCCAGTACAGTCCTCTACTAATCATGGGGGGGGGGGAAAAAACCCCAACCTTTCTAATGAAACAAAGAAAATTAATGTTGTCCAGACAATAAAGCCTTGACAATAGCTTAGTCCAACTGCTATATTTATACTTGTACAAATATAAAACGTTGCTCACTTGAATATATCAAAGATTTGCATGCAAGCATTTTCAGAACTGGAAGGTTGACCCTAAAGCCTCTCTTTCATGAGCACAACCACAAAAAAACTTGGTTTGAGGCTGCATTCATCCTTCATTCACACTAAAACCAGCCTGCATGAAATATTGGGTTATTTTATGCAAAGAATATGGCCTTTCACATGGGGTCTTCACCAGCAGTGAAAGATGGAAATTCAATGGATCGAGCAGAGATGTGTTGCCTTCAGATGTGTTGAGGCCTTTCACAAAAAAAAAGAAAGATTATAAAATTGATGTGTTTAGTGAAATAATAAGAAGGTTTAATTGCAGAAACGTAGGAGGAATGTTCTGGTGAAACTAGGGGAGAGCTGGAGTCACACACAGACAAGGGAGGCCCCTTGGATGGTTTGCCAGTAGAGCACACAGCCAAGACTATCAATAGCAAGGACAGAGGCACTCCATAGTCCTATTGCAAGGTTAGTATGACTCAGTTCAGTGGGAGATGAGGATGCCTTGCAGCACTTCCAGCTTTCACCCAGTATCAGTCCTACAGAGGCTGAGGAAAAGGTGACAATGCTTAGGATGGCTGCTTAGGCCACCTTTATCAGCTGTCCTTCAGCTTGGACAGCTGGGGGAGCTGTACCTGGATGTTCTGAAACGAGCAAAAATAGTCACACAGAGCTCATCCCTAACAACCACACATATTGTTTAGTACCTCTCTTCCTCACATCAGTGTGATTGCAAAGTCTTCTTTAGTAGGCTTCTGTGGTTTTGATTATTTTGCTTGGGTTTGGTTGTTGTTGGGGTTTTGGCTTTTCTTTCTTTTTATGTGGGAGGGTCCATTGGAAAGAGTGAATTTGTCTTCCAGCACCTCAGAATATCTCAAAGAAAAAATCATCAAGTGCTAGTATATGAAACAGGCAAGCGAGTCTGCCCTTTTGGACTCAGATCATCTTCTGGGTTTTGTTCATATAGTTCCTTGGCCAGTTTAGAGCTGGTACATGACTAGAAGTGATGGAGAACAAGGTCGATCAGGAGGGGACGTTTTTGTACTCGTTCATCCATCATAGCATAGCACAATGCTGTGACCAGTCTCGCTGTGTAATAGCAAATGGGAATGGAGAGAAGGGGTGGGAGGTGATTTTCAGGGAGCCCCACAAGGCTGGGCTGTCAGACCTGCCATCCAGGTGGTCCAAAACACCAATTTTGCCCCAAGGATCAGGGGTCCATCAGGAGAGGACTTCCTGGGTCAGGTCCTACTTTTGCCAGCTCTCTTAGTAACAGCTATATGCCAGCCTTTCCCCAAAGTTTCTCAGATAGAAAGTACAAGAAATCCATTTAAGGGTGCCAAATAAGAGCGCTACCTACCACAGAAGATTTTGCATTACTGGATTGTGTTGAATAACGCCTTACCCGAGCAGTTAGTCCCTCAAGGATCACGGTACTAACAGATGGCATTCAGCACTACTCCGATGTTAGCAGAGTTATGTCCAGAACACTTAAGCTGTGTGAAAGTCAGTGGGAGCCTGGATTACATGCAAAATGAACACTCATTAGGGAATGAAAATATTCTAAACATTGCCCCCACTAATCAGCTTTTAAACATATTCCCTCTCCAGGAAGAAATCAATTTTTTGCAAGTAATACAAGGGATTCCTATTACATAGTGTGAGTTAAGACTAACTGATTAATCCCTCAAGTAAAATTTCTTTCTTTAAATTAATTCAACGCTTTCTGCTGCCATTCAGTTGTTCTGCCTGAGGACATCACATTTGTTTGCTCACTCCTACCTGTCTAGGCACACCCATTCAGCGCTGTAATGCCCTTAGTAGTTAAACGGACAAACCCTTGTTATAATTATATGAAACATATTGCAGTAAACATCCTGTCTCACTCTTTAGACCTACTTTTTGTCACTGAGTCCAAGCTGGTAATTTAAACGTGACTCTAGCTGAGCATCACCAGAAAGAGCCGAATCCCACTGAAGCTAATGAATCTTTGCACTGATTATGACAACCTTCGAGTTTAGTCCCTAAAGAAATGACAACGTTTTTTTTCCTGGAATCATCTCCTGAAAGTGATCCTCTACTTTTCCTGCAGTAGAAAGAGGTTTGGAAAATGGTTTGGGGAAATGAGAAGTTCAATACCCAGTAGATGGTGCTGTAATCAAATCCTAAAACCTGTTACGCCAGAGCCACTTAACTATGTGCCACGGCAAATTTCTGCAATTAATAAAGAAAGCATGTTTGTTTTAAAGACACGTGTTATTGCATTTAAAACATACTTATTAATCTGAAGCATTAATTGTCTAGGCAATATGCAGAAACAGTCTGAAGAAATATGTAGCATGTGCTTTACATGTCTGGCAGAGAAATGGTTTGTGGATCCTTTCTCGTGTCACTCGGGCTCCGCAGTCCGAGGCCTGCGGGATAATTTAGCTATAGCACAGGTCATGCACATCTCTCATTTTAGGTAAGCAAAGCAAAATTCCTCTGTCTGCGTTATCTTGTGTGTTCCACCCAGGGCTCGGATTTCAGAGGAGCAGAAATGTGATCAACTGATAAGACAGGAAAGGAATATCATTTCCCAAGTGAATAAATTATAAGTATTTTGGTTTTTTTAAAAAAAAAAAAATCTTGGCTTTCTTTCAAACTCTTTGACTGTTGCTACAGTCCTCCACCACCTGCACTTGCGTATCTGATCCTCAAATTCCCCTGTTTTGTAACTGGAACTGAATACAATGGCCATGCCCTGAAACCAGCCCTTACTTTTCTCCTCTACAATCTTCATTAAAGCTCGCTGCTGTTGATAACCTTTGATCTCCTCTCCAGGTCTGCCTATTTCTGCTTAACTTTTGAATGGTACACACCTATCTGATATTGCAGGCTCTCCCAGGGAGGGAACTCATCCTCTTTGTAGACGTCCCTAGGAGAAAAATCTCTCAAAAGGAGCTGGGGAAAATTCAGCACTCAAGAGACAGGTACCTTGATCACACAGGCACAGATGCTGCAGAAAGCTGGGGACCATCGCCAGCTGGCAGAAAACCTTGATGGCGTTTGCTAGGTCTAAGTATTTGGGAATTTAGTTCCATTTATAGATTTTTTTTTTATTTGACCTGAAAACCAACTTGGGTAGATGTCCTTTCTAGTGGAAGCAGTACCTCTGCACAATTTTCCCAGCCAAGACCTCGATTTTACACAACATCCCAAACACAGAAGCAACCTTTCATGTGATAAAATACCAAACCACCTCTTTTGCTATTCATTTCCCTGCTGAACCATCTGGAAGTCGTGGCCAGAACAAGCTGCTGATGATCCCTGTGATCAGCCCCTGGGACTCCGCACCCAACAGAAGTCGGTGCATTTCTAAACTTCAGAAGCAAATTTAATACAACTCCTGCCTCGACAGGGTGATCACGGACGCTGTATGCCTGCATACATGGGCAGCTGAAGCCTAAAAAAAACTGAACCAAAACAAAGAAAACTTTTTCTCATAAATCATGTTTCCTATAGTAACAGTTTTCACTTATGCAGAATGCGGGGTGGCAGCAAAGATTCCTTGGGCTACAGAATTTCATTTAACACACAGCATGGTTTTTAAATAAGAAATACAGCAGGATGAATGTATATACTTCTTAGAGCATGGAACTCCCTTTCCAGCGTTATTAATGTAATAACACACACACACCCAGGGCCACATTCTAGCCTTGAGTACACATGCCGATTTCCGTGGAAGTCAGTGCAAGCCGCACAAATACATCTGAGGACAGGAGTTTCCCCTTCTCATAAATTTTTCAGAAAATGCAATTATTATGTATGATAATTTTAGCTAATGAATACATTTGTATGATTCATTTATTATGTATCAGTCATTTGTAAGGTATTCACAGCATGTTTTATTAATTATTATTAAAACCTTGTATTTATTTTAATTCATATTTCATCAGGGTTACTTCTTTGAAATGCCACAGACTTTCTTTTTGTGTGTGTGTGTTTTCTAATCTCAGACCTGAATTCTGCTTCTGTGAGACTCCAATCCAGTTTCTATAGAAGACAACAGGAGGCTTTTCAATTATTTCAATGGTCTATAGATCAGGCCAATTATACACAAAGGGATATTATTAGGTCATTGGCCTATAGCAGGCATATATATAATAATTTGTAACCTGGAAGGCAGGGGTGGAACTACCTTCAGGAATCGCTGAGCTTTGCCCTCTTTGCGTACATGAGAACAACTAAAGCCAGACCCTGGAGAGGGATGTGGTGTAGGAACCATCTCGTCTGTTCATTACTCATCCAAGACCTGGAGGAGTCGGATCCTTACCCAGGACTATGACTGTTGGTGTGTCATTGCCTTCTTTAGTTCTTTTAACACAAGGATCTGCTTTACCTTCTTATTTTATGTCAGCTTATTCTGCAGGTTCTTCTGTTGCAACGTTCTGCTGTTACAAAGAAAGAAAACTCCGCTCCCTGTAAGATTTGTGCTTTTTCCTTGGGAGTTTTTATAGAATGTAATCACTGAAAAAAACCACCTACCTTTAATAAACATCGCGTTCCTTTTCAACTGCTGCACGCATGCAGGCTCATTCTTCTCTATCACTAATGTTGGACCAGACCAGGACCAAATGAGGCAAAATTCTAAGAAATGAGGAAAATGGAAGTCCCAGTTCTTTGCCAGTAAAAGGAACCTTTGTCTTTGACCATAAGAAAAGTGAGTAGTTTTCATATATATCAGTAATATAAAATTAATTCAATTTATATTGGGGGGGGGAGGAGAGGGAAGAAAAAAGTGCCCTGGCAAAGGGATGCAGCAAGGCTCTGCACATTTTGCTTTGGGAGACCAGCCCCAAACATGTGGACCGAAACCAAAACTGAACCTCAGGAAGGGCAAGAACGGGACAGAAATCTGGAGGGGGGGAAGATCATGTGAATTTCCAGAGACTTCAAAAAATAAACCACTAAGGAATTACTGTAAAAAAGAAGACACACAGAGGCTGAAGCTGGTCATATGTAAAGCAGACTGCAAGAACAGGCTGCCCCCAAAAAAAAGGTAAAGGATGCTGAGCTGGAAGTCCCAGAGCTGGAAAAACAGAAAAGAAGCAAAACAGTTCAAATTTTCTTCCCTGATCTACTTGATTTCCTCCAGACATGCCATTGCAGGGCTCTCAGGGCCTGGTCCAGACATCTTTAAAGAACTGCAGAGGTTTCAATAGACTTTCAGATAAATTCTTACGGTTCTTCATTTTTGTTGTGCTACCTGTGCAGAATCCCCGTTGTGCTGGGGAGAGGTTTCAGTCAGTTGTCACCATCTAAAAATGCTCTGCAAAATATACCTTGCAAAAAGGCCAGCTCATTATTAGCGTTATTTCCAACAAATATTGAAAAATGTTACACATATTTCTCATTTTTTACACTTAAGCAACTTCAAAAAAAGCCAAACTGATTTTGGAGGTAAAACGAGCAAACACATTTGCTCCCCACATGTTTTTGTGTTGAAATTCAACTCAGCCTGGATTTCTTCACAGGTAAATTACAGTCTCTGGAGAAAAAGATGGTTTCTATTTGGAGCCCTAATACAGCTTTCACAAGAGTGGCCCAACAGTATTGCTGTGCCTTCGACCCTTTATTCCTGAGGTGCAGAAATGCCTGATTCCAAATGTAGCAAAATGAGAAATTACAGAGCCTGTCTAACAAATCAAAAATAAATGAAGTAACAACATAAAGGTAAATTTACTGTTATTTATAATTTACCATTTTTACCTTGTTTTCAATTGTCTCTTAGTCCTCTTCATTCTAGGAGCCCATTACATTTTATTATGCTAAACCCTATCTTCTGTCACATAAATTACAGTTAAAGATCTTAATATTAAAGCCTCTTAGCTCCCAGACCATATTTCAGGCTTTGTTCAAACCAGACATTAATGCTGAAATTGAACACAGATCACTTTGTCATCATTACCTATGATCTCAAAAGTATAATACAATCTTTGCTATATATGGCACAAAAATGCTTCTTTGTATAACACTGAATTATGGAGATATATTGATATTCTTAATATTTTGACAAAACAATAAAACTAAATATGTTAGCTCTTTAGCAGATACCAGCATACCAGCCCATCTATTACAACAGTTACAGAGGTAAAGATTTATTTATTTCAGGAAAATAGGAAATTAATCATATAGTTGTTTTAATCCTAATTTTTCCTGGGTATAATTTAGCCTTCCTGCTCGCTGATACAGGAAGTCTGTTGCCAATGCTCATCATCATCTGCTTGGCTTCACAATATCCACCTTTGTTACGGGAACAATATTCTCTTTTCAGTGGTCGTGACTCCAGCGAGGAGAAACACCGGTGCAGACTGTCTTTCATCTTACCGTGTGTCTTTTACTTCTGCTCTGGAATTACCCTAAAAGGTGTGTTCATCAGCCTGGACTGGGCTCTGGGCTGCGCGCGGGGATGGAGGAGGGAGCACAGCGCGCCCTCGGCGTATTACCACCATCCTCTCCCGTTTTGTGCCTACAGCCTGTATCGTTATTACGAAAGGGCTGTTCTTTCACTCCAGCAAAGACTTCCAGGTGCCTCTGGCTCACCATCGGTGCTCACCCAGCACTCCCAGGCCCTTTACAGGCTCATGCATACCGGGCCACATTCTGTTCCTAGCTGTTACCACCAGTCAGGTGAAGCCCTACTGAACTGGCACACGGGTAAGCGAGGGCAAAACATTGCAAAAGGAACATGTCTACCAAGGTAGACATGAGGGTATCTTCTGCAGAGTATTTTTACAAGTCATCACCTGGATAATATCTACGTTAATGAATGAAAAGCCTTAGATGATTTCTTCCTACCCTGGCCAATTACATAAGCCCTTGCTGTCCGTAGCAGCCTGGCAAGGATCTAACCCCACCCTGCCAGTGTGGCGGTGGGGGACACAGTCCTCAAAAAGCTCTTCCCAAGAGACAATGCCGTATCTGCTTTTTCTTTTGGACTGCCCACAAACCTCGTTGTTCCTGATTAGGCACCGTGCGTGAGAGGGCACTGAAGCCACGAGGTGTTTTCTTCTGCAGCCTGGTTGGGTTTGAGAAAGCAGAAGAGCTGCTTCTCAGCAATGGCTACTTTTGTCTGCCCACAAATTAGCTTTACACAAAAAAAATCGAAGATCTGTGTAAAAAAAAAAGAGGCAGGCAGACACAGGCGCATACGAAAGTTGAATTCGTAGCTTTCCCAGCGTAGGCAAACCCTCCCAACCACTGCTTTGTACAGGTGTTCGTTGGTACGTACCGACCGGCTGATGACAATTTCTCCGATGGAATACATCCTGCAATACTTCAAAATATCTCTGTCCACTTGTATTAGAGTTTGGGGTATTGCAACATCTTTCATTATAAAGAGAGGGTTATTTTTTTAATATATACCTTTTCATTACGACTAGGAGTAAGGTCATGAGTTCTTCTCATGATGGAGGTATAAATATTACATTGTATGGCTGAAATAGTCTGCCTCCGTTCCTGGAGAATACCCTTGGGTAAAATACTGTGTCAGGGCAGCTGATTGCCTGCTCATTTCAGTTTGCTTACTTTTTACAAATAAATTGCTAGACAAATGAATAAAAAGAGAGCGTTAACTTCAGACAATCATATTCATAATACAGCGCCATTACGGCTCCAGAGGCTTTAAGTCTAAATTAGAGTTATTTCTGAAATTAACTATATCCTTTTTTTGGCTCATTTCTTTCCTCCCAGAGAAGATGGGAGGGGGAGAATCACATAGTGACAGCAAGATCATGGGATGCAGGAGAAATGGATTTTGTTCACAGTTTTTCTCGTATGAAGCTGGGCAAGCTACAAATGCTCTGGCTGGAAAACCTCTTAGCTCCACTTGAGTCTTGGGAGCGATCCCAGGTAGCTTTGAACAGAAGATGGTGTGCAACTGTGTCAGTCGTGCACACAGACCTTTGGAGGCCTATAGTCGGGCATAATCATACACCTTTTGTTCCACTTTTTGGCTTTCTTATCTTTTTAATTTGCCCCCCCCCCTTTTGTGGGCACGAGCGATTTGTTCCTGGGTGTGCATACAGCACCTAAGTCCATCAGCTCGTTTCAAGCACGAACCAGGCTGTGGAGACTCTGGTGTTTTGCATGTTTAAATCTTTTTCTATCATCTTTCCATTTTTCGCATTCATATTATTCTGGAGGTGCCACTTTCTGGTAGATTTTCAAGTATTTTCTTTTTTGATAGTTTTTAGATCCTGTTGTTATCCTATGAGTGCTAAATGATAATGATTCATCTGTTCATCTCAATAGATACACAGAATGGTTATTAAGCAGGGGCTGTTAATTAGATAAGAAGATAATTTCATGTAAACGTTGGTCTTAAAAAACAAACTGTCTCTCTGTTTATTGCCCGACAAGCAAGTATTTAGATTTGATTTTTTCAATTTTGGGGTTTTTTTGTTTTTTTACTTCTTGTTCACAGGCAAGAGAAGCAAGTGATTGATTCATCTGAGTGAATGAAAAACGCATCATAATTGCTGCGGTCTGTCCAGCCTGAATTATGTGCTGCTGGCACAGGAACAAGTAAATAATACCTCATCTGTTTACTGCTCTGATGAACCTTGCCATTTGAACTGGTGGCTAACAAAAGAGAGAGGAAATCCACAGTTTGCAGATAGCGTGAGCCAGGAGTTGGCAAACAGCAATTACGTGTCCGAAAAGGGATCTCAGGCAAATTTTGCCTGGCACTCAGTAAGAATGACAAAAGAGGCAGGGGTTGCCTCCTCAGTCTGGTTTAGTCAGCTCTGGGAAGGGTTTACGTGTGTGAGGGTTATGTCTGCACTGATGACGGGTGAGGTGTCTTTTCCTGGTGGGACCCTCTTACCTGCAGTGCTCAAGGGTAGAGAGGAGCAAAGCCCAAGTGGGGAGCTGCAGGCTCATACAGCCTTTGGGACACCAGCGGTGAGACATGGGACCTGTTTGGGAACTAGGAGGTCCAACCACAAGTGATCTCCTCCCCAAGGCTGAGGAGCCTTGGTCTCCTCTGTTGGCCTATGATGCATGAGATGTTCCCATGCATTGTGAGGGTGTTGATTTTATTTTGCTTTAATTTTTGTAACTTAAGTAATGTAGATCTTCAGTTTATATATATAAGACCGTATATCTTTACAGAAGACATTCACTGTTTATGTAAATGTTTATGACACAAATAAAAGCAGCTGATAACACATCATCTCTGTGTCCCTCGGTCTGTGGGTAGGTTTGTGCAGTCCTTGTTCCACAACAGGAACATCTTTTTATCTTGTGTCTGAGCTTCAGCAAAGCTGGGGTTGACGAAGTGACATTTTCCATCTAGAAATCCTATCCCTAGAAATCCTTCACCAAAAGACTACTGTCCAGCGTTCCCATCTGCAAGTAACATTCCAGTGGTCTGTTCTTATTTATCCTTTGAAGACACAGGCTGGTTTAGTGAACATAAAAATATCTAATTGCAAACCTGTTCCTTTACCATCTGCATTTCTATTCCTGCTGCTGCTAGTCTCATTAGCAAAAATCCATGGCCGTGCATAGAAGTAAAGAACCCATAAAACTCAAAAAGTCATTAACTGATAGCTAAAATGGTAGGCAGAAGGATCAGAGAGCTTTAAAATAAGCATTTGTCCTCAGTGGTAGCAAGTGCAAAATTCCCGATGGTGTTGGCAGGCTGGACTCAAACGCAGATTTCCGCAGTGCCACGTGGGTTTTTCCCTTTAAATCACATCATCGCTGGATTTAAAGGCCTGAGCTGAAATCTACAGTAAGCAATGAGAGTTGGAAGCCTGGCTGTATCTGACTTCAGCTTTCTCAGTTAGGATCTGAGTCTTTCCTATCCATGCTACAAGAAAAAAGTGTTTGCTTCCACGTTTTTCTCCCATATTTGAACACTGATTGTTCCTAATTTCTTGGGTTTAAAATTCAGATCAAGCTTCTACAATTTTTGCTACTGACCTTCATTACACTTTTTTCTTTTGCAGCTGTCAAATTAAAGTGATTTATATTTTCTAAAGTTAAAGCATATTTCCGATGATCGTGATAATTATCTTCCAGATAAGAGTCCATCATGTTTAAGACATTAGGTCGACAGGGGGGTGTAATGGCAGCCATAAGTCACATGAGGACTTATCTCTTGGAGACTATCTTGATGTATACCCGGAGAAAGATGCCCCGATGGGCTCTCAGCTCCAACACACAGCCAGCAGTACCAAAAATTCTGCATCTGAACTGCTTCAACACACAATCCTCTGCATCTATCCAGTATAAAAATCATTCTTAGAATACATTTTGAGATGCTACTTAGAATTAGCCTTACATTAACCTTTTTTCTAAGGCAAACATGACAGATATTTTGATGTGTTATGTTTTCAATATAAATTTGTTTTATTTCATATAAAAGGAAAATTTAATTTTACTTTCCAAATATAAATTAGATCTAGTAAAATGCAATGGACTGTAAAGTAGATGGAAGGTTCTTTTATATGGAAAAAGTTCTTTCTATGAAAATTAATTGGTCCTCACTTTAAAATTTTTGCACTGGCAAAGATATTTTCTCTATGTATATGATGTTATCTAGCACTAAAATTTATTGTCACCTGAACTATTCATCCCCATATTTCAGGACACTGAAAATCATAAAGGTTGTTCCCTTATGCTGAGGTGAATGGTTGCTCAAAGCACAATCATTTCAATTTCAAAATGATGAAAGATAGTAAGTGAAAATGCATGAGAAGTTTCAAGAACTGTGGGGGAAAAAAAAATCACCTTTTGAACTGTTGAATTTTAGAAGCCAAATAATAATCTATTTGCTGATTTCGAAGGTGAATTTTCACGGATAATATCAGATGGGACACAAATCTGATTTTCCAAGATACTGGGTGTACATCAAGAAGGTCCTCAAGAGGTAAGTCCTCATGTGGTAAGAAGGGCTGTGGGCTGACTTCCTTGGGAGCTCAGCACCAACAAATTTCTGAAAACTCGATTATCCCCAGTGAAGCACCAGAACGCCTGCTCTGATGTAGCTAACCCCTCTAGCAGGAAGAGCTGAGCTGTGCTGCTAGACAGAGACTTGCTTTCCATCCTGCTGCCCCTTCCCATTGCCACACCAAGGCCCCCACAGCACGTTGACCAAATGCATCGCAGACTACTCCTATTTTTTGGCTTATATCTTGAACAGAGACTCCGGGTTTGCACATAAGGCAGCAGCTAAACAAGTGCTCCCGTTGAAGTCAAAGACACCGGCTCACTTTCCAGGTGGAGATCTCTGAGAATTTTTGCCTGGTTGCCACGAATGTCTTTGGGAGGTCCTTCCCAGCAGAAGTCATTGCAGTTGGGTATGTGCAGCATCTGGACCTTCGTTAGTGGCATCCACTGCCACAGAGAACAGCACTTGTAGACAGGCTTTGAGGCTGCTTTCTGAATCAGATTTGAGTATTTTAGCAGATATTTGCTAATGTATTTTTAAGCTATGCAACTTTACCCTGTGAAGTAACTTGGATTTTCCCATCTTAAACAAGGAATTTTCCTGATGAATAATAGTCTGGGTGTTTTTTCTTGTTGAGTTTCAGAACATACCATTGAATTTACCAAAATTAGTGCTTTCCTGCTTAGAAACCTTCCGGGTGGCAAAGGGTGAAGCCATGGGAAACCACTGTTGGAGCCCATGTCGCTCCCCAAGCAATTTCCCCCAAGCTGCTGCCCCCGCTTCTCCACATGAGCCGCAATTTCTCTCCCTGGTGTTCCTCTTGCTTCCTTAAATAAAGACAGTCTAGTTTTTGCTCAATTACTTCATATAATTGCAGAATATGGGGAGTTCAATTGGGAAACTAGCACAGAGCTGTAAAAATGGTGCTGTGGTAGCAGTCACTATAGGAGGAATAAATCCGCTTTGGTGTGAGAATCCCCTCCGGGACATCTTCCAATGTTGCAGTAATTTTCTTCCCCCGTAACTGTGTTTTAGTCTCACTGCAGCTTATGTATCATATTGGAGTGCAGCGATATATGAAAAAATGAAACTCCTTTTGTTGCTTTTCTTTAAGGCACTTGCTATTTGTACAGCGGAGCCTGTTTTACATTATCACACGAAGGACAGAAGAGAAGGCAGCTATTCCAGATATTTGGCCTTCTAATAAAGATGGAGAAGAACTGCTTAGGAACAGTTTGGTTTCTTAAGACAGAAAGCTGTCTAATAAGTGTCTGATGTAGCTCTTAGGGTCACCTGTAATTGCTGGGGATCTGAGTCTCTGTTTTACTCATTTTACAGTTTCAGACACTGCCCTTGGAGAAAGGTACGGGCAAAGGTTTGCCGTTCGCTGCCACCTTTGATATTCAGGCAGGCCAGGTTTAGGGAACAAGCTGCACCTTCAACAGGGCAAACTGTGCTCAAAGTATCCTTGCAGAACCCTTATTAACTCTGCCTTTAAAAGACAAATACTCTGATTATATATCGTCTTGGCAACCATTTCAAAATTCTTATGACAAGCCAGAAGTACAGACTGGTAAACCATGGGACCTGGCAAACTTTGAAGAGATCTGAGGTTGAGGCTGGTTGAGATTCATAGATAAACCCATCTCTATGACAAAACTCTTTTATTATTCTCAACAAAAAGATTGTTGTGCTGCACAGATCATAGAAATGTAAAGTATTTTCATGGAAGAAAGACATAGGCTGAAGCTGGTATGAGTCATCTTTTGTGAATCTGAATCAACTGAGCATCCTACAATAGAGTGGATTTATGTTTTCTGCTAAGTTGTTTCTACATGGTGACACTTTTATGATATTTTTGTAGAGATTTGCCTTTTGCTGAGAATTGGGATGAATGTCAAGATGATCCCAGAAGATACAAAGCAAGAGTCGGATAGGCATTTTCTCTGGAATATAGTGATCCTGCCCGTTTCTAGAAAATAAATATCACCATCTTTGACTGCATCACCTTTGATTGGTAACCTCTCCTGCTAATTGCAGTGAGAGTAATTACTGGTCATTGGAGTTATATCAGTGTCAAATGGTCACTATTCTTATCACAAATAAGTCCCATTTTTAATGGATTAATCCGTGAAAAATATGGACATTCAGTTGATGTGCAGTGCACATTTTTTTTATTTTGTATACATCCCTTTTCTCACTCTCTCTTTTTATCTCCCAACTTCATCTTTCTTCTTGAGGCTGTAAGCATTTTTACAGCTCTTCCGCAAAATGAAACAGCTAAAGAAACCAAGAATAAATCTCTCTGCCTTGGGTTTGTTTGGTTGGGATTTTTTTTTAACCAGGGATACTTTGGCTGTGTATGTTTTTATGAAGGAAATCCAGAAAAATGAAGTCTTGCATCAGCAAAGGTGAGCAACTTGCTGCAGTGTGTCCTTCTATCAGCAACTATCTCACAAGCAACATCCAAGAAAGATGAACAGAGAGAGTGGACACAATGCCGTCAAGACTTGGGTGATTCTGTCAAATCCAGAAGCACACGCTCAGGATTCTCCAGCAGAAATGAAAGCATTTTGGAAAATCCTGTTGGGAGATGTTGACAGCTTCTACAGAAGGATTTAAAGCACCTGATATGCTTTTCATGTATTTCAGTTCAAGCTCTCTGCGTCCAGTTTCTTTAGCGCCTACGCTGATTTCAAGCTCCTTCTACATGATGAGTTATTCCTGGTGTTTCCAAACACTTGATTTAGTGCACATTTGTAGTTAAAGATGTACCCACTAAAACCACTGTAATATTTAGTGTTGGTTTCAGACCCTTTCTCTGTAACAAATTCTTTATAAAAAAAAAACCATCCAGAAAATGTGTAGATACAGGAGACGTACTTCTAAATACTTTTGCATTAAATTATTCATATTTTTCATCATGACAGCCAGAGATTAGATTAGTCCTCAAAAAAATCAAGGGGTTTTACTAGTGATAAACAACTTGATGGTGCAGCTTTTTTCCACACCGTATAAACAACAGTTAAACAACACCTGATACATTGCAGGAATTAGAAGTTTGCCCAAAGCCTGATTTCATTCACATTGATAATTCGGTTAAACAATAATTTCCAGAAACTATAACCTTTTAATAAAGATATTCACTGCTGGCAGAAATCTCATCCTGCTCCCTATTTATGCCTTTAGTACATTTTCTAAAGGTTCTCCGCACTTAATTATGCATCATGTTTACCGTACTCGTTTTACAATTACATGATGACGCGGTTGTAAGCAGCAGCTGCTATGGGAGGCGAGGAAGAACCTTGGTTATCTGATAGCTCCCTTGATTCACTTTTCGGCCCCAGAAATAGGCAGCACCTTTGATTGTTCCTTGTAAAGAGGCAGAGGCAAGTCCCTCAAGATATCCCAGCAGCTATTTGTGGTTGTCACTCATGGCAACTGGTTAAAGAGCTGTACAATTTATATTGTTATCTTATTTTGAATGGTGCTGCATAATATGTGTACAATGGCTATAGACAGGCCAGGCCGTGTTCTGCCCCTCAGCTGTGTGCGTCGCCAGATCTAGCGCTGATACGCACGGCAAGTGTGTGTTTTAACCAACCAAGGCTCCCTTGCTGTGGCAAAAATCAGACAAAAGCAGCAGCAGCTTCCTTGCTTCCAGGGGCTTTTAGGGGAGGACAGAGCAGATTTGCCAGAATGTCATAANCAGCTGCCATAGAAGTAGCACCAGGAGTTCCGTTCATGCCTTCCCTCACTGTTTGAGGGGTAACACAGAATCACAACGTTTGGGAGGGACCTTGAAAGATCATCTAGTCCAACCCCCCCGCCCCCGCCAAGGCAGGGCCACCTAGAGCACATCACTCAGTTACCTGGCAAACTGCTCTGATGTGCCTGGGAAGAGTTATAGAATAGAATAGAATAGAATCATTAAGGTTGGAAGAGATCTCAAGGATCATCCAGCCCAACCGACCCCCCACCACCACCTATTAACCACTAAACCATGTCCTTCAGTACTGCATCTAACCTTTCCTATGACAATACAGCACCAGCCATGTACTTAAGCCCTCCGGTTGATTGCTCTAGCATCTCTGGGGAGAACTGTGGTCTCAACAAACCAACCTTCACCCAGTGATGGCCATGCCCGAGGAGGGCAGAGGACAGGAATGTCCCCAGCAGGCAGCACAGGGTGGCTGTGGGACACTCTGTTCCAAGCTATCCTCACCAACTGTCACCTGCATGATGTGCTGCAAGCTGTGCTGCACAAACCCCTTGAAGGTGAGCTCAGCTTCATCACCCAGCGTGGGGAAAAGCTGAAATGGTTCCAAACAGCATAGCTCCACACACACATCCATGGACAAATGCCTTGGCTGGCATTGCAGGAGGGAAAAGGGTGTTGCACAAATGCTCAGACTGGACAGGCTTTGGTCCCCGGGGGAGCAGACATGAGACTGCTTATGGGAACTGAGGCTGCAGGGCACGAGGCCGTTTCAGCTCCTTGGAGGGATGATGGCACTTTGCACATGGAGCAAAGGAAAAGTGCAGCATGCATTGTACCCTTGAGGGGCACGCAAGCTGTGAGAGACTCACTCCATGATCTAACAGTCCCAACTAACTTGCAGCAAGGATGGGGACCCTATGTTTTGGTTGTCACTGGATTAACCAGTATGGACATGGGTCATGCTGTATTACTCAATCTTAGGGCCAAAGAATATTTCTTTACATGTTAAATCCACCATGAGTCTCACCAGTTGGACCTGACTTGGGAGAGGTAAAACATGGCAGCAAGGCCACATCTTGGGTGACCTTCCTTTTGGTGTTTGCTGGAGTCATAGTGTCTCTCTAGAATCTTGTCTCTGAATTTGGCAGCAGCATTGTTTGCTCCCAAGGTTTATTCACCATCGGCACTTCTGGAAGAGGGAATTTTGGGGTTGTTTGTTGTCTGTATGGATAATTCTGAAATATTCTGGTTGAAGCAGGTAACGTACAGGTGAGGATGGTCTGTCAGCTGTCCGTCACCATGCTTTATTCAGTCCTTCCTTTTGCACTTGCAGTCCTTTCCACAACGTCTGCCTACACTTCTAAGCAATTCCTACTTACAGAAGGTAAGACAAATGACCAAAACTGAAACTCGCCCAGGGGCAGATATGGTTTTTCTTACATTAATTAAAGAAATTAGGAGATGATGAAGGCGTAGCCACAGGAAATATTTCAGTTTTTATGTCACCAGCTGATAGATTTTGATTTAGAGGAGAGATTGTTGAATCCCTTATCGATGGCTTTCAGCACATCCCTTTCCAAAAGTAACGCGCAAGCACAAGCACAGACTGCTCACTAGAGTAAATTGCCAGTAGCAATAAAGCTGGGGCTCTTCACTACACTGGAACTTGTTGCTCCCTTTTCTTCCGAGCCTTCAAGGCCTGCTCAGCTGAGAACACGGAAATCGGAAACTTCACCTAGTAACTAGCCAAAACCTTCAGTTCAAAAGACATCAGCCTTATCCTTCAATAACAAAGTGAAAGCACTCCTGTTGCTCTCCCACGTAGGCAAATGTCATTTTTCCTCAAACTTTTCTGATGTCTCCAAAACCTATTTTTCACAATTTATGATTTCCAAGCCCATTTACATTCCCATTGAATATCAATAGTTGTCCAGAAATACTAAATGGTAATGAGAAAAGCTGAAGGGCACTCATACATGGAAGAAAAAGGAGGCTGAATGTCTTTAATTTGTCCCTTTCCTGTGTTATTGACTAATTTCAAAACTGCGAACATTTTAAATAGTTTTACACACACATTTGAGAGACAAGGTTTCACTATATTGATGGATATCATTCCCAAAAGATAAAACTATGGGGTTTGTCAGTTTTTCCAAAGACAGAAGCCTTTTATTAGATCATAAATTATTGGGAGGACAGAGTTGATAGACTTCTTTAGGCTGATAATGTACTTTGAAAGAAAAGGCAGTTTTACACTTCTGCAAAATCGTATTTAAAATATTTATATACCTATCAACGGAGACACTGAGGTAATTCACCTCTGGGTCACTGGTTCAAAACCAAACCAGCTCTTTTATATCCAAAAAGTGTTGCCTTCTGACAGCTGCAGAGTTGCCTGGGTTTTTTTGTTATGATCCTTTAAGCTTGCTCCTTGCATCGTATAGCCCTCTTGGATAAAATCCGGCAACATCCAGAGGAGACACCTAGAATTGGACAGAAAAGAAAAGAAAATTGAACTTTTTGGTTTCGAAAATTTTCAGAATGAGGTAGGTGAGATATCACAGGACCAGGCAATAACTTCCCTACTCGAGCTAATACAATATGTACCATTAGGAAATGCACTGTATATAGCTCATAAACTAGCCAGCCTGCTGTACACAGAATGCCTGCAGTCTCATAAAATGTTATTCTTTTGCTTTATCTTGTTAGTATAATGTGAAGCTTCATTAAGCCGCCAGATGAATCATATAGTAATTGGATATAATGAATTTAATTATGTAATTTCTTTTTTCATAATGAAACAAAGTCATATTTTACAAACAGGCAAAATATTGTTTGGAGTTACAGATTTAAGCTAACGTTTGGCAAGAAAAGCACAACTGGGGACTGATGGCTCTTCTTCTTTTTTCCCCCCTCTGGATTTACCTGACCTTCACTGTTTGGATTTGTCCATTCAGGGACCACAACCACATCTGGGCTAAAGGGAGAAAACTTCATGATCATGGCCTGTGGGCACTGATGGAAGGCAAGCCACCTCCAACAAGTCGTCTTTGGTCCGTGTGGTGGAGCCAATAACTGAGAGCAAGTCTTGTGCCTAGAGGAAGCGGAATGGGGATGACCAAGCAACACCACCAGAATCACCCTAATGAGCCTGCCTGGAGATCCAGTGTCTTCTCTCCATTACTGGCCAGAAATGGGTGTTTCTTTTTGGTTTTGACCCCAGCAGTGCTCAGAGTGAGAAATCAATTGCTCCATGTTAGATTCACTCATCTCTGCTGTACCTGCTGTCAGGGCATGTCAATCTGGCAGCTAACAATTAAACAACAATGTCATGTCTAAGGGAGGTGCTTCGCCGGGAGCCCGATCCTGCTCCTCTCAGGTGCCATCGATTCCTCTGTGAGACGGAGAGGTCCCAGGTCTCCCAGAAACAGCTAAACATTTCGCTGGATGAGGTATTAATGTCAGCCCTTCCCTTCCTAACTCCCATTAATGACTTTCTGATGACCCGTGCTTATAATATCCTCCACCCTTCTCACTACTTGGCCATTGAGGATGTTCCAAGGAAATGAAACCTAATGATAAAACAGTACTTGAAATATCAACATCCCTGGCCTAATTAGAGCCGGGCCAATGGGCCCTAATTGCATAACTGAAATGCACCCAGTTGAGTTCTTTCTATTGTAACTTGACTACACGTCTCAGCCCTGATTAATAGAGTCGGCGCTGCAAACTAAAATGCAGTTAATTTATTGTAAGTTTTATTAGGCATATAAAAGGAGACCAGGAATTACTAGCCTTTCGTTGCTAGAGATACATTTCATCTATGACTCAGACCAGATTCTTCACAGATTAAGCTTGTTAATTTTACTTATTGCCAACATTCTTCACCGCATTGCTGGAGCGAGAGCCACAGGCTCTTGTCTAGAGCGGACGGTATGAAAAGAACCGGGGGCCTTGGACAACAGTAACATTAACTACTTTGTCCTTTTAATTCATCTAATTACATGCAAGAAAAAAGAAACAGACCATTTGCAGGCTGCCTTTAGTTGCCTTTCTGCAGTGATGCTGAGCCAGTGCTTTTGTAGGCTTTTTGTTGTCTTATTAGCGAGCTTTTGTTCAGAGAGATGGTTAAAGCCATTTTCAGCAGCTAGCGAGATGAAACAGTTTCAATAAGGACACAATGTACTTGTTTAAATTACCTTTCAAAATGCTTGAAACCATTAAGGGGGAGGTGCTACAAATAAAAGTTGGAATTTTTTTGTTATAATGTTTTACCCTAATAATAGCTTTTATTTTATTATAATCCATTAGTTGACAATATTATTCTATAGATTATTAGGCTGCAATTTTGTTATTTCATCACACTTTCAGCACTCACTCACAGAGCTGGAAACCACAAATCTCCATATAATATGCTTTCAATTTTGTTAAAATCTGTATTTAACCGGTTTGGCTGTGAAACATCTTGGGAGAAAATGTGTTTTTAATTCTGTCCTGATTAGTGTAACGGTTGACAGGGCTGAGTAGTGACATGATGGTATCTTATTTTCTACTATTCCTGCTGTTACCTTTTCCCTGACAGATTTTATTTATTATTTTCACTTCTCCGGAGCTAACAAGTCCGAGTGTAATCCACAACTTCCACTAAAGGGAATTTAT
Organism: Psophia crepitans; assembly: GCA_013399095.1. Taxonomy (NCBI): domain Eukaryota; kingdom Metazoa; phylum Chordata; class Aves; order Gruiformes; family Psophiidae; genus Psophia; species Psophia crepitans. The sequence goes on along the minus strand of VWZZ01003585.1, from coordinate 111,184 downwards.
CCCTTGTTGAATGAACATCACAGTTAGGAAATCTAATTAAAAAGAGCTGATGTTCCTGGTTTGCTGGCAGGCTAATAGTAATGTGAGGCTTTTGAAAAATTTAGTGCCTACAGGTAAAATAAAAGTGTATTTAGCATTCAGTGGTCACAAACAGAAGGTGATTCAGAACTGTGGCTGGGGAAGAGTGGGAAATAAGGCAGGCAAGAATTCTTGGTTACTGTGGGGAAAAAAGTAATACATTTCCCTGTTTCACATCTTGTGTTTACGTACTGAAAATTGTGCTAGTAGCGTGGCTATGGCAAAGAGCTTTCTGCCAGAAGCGGCTAAAATCAGGAATGTAAATTTATTAATAAAAACTTACAATCACTTTTTAATCTAAATATATTTTTTTTTAACTATTGGAAGTGAAGTTAGTGCTGAGGAAAGATTTCTCCTGCAATGTGTGGAGCTAAAAAACCGGCAAGCCGAGACAGAGCAGTGAGGACAACTTCTCTGCACTCTGTGACTGCCCTGGGTGCAAATGGTGTGACCCCAGCCGGCTGAACTGCAAACTTTGACGTATACGCTGCATTTACGCTGAATTTGGTCCAGTTGATCTCCACCTGTGAGATCAAAGCCTTTTCTCACACTGCTCCAACCTCTTCTGTCAGTTTTGGTAAGGTCTCTCTCTTGGAGACCTTATGTGTGGGGCTACTACAGCTGTGTGGTTAGATCAGCTTCACGGGAACCCCATATTGATATGGAACTTGAAAATGAGATCTGTTGTTGTAAACTAAGGGGAACGTAGGTGGGCTGGGCAGTGAGCAAGTAAGGAGAAAGGGTAGAGGAGCTGTGCCCAGATCCATTTCTTGATACTAAACTCCATATAGGTTACATTCAACTGTTCATATTTTTTCTGCATTTTTTTTTTCTCAAAAAAATCAGGCTAATACAGCATTTACAGTGTTATTTATGTATATTGCTACAAGATTTTATAGTCACTTTCTCAAAGAAACAATCAGGAACACTATGGTGGTGGATTCTGCCATGAACTTAGTAGACTGACCTGAGCCCACAAGCACTGTTCCTGCGACACAAGCAGTCCCTGTCACACCAAGGCAGCCCCTCCTGGTCCGCTGCTCACGCTTGGGAGAAGCAAAAGAAGCATTAAGCCCCACTCCAGTCCAGCCTGGCCAGTTCCTGAGGTCAGATTTAGCAGCTTTAGGGCTGATGGAACTTCTGCCCCTGACTGATCGGACAAGCTGGCCCACAAAGGAAACACCGCAGAGGGTTTCACGGTGGTTCTTGTCAAGCCTGAGGATGTGCTCACACAGATTCAGGATGAGGACCTAGGACACTGGATAAGCATTTTTCCATGATGTGTCACAAAATTCATTGAGAACAAGAACAAAATACATCTGTGCTCTAAGGACTCGTGTAACTGGTTGAAACCAGGTACAGCAGCATTCTGCGTGTGAAACAAGTTACATCCCAGCTTAGTAGTTGTTGCGAGAAGATGCTTCCCCCATGGATTGCCGATTAACACACGATCTGTGATTGACAGGTGCTGATTAAGGGATTGTAAGGACCAGAAAGATCACGCGTGTTTTGTGCCTTTGCTAAGCTGACTGCTGACTTTGCGCATCCTGGATGTGATTACAGTTTATCTTCCGCAGCAGTCATACGAGAGGCATTTTTAGGTAAGGAATGGTAGGAAAGCATGTTTCCTTATTGCCACTTATTTTCCTCAAGCGAAACCGGAACGGGGTCACATACATTCATGTTTTGTGAATTAAAATCTTCAGTCTTCTTGTAGATGTGCCTAGCGCACGCCGCGAGTTTCTGCTGCGGCGTGTTGTAAGGGGCTGGATAGATCCGTTTGCAGGGAGACTGAGTGCCTTCTTCCAGCGCGCCGATTCGTACACCCTGGCTCCTGAGCACGAATACGAAGCCACGGAAAAGCTATACCCAGTTAAATACCTAATTCCCTAGCTCAACAATCCAATTGGTGAGTAATAAATTTATAGGTATGCTGTGTGTTTTATGGGATTTTTAAGAGAGTTTTTCTTTCCCTTAGCTTTTTCACTACTTCCAGGCAAACCAGAAAATAATTCTGTGAAATTTACCAGTGAAAATGAATTCTTCCATAAAATTATCAACAAATCGGAAAGCGCTCGTGGCCTGTTATGTCTTAAATTGTTGGTGTGATTTATAATATCTTGCGGAGAGAATATCACGTTCCCCACGTTCTCTTCCAGATAGATTTTTGTATTAAAGACAATAAAACTTAAAAGTATGCTGGGAATCATGAATATGCCAAATCTGTGTGCAACTTATGGCAACTACAGGAGACTAACAGTTCTTTTTAATGCTAATATGTTTGCTCAAAGTGCGTCTCTTCAGACAGATAGAGGAAAAACTATAGAGACCCCACACAAATAGCTCTTTTGATATTCTTTCTGATAAGGCCAACCTTTTAGGGAACAAAAATTAAGTTTGGCCGCACATTGTAACATCCATGTGTTTGACCATTGAACGCGATGTGTGGCCATTACAAATAAAAGAAAAATCAATAGGGTTTCATTAAAACAGCAGGCAATCAGGGCTACGGCACTAGCTTAATTACAGTTTCAGTAGCATTTGCTTTAATTGGAAAGAATAAAAGAAGTGAAGTGGAGTGAATGAAGAAATTAGCATATCTATCACTGTTGTCACGTTGTACTGTGGCCTTAAAGCACTGTTTGCTCTTTAGTATCCCTGATGCTTTGTGAGGCCCTGAAAAAATACGGAAAGGCAATTAGCAAATAATCAGATTGCACCTTTGCAGGATTCTAATTAAAGATCTTTATAATGCCGGGAATGTATTTTTTAACTTTGTTATATACAGCAGATATAATTTGCATCAGTTGCGTCCATCCAGCGTTGTGCGTGCATATGTATAGCCGCCAGAAGAGGAAGAGGTTTGTACCATACGTCTGATGCTCTCCAGTGGGAGTTATCCTGCAGACTGCTGTCACACAAAAAAGCAGCCTTCAGCAACCAGGTCATGGCCAAGTCAATAGGCAACACAGTAAAGAGGCAAAAAATGAAGCCAGGGCAAACAACTGTGTCTCCTGAGTTTGTGGCAGGGCCAGTACAAGGAGACATCCAGATTCGTGCTGCCCTCAGCCATGGACTGGTATGAGCTGACAGCATGGTGGCCCCTACTGCCCCTTAGTTCTCTGCAAGAGTGGAGGATGCACAGCTGATGCCCTGTAAAGTTCACTGCCAGGCTCCAAGCTGGTTCTTAGTAACCCCCCAAGACTTGTGTGAGCTTCAGGTCTGGACCTAAGCAACCAGCTACTCCGCGTGCGGAAGACAAGCCACCCATCTGATGTCTTCCCACCATCACAGTCAGTGACAGAGCAGTGGCATTGCCTCCAGTCCTGGGGATCTGAGCATGACACCATTCACGGGACAGGCATCTGGGCTCCTGCCAAAGCAACCTTAAAAGCTGAAGTTATCAAAGACATTTCTTTACAGGCATTTTCATTTCAGGGATTCACTATCTGTCAGCAGCCAAATCGGATCTGGGGCAGTTCGTTTCACTTCTATCTCACCTTATCAGAATTAGGGATAAAACTCTTTCTTCACACGTGCAGAGATCAACCAGTAAAGTGGCATTTTTACCTCTTCTGTGCAGACATCTATTGAGGCCAACAGCTACACCAACAGCTAATTTTAGTGAGATCACCGGTAGGCCAAAAATTATGTTAAAGTGCCAATATATTATTCTCACTACTCCTGAAAATTTAATTCAAACGTCAATTATCTTCTTGTTATTAAATAGCTCATAAAGCAATCATGACTTTCATGGATTAATTCACTCCTTGAAATTATTATGTGATTATTTGGGGAAAAAAGAAACATGTTTCTGTTCACAAATTATTCATGAATGATTCATTGCAATTCATTTTGAATATTCTGACAAATATTTTACTCTGCCTTATTGTGTGTCCCATCTCTTACACAATGCTCAATATGTATGTGTTTGGATTGGTTTTTTACCTTTTCCATATCTCTGCGACATGAGATCTCAGGTTTCTTTGAGATGCATCAGGTTTCTACAACCCTCAAGTCCCAGCTTCTTAAAGGATTTCATAGAGCATGAGGGCTCCAAATGTGTGTACAAAACTGCAATGTTTGGGTAACACTGCACAAAGACACAGGATCAGGCAGCAGGATCTAGACCAAAATTTTGAGAGTGATATACACAGACCAGCACCTATGTTTGTAAAGAGAATCAAATGCCTAAATATGTAGGTAGGTACTTAAAGCAATTTAAATCATCATCTCAGCAGTGGATGGTGTCAAAGACAAGTTAAAAATCAGTGTAAATTAGGCACCTGAAGGGCATAAATCTCAATCACTTTGCACTTGCAAGCTTGGTGTGAAAATATTATGTGTTCACTATTTCCATCTTCCTTCCATGGCCCTACCTGTTTGCAAAGAATAATTTAAAGCAGCCATAGAACAGGAAAAGACACTAAATTCCTACCCATTCTTGGAATTGTAATAAAACCCTCATTTGTAATAAAACTCTCACTTCGGAGTAGGCCAACATTCCTGTGGTTCATACCAGGCTACTGCAGATGCCTGAAGCTTGCCATCGTTTGCTCCCAACGTGAGGACCAAAACGTCTATCCCACCATCATTGGTAGAGCGGCTGTGGGATGTCTCCTCCCGCGGGCTCCCAGCAGACAGCCCAGGAGCTCTGAAACACCAGAAGATGGTGACATGAGTACGAAGATGTGGAACCAGCTCCCCAGAAAGGAGCTGGAAAGAAGGCCGTGTAGGAAGAGAAATGTTTTGATAAATTACTACAAACAAAAGTGAATGGAATTAATTGCAGGTTTGATGCTGTTTTAAGCACTGTCGAATAAAGCATCCTTTTACGCAGCTACTATTGAATTAACTTCCTAAAGTTACTGCAAATGCTTTTTGGCCAGAGGATTCTTGAAGGGCAGAAATATATTTACGGAGTGGAAACCCAATTTGAGGAGGAACTTGCACAGACACAAACAAATGCCTCAAACCAGTTTGGCAGTACGTGATAACTCTATTTGTAATTAAAGGTTAAAGTATACTTAAACCAGTTTGGCAGTTAAAAACAATTTTAATTGAAAATATACATTTGTAATTGCAAATGGAAAGATTTCCTGTAATAGCAGTAACAGACCCATTTTCTAATAAGATGAACAATACAGTTGATGACTGAAGCATCTGTATATAGTTACATACAGCATTTCTGTACTGCAGGCTGCCAATTTATTTCAGCAGTGAAAAGCTTGATTTATTGTTTGTAGCATTACCATCTGTTGTAGTTATTACAGAAATTATATATAAACCAGTTAGTAAACACTTTGCCCCATTGTCTGTTGTTTTGATAATCACCCATAATAACATCTAGCATCAATATGGTCTTTAAACCCGATTTGGGAGTTAATGGAATAAGAGGAGGCAGTCAGTATATGCACCAGGGTAATGTCATTAGGAATGTTTGTGAAGAACAAATTAAATCAGTTGTAAATTGTGCTCTCAAGTCAGCCAGAAAACCAGTCTTGTTCAGGAGAAGGGATTTATATTTTAACCTCGTGCAGAAAATGTACTTAAGCAGATTAAAATAAAATAGGGACTTCGTCGATGGATGTAAATGGTAATTGCTGGAGCTCTAATGGCTTCCTGTTGGCTATGTCATGCAGTGGGCACAGCTATTTTAAAGTTAACCAGTGCTTGAGGTCATACTTTTACAGATTCAGTCATTAAACAGGACTAGACATGTCACTAAATGGCTGATTATTCAAATGATGAGCCTGCTCAAAAGTTACCCATGTCACATTCTGGACAGAGGACTAAAAAAAAAAAAAATAAAATTTAAGGCAGAGTTGAAATAAAATAAAGATGAAATGAATTCAAGTATAAGTCAATAGAAGCATCTGTATGGGGTCTCATTTGTTTTGGATGGCAGATTCTGCTTTACATCAGTTTGCAGTGGTTGGCTAAATCATTCACGTTGGGCTTTTTCTTGTACACAAATGTATCAGAAGTGTAGTCTCTCAGTAAATTATCATATACTGAAGTATCATCTGTATGAGAAGTTGTACAGGTTGCAGATATACAAGAAATAGATTTATTATATACTGGTGCAATTTATTGTGTGCCTGTGACCATTCCACTTGCCCACCTACATGTCAGCAGTGTAATGTTGTTTTAGCACCATTGTAGTGATATACTGAAAAGTTGAATACAGAGTTTTCTGAAGATTTCAGGTGCATGAACCTTTTCTTCCAAAACAAAATACCACTTCTCATAGCTAATCTTCGATTTGTTTCATCTGCGCCAAAGATGATCAATGGTCTTTTTTATAAGTTAAATATTAAAAGTATATTCTGAGTTCCAGTCATATTTGAATTAGTAAAAATGGCAAATGTCAAGCTAAAAGTCATAGGTTTTATAGGTTGGTAAGTAAGAAATAATCACTAATATTTAAAACACAAACATCTTTGCACAGTTGTTACAGAACCATAGAATCATAGAATGGTTTGTGTTGGAAGGAACCTCAAAGATCATCTAGTTCAAACCACTCTGTCATGGGCAGGGACACCCCCTACCAGTCCAGGGTGCCCAAAGCCCCATCCAACCTGGCCTTGAACTCTCCCAGGGATCCAGGGGCATCCACAACCTCTCTGGGCAACCTGTTCCAGTGCTTCATCACCCCCACGGGAAAGAATTTCTTCCTAACGTCTAATCTAAATTTCACCTCTTCTAGTTTAAACCCATTTCCTCTTGTCCTGTCACTCCCTGCCCTTGTAAACAGCCCCTCTCCACCTTCCCTGTAGGCCCCCTATTAGTACCTCTATTTCTCTAACAGGGCACATGAGCTTTAGGTGGCGACAAGCAAAACAAGAGAGGAGAGAGATGGCTTCCAGGGCTGAGGACATCCTCGAGAAAGACTGCCAATGCCACCTCGCCACCGTGCCATAAACCCGATGATGATTCCTCCACTGAGTGAACTGAGAAGGAAAGAGCTCCCATGGAGAGAGGTTCTCTAAGCTTTATCAGCAAATCCAAGATATTCTCTCTGCCCAGAAATGCCCAGGCTGCCAGTGCAGACCCCAGAACAGACCTGGCACATGCTGCTGGAGGGATGGATGGGCAGCTGTGCAAGACCCAAGATGTTCAATACCAGGCTGAGCTTCTGCGCAGGGGGCAGAAGGATCCAGAAAACATAAATATGGGATTTGCTCCACAGAGATTCCAAAACATGAAAAGACATGAAATCAAAGGGCAAAACCTTCATGTTTGAGGGTCTGGGGAAAATCTATGGGGATCTAGTAATGGAAGAAAATGAAGGGAAGGAGGAAACTTGTTGTGCAGATGAGAATTAAAAAGCAAAAGAGAGAAAGGGGAAAAAAAAGTAATGTGTATGGAGTGTTTTCTGTATGAAACAACTTGAGAGAGAGAGTATTTTTCATAAACTAATACAATTATTTTAATTAAAAATCCTTAAAATATTAATGGAACGCGTCTGAAGGCAGAGTTAATTATAGCTGTGCCACTCAGCTGTAGTTAAGGCTCTGTCAGGATTTCCATTATGAATGCTGGTTTTTTGAGAGGTAATAACTCAGTCAGCCCAAATTTCATACTGGGTAAAACTTTATGTTGAAGTTCTCACCATAGGCGTGACTTTTTTTCCTTATGTTTCCTTTGTTTCCTGGATTTCTTAATTGATTTGGTTCTTTTTGAGGTATGGAAAGGCACCAGCTTTGAATGCTGGCATAGATGGCTGAATGGATCACAGTTACTACAGTTTCAGGGTGCCCAGCTTCCCTGAAAAGAGTGGATCTTGGAGGGTTTGTAATATGAAAGTCAGGAGAGGAAGACAAGCATTTTTGCCACAGCTGAGGGCTGTTTTCAGGTGCAAGTGTGACTGATTCTGGAGGTCCAGACCAACCAACAGCAGTAAGGAGTTGAGGATAAAGCACCAGGACTCAGAGTCCAGGTTTCAACAAGGGTGGGTTGCTGCAGACGGTTTATCTGGCTACAGGAGGCAGAAGTTGGGATCTCCTCAAGTAACCTTGTCAAGCACTGGGACTCCTTTGAGAGCACAGAGCTCCGTACAGAACTCTGGAGACTCTTTAGCACAAATCTTGTGTATTGCCGGAGCAAACTATGCCTTTATCACTTGCATTAACATTTCTATTGATTTCTTTTTAGCAATTTAAAATTAAAGACCTTACAAAACATCATCTCATGCATACAGAGAAGAAACTGTTGGTATGTAGCAGTAAATTTCATGCACAAAATATCATCCACATTACTTTTAATTTCACACAAGTTTCATTCACTTCAGCAGCTGAAGGAACTTTGTTATTTTCCTATTAAAAACGTAGAACACAAATTTATGTCACTCCAGAAAGAAAATCTGCTGATGGATACCAGAGTTCTTTCCTTTGCCTAAACTGAGCCATTAAACCACTTCCACTCTGGTGAGAGATCTGGCTTGCATACACCATATTAGTGTGAAAATTACCCTAAACACGAATGCAACGACGTTGCTTGCAGGCTAATGGATAATATTGTATGCACTGGAGGGAAAAAAAAATAATCATTGCCTGCATGTTTACTATGTCATTTGCGTTAGTTCTGCTGGCTGATTTTCATAGCATACTATGGCTGCTGGGGGAGAGGGGGAACCAAAGAAAATGCACATAGTTTCATTGCCAGCATCATCCTATAACCACACAACACTGTTACCTCGCACTTTGCAAAGATATCTGCCAGCAGGTAGAAATGCATTCCTTTCTCACTACTATATAGGATTATTTGGTAACCATTTAATGACAGATTGCAACGTGCTAGTAGCAGAACATTTTTTTCACCTGCTGGGTAGTTGTTCAACTCAACCTACATAAAGAGATGGGCTACCACGAGAACACAAAGACACAGCCCTGAATAGGCTAACAGCGATTTTTTTTTTTAAACAATATCTAAGCTAGTATTATGCAGTCACAGTAGTTATTACAAAGTAAAGCACAGACACTCCACAAGTTTGAAATGTGAATGTTGTAATAAGAAAAAATTACATTTGTTTCGTTTTCTGTCCTTGTTACTTTCTTCCTTGTGATAATAGATTCAGATTTTGTGCCATTATCTGGTCTTATTAAAGGAAAGTGGTATCAAATTTAATACTTCCTATATAAAGTAAGAGAGCACCTGCTCGTAAAATGTATTTTCCATGCACCTCACAAAATACAGGGAAATTAACAAAATGGATCTACTATATTAGAACAAGGGCACAACTGTTACTATCTGTACAAGATTGATTTTGATGAAGATTATAGAAATGGTATTTGTCTGACAATGCCGAGCACTCAAAATTTATCCTTTTTGTGTTTTTTATTCAAAATTGTTCGTTCTTAAGGTGCCATTGGAAGAACTATTTTTCTAAATTATAGCTTTTTTAATATAGGTTTTAGAAAGTACATCTATGTCAGATTTTTTTCGTATATAATGTCCTAGATTGCATTATCACGTAGACATGATGTACAAGCCTAGACCCTTAATGTGTGAGAAGATACAGCCTTTATTGGATAAAACACATGCTAACCCGCAAAATGGGACATGTATCATCAAATCAAAATCCACATTATGCATGAGACTACTCAGTTTGGAACAAGACCATCAGTCAGAGCAAAACGGATCCATGCCCGACAACAGGAACATTTTAACCAAACCAGAATTTCACCTTTTTCTGTTGCAAGACGCCTGCAACCCCATGCTAATGAGGTTTTCCAGTTACGCAAAAGCCAGGCTTACCGACCAGGCTTCCTAGATCAAAATGTTTGCTCCTCATCATGGTGAAGCATCAGGGCAACGCAGCACCCACATCCCTTGCTTCCCGGGCAACATCAGGTCCATCTAACCTTGGTTTTGTCCTAGGGACGAGTAGACCCTGCGCCTATTGCCCATCCAAGAGCATTCATGGCAGGCAATGCTGGAAGGCAATTTCACCACTTCAAACTCTCTGGAAGATTCTTTTTACTTAGAGGAATCACTGATGGCCCTGTTAAATCTCTTCTCTTACACTGATAGGGAGATGACAGGGACTGCAGCTGGAGATCAGTCCCTGACTGATAAATGCAGTGACAGCAGCATGAGAAGCAAGGAAAGAGGGAAAAACAAGTTAGGAAAGGGGAAGAGGTGATGAAACATATGCAAAATCTGCTTTTGAATAGGTGGTCTAAGACCAGGCTTCTGACGGTGTTTCTGCATCAGACTCATAAAGCTGAAAGGTTTCACAAGATGGTATGAGGCTTTCAGCCATCTGCTCCCTTTAAAAAAATTATTGCAAGAGTATACAGCATCACCGCACTGTCCTGCCCTTCCCCTATATCTGGTCCAAGTAGTGGTTCTCCCAACTCAAAAGAGAAGCACCATTTATTTACATCTGTAACACATCGCCAGTTGGTAACGTCAGGCTCTGGGATTCAGGGCAACAACGTGCAATGCATATTGTATTTTATTGGTGATTGAAATAGAGAAAAATGGTTTCTTTTGAATTAGCGGGTCCTGGCAGGTTGCAGGCAGCCAGGCTTGAAGGAAAAGATAAAGTGAATACTCCTTGGACCACATCACTCTTTTAAATATAGCACACCATTAAGTCCAGCTTGGTTTTACATTCTTGCAACATGACTCTTGTTTCAGTTATTTACTTCTGTTTCCACATAAACGTGGGAATTCATAATCCACGGATGCCGCCTATCCATTGTACTGTACCGAAACAGCATGTGCTGAACTCTTGAACTGTAAAATGTATTGATTATTGTTTCCTTTTGTAATTTTTATTTACTCACAGGAAGATTGCTCTTTATTACTCTTCTCAGCATTTCCTTTATATATATGTTGTTTCTACTGTAAGGCCCAGATTCAGGTCCACCATTAAGCACTTCCCCAGCAAAGGGAACAAAAATCTTCTCTGAGCTGAAGCTACTCTAGAAGCCTCAAACTTCAAGTGCTTACAAGAGAGAGTAAATATATGCAAGATCGCTGTTACTCGCACGGACAAGTCCAACAGGAAATAACAACAGCAGAAGAGAACTGGAAATTCTCGGGGTAAGGTATTTGTCTGTTTTGCAACAGCAGCATTGCCAGTTACTCTACAAGGGAGCTGTAGAATTGTCTTAAATAAATTGAAAATTTCCAGAAAATTGCTACAAAGGAATGGGAGAAATCTGTAAGCCATTGACTGTTTTGGTCTCATTTACTAGTGCCCCTCAGAGTGAGAGCCGGAGACAAACTGGCAGGGCTTAAACTTATTATGCAGAAACTTGGTCTTGACACAGTTAGCCATGGTAAGCAGGAGATGCTGGCACTTGAAAGGATGCCATTGTGGTACCATTTGTGACCAAATGATGCTCCCAGCTAAAAAAACCTATCCATGCTCTCTTTGCTAAGATGCCAATTAGTGACACCAGATGCGGTAATTGTGCAGAGGATTTAGCTGAGGTTGACCTTGCCTAGTGTTCCCCAGGCCAAAGAATACATCAACAAAAGCATCTTGCACTTTATATTAGTTCACTGTCTGGAATGAACTTGTAGTCATGAAACAAGGGTAACACATACCATTTTCATTAAGAAAACTTCAACAACTATTTCATATTAAAGGACTGTTTAATTTTTTAAAATGTGGGGAAATAGTAAAAAAAATATATATAACCAGACGCACCTTTGGCTGTGTTGCAAATCTGTAGTTCACACTTATGGTGACACAAATTTTAACACTTTCTACAACACCACCAAAGCCTATCCTGTGACCTGGTGATGTAACTCATCTTCAAGAACATAAAGCAAAATCAAGCGAAAGCCTCAGATAGATTGTGCAGTTCCTGAACTTCTTCCATGATTAAATATTTTGGGACGTTTGCTTTGGCTCAAAAACAGTCATGAAAAAAATTACCAGAATCATTATTAGTATTAAATAAGTGTGATTCTCTTGGGAATGACCATAACACTTCATTTTTTTTTTCAAGAAGTTAGGTACTGCTCCTATATCACTAAACACTTCTTTACAGAGATTTCTGCAGATTATACACACCATATTGCTAGGTCAAAAATGTTATCTTCTACAGACTTATGCACCCTCAGGCATGAATGATTATACAAGAAAAAAATAGAGAATCAGAGAATTTAGCTGTATCAAAACTATGGACACTTGACAGATCACAGAAAACCAAGAAAAACAAGAACTAGAGGCGACAGTTAGACGATCTCCTCCGAAACAAAAAGTTGGTCTCCATTCATGCTTACTTGTGAGAATGTATCACATCAGATATTACAGTTCCATAAATATCAATTAAGATTCCAGGTTAATTTCCTTCTTTGTCACTAACGAAGTCCACATGGATAGTGTGGATGCCGACTTGGATCACAGAAGGAATTGAATAAACTGGACACTGAGCCAAATTGACTTTAACCAGGCCATAACTTTTTAAAAAGTCCAACAGTCCTAAAAATGCAAACATATGTTGTATTTTATAAGATCAGTCCCAGTTACTACCTTTAATTAATGATCCAGTTCCATCTCTGACCAATAAGTTTATAAATCTGGCAGACTTCACGGTCATAGCCATGAACTGACATGTGTGAAGAAACCCTAGCTCCTGGCCAGGTTTGTGTCGGGGATAAACAACGGTGCTTGTCCGCCTGCCAAAAGCCGTTTACTCACACTCACTCGCATACACACAACCAGCCACAAATGTAGTCTCAACACTCAGGGAGAACCAGATTTAGAAATTGTCTGTCTGGAGAAATAATCCCAAGCAGCTCTTGCCGAACAGCTAATTCTCCAGGGCTTTCTCCTCCCACTCTATGGACACCCTCGCTCCAATCGCTCCTTCGAGGAGTGAGTGATGCCAAACTGCACAAAGACTCTTCTAGTGCAATATTGAAGTATCTAAACTGGGAATTACTGAGAAATCATTATCATGCTTGGAATTCAAACCCCACCCTTGTTCCATGCTCACTCCCTTGTATACACCAGCTCTTCTTATTAAAAAAACCATAGCTCTAAGCTAGGGGAAAAATGACACATTATTCCAGGACAAGGAGCTCAATTTATTTTATATGGACTTTTGACAGATATTAAGAGCAATGTTTTCAAAGCCATTAGTTCATTTTCCACTTGTTTTTCAAGGCAAATATGTTGTCCAATAAAGAGAGATAGGCTCCTCTGCTTACCTCAAGTTGATCCAGAAGCCATATAGCTATGTCAGTTTGCAGGTTCTTACAGTGGCTGAGTCCAACCAGCAGTTCAGGTAGACTTAGATGAAGAACGCGTTGTACCAGAAGTCAGGATTTCAGTTTTTGTACACGTGTTCATTATACAGTCCTCCTTTCACACATGCCACAGTCCAAAGAGACCCGTATCAAATGGCTGCCGAGTAGCTTGTGATCTACAGATGTGAGATGAAATGGTAGCCCTGTTACTGAATGCCTTGTCTTTCATGACTGTATTTCAGATCCATTTTTGTTGGTTTTTCTAGTGACTCCATGGGAACTGGTTACAGGATTTTCCAGGTTATGGGGGATTTATCAGACCATGTGCTCCAAGACCTTCCAGTTTATTTCAGTAGGGGTTAGCACCAAAAATTCAAGACCTAATTTTATGTCCACCTTATTTTCCTTGTTGCAGCTTATTCTATAAGAGCATTTGTTGTCCTTCACATTACTAGCAGCGTAAGGAACCCTTTCCAGTGGACAGTGAGGATCCTCTGTAGGCATTGGCCTGTATCAGGAATAGTGTAGCCAGCAGGAACAGGGAGGTGATTGTCCCCCTGTACTCAGCCCTGGTGAGGCCGCACCTCGAGTACTGTGTCCAGTTTTGGGCCCCTCACCACAAGAAAGATATCGAAGCCCTGGAGCGTGTCCAGAGAAGGGCAACGAAACTGGTGAAGGGGCTGGAGCACAGGTCTTATGAGGAGCGGCTGAAGGAACTGGGCTTGTTTAGTCTGGAGAAGAGGAGGCTCAGGGCAGACCTTATTGCCCTCTACAACTACCTGAAAGGGAGTTGTGGTGAGCTGGGGGTTGGCCTCTTCTCGCAGATAACTAGTGACAGGACAAGGGGGAACGGCTGCAAGTTGCGCCAGGGAAGGTTCAGGTTGGAGATGAGGAGAAATTTCTTCTCGGAAAGGGTGGTCGGGCATTGGAACGGGTTGCCCAGGGAGGTGGTGGAGTCACCATCCCTGAGGGTGTCTAAGGAAAGGTTAGATATAGTACTTAGGGACATGGTTTAGTGGGTAATAGGTGGTGGGGGGATGGTTGGACTAGATGATCCTTGAGGTCACTTCCAACCTTAATGATTCTATTCTATTCTATTCATGTTGCAATGAGCCTACTTTCCCATCAGCTGCTACTCCCAGTCCCAACCTCTAGTGACAAGGAGGATAAAGATGAAGAAAACCTGTAATGTTTCCACTGCCAGATTTATGGAAAGAAAATAGCACATGACCTTTACGATTCTGTCATTATGAGCCACTTTTCAGGACAGCTTCAAGAGAATATCTGAACAGTTCTTTGCTTTTCTACCTGAAAATGAAACACTACCAAATTTCTAGTCCTCGAAGTAGACAAGTAAAGTAAATTGACTCTATCCAAAGGCCATTGAGCAGGACATAAGCACAGTGCCCTTAGGTAAATGAGTCTGCCATGTAAAATGACTGCTAGTACCGGTGAATCACAGCACCAGATTGGCCGTTTGGCATTCAGCATTTAGATGTAAGGTTTTAGCTTCAGTCTAATTAA